>VZTE01005061.1:1328042-1527041 GCA_013397775.1 Eulacestoma nigropectus | reverse complement strand
CCCGGGGGGGGGATGGGGCGGGGCCGGGCCACGAAGCGACCGCTGAGGGGTCGCCGTGAGGGGCGGGGGCGGTGAGCGCTGCCCGCCGGGGTCTGCGCTCGGGCTGCGGGGGCGTGAGGGACGGGTGGGGCCGGGGTGGGCGGCTGGCTGGGCTCAGGGGCGGCCCCGAGGGCGATAAAGCACCGCTAGGAGCCAGGGGCAGGTGTCCGTGTTGATATAGCTTTGAGGAACGGAAGAGCTGGGATGAGCTTTCCAGGTAGGCAGCAGTGGGGGGTGGAGAGGGTATTGGGATGCTCCTGTAGCACAAAGCAATGGTGAAGGATGGACTCTTGTGGAACCGCGCCACTGATCTACGGGTGTGCTACATATAGCCGGTCCCTCTCAAGGGAGGGGCCCAGAAGGGCTCTTCTGCCTGGGAAGAGGCAAAACACAGCGTACCTAAGGTCTGGAGATGCACCACAAGTGAAAGACCAGTGTTTTGCTCTGCTTCATCCTCTGGTTTTGTTTCAGCCCTCTTGTAGTGCTAAGAAGTGTGAACTCTCATGGAAGGTTCTCCACATGCTGCAGGAGATTTGTAAGCCTATTCTCCAGTGGGTACCTGCTACAATGGTTGTGTCCTCATCTGTAAGAGCCAGGCTATGTCTCGCCGTAGACAAGACTACTGGCTGTGTTTTCTCACCACCCTGTAGTATTAATCTATTTTGAAAGCTCTAGCATAAAGGCCTTCTGTAACTTAAGCACCAAGTACAAGAAATGTGTACAAATTACCGGGTCAGCTGCTAAGGAACCCTCTGAAGGGCATCTCAAAATACTTGCGTTTAGCACTCTAAACAAAAGGATACGGTTCAGCATCAGTGTGGGGAAATGAGGGGAAAAACATCCCGGTTGCCATGGAATTTGATGTGCCCTGAGAACTGGGTATAGCATTTACAGAGCTGGGTAGAGGATTTCGGAGAGAAATGCCCCTTCTTCTGTAGTGCTCTGTAGGCTGTTGCTCACATGAGTCATTTCTGAAGGCAAAATACTTGAACACAGTTTTCTGTTGAACTCAACATTGCCCAAAATGCTGAAAGGTTGATTTTTGGAAGTAAAATTAAGCTAAATGTGTATCCCTGCTTCTGCCTTTCAAACAAATCACCAGCATCACTTCATATAGCCTACACTGACTTCTGTAAGACTTAAACATGTAAGCCACTCAATAAGGGTTTCTCTTGAATAGGGACCTTAAGCACTGCAGATTTATCACCTCAGTAAGGTTTTTATTGTTTCTATTGCCTTTGCCTCTTACTTGTGAGCAGTTGATCGTTGGTAGAAATTGACTCCTTATATCTAAAGAGGCAGCAAAGCCTGTGACAGGAATTCCTCTACATCCCCTGAATGGACACGTTTTGCAAGAACAGTTCATAACCTCCCATGTCCTCGGTCCCTTCTGCGCCAGTGTTCCTCAATCCCTCTAGAGTCCTGGGACTGGGAGTGTGCCAGTCATGCAATGTCACAGGCATACTGGGAGAAATCATCTGCATTTTGGTTGAGGGGCAGGTTTATTTCCAGTAATAGCACTGTGGAAAAGACAGGGTGCAATACACTTTTAGAGCTATATTGCCTCCCCTGGCTCAAACTAGGCAGAGCTGTTCATAGAGGCAAGGATGCTTGTTTTGGTTCTGAGCTCCAGCACTAACTCAGGGCTGGTAGTTCATATTGCCTTCTGTACCTCAGCTTTTTTACCTCTAAGAGGGAAATGCTAATAACCTTGACAGGCAGCCATAGATTTTGTAAAGACTAGTTGGCATTTTTGGCACATTAACAAGTATTCTTTATTAAAAATAAAAAGTATGTTGTAGTAGAAGTGAAATATAATTCTTGTATGTTTCATGTCTTAAAATATATTCTCAAATCTCAGTTGGAGGAACTGTAGCTGATAAGTATCAACAGGCCTCAAAATAAGATTTTCAAGGGCTTTTTGTTTCTGTTTGTATTGGGTAATTATTAGGCAGCATCCCTCCCTTCTGACCATCACTCAAATAAATGGTCCATAGCAGGGGATCTGTATTTTAAGGCAGTGCCATGGCACTAAGCTTTGCTTAGCTGAAAAAGGATGGAGCAGAGCCATGACAAGTGAGCCAGTCCCTGCAGTGGGAACTGGACACAACTGAGGTGACAGCAGAGGACAGAGACTTTGCTTCCCCTTCTGCACAGCTTGTGCTTCCTTGCCATGGATGCTGTTGACTGCAGTACAGGCTGTGTAATGGGCACTAAACACTGCTTTTCATTTCTGGCAGCACGCTGTTGTGGCTGGGATGATGAGGGACTAGAAGGCCATGCAATTTCTGTTTAATAACAGCATAAATCTTCCATTTACCTATGCTCTGTAGAGGAAGACTGTGCAAATGTTCTGTGTGTATCACACCTGAGAATGGCTTAAATGGGTGAAACTTTGTTAAGACAGAGTTAAGTTTTGCTGTTAGTGCAAAAATAAATAACGTTGATAAAGGATTGAAATCAAGGCAGAACTTATTTGAATAAATAAGTTATTTTTTAAGATATAAAATATTTGATAAAAGTATGCAAGGGGTATAGAGATCACTTGAGAAATAAATTCTTTCCTCTGTTCTTCTGTGTGAAGTGGGAGTTTTGTCTCTATTAGAGAGGATCCAAAATTAGTTTCTGTGAACGTGGATAGTGAGTGATAGCGTTGACTTTGTTTTATAATGTTTTCTATATTTTTATTAATATTTAATTCTTTTTACTTCTGACAATTGTTTTTATGCTGTCATTTTGTGTTTTGGGTTTTGTTTTTTGGTTTTTTTTTGTTTTGTTTTTGGTTTTTTTTGTTTTTTTTTTTTTTTTTTTTTTTTTTTTTTTTTTTTTTTTTTTTTTTTTTTTTTTTTTTTTTTTTTTTTTGTTTTTTGTTTGTTTTTTTTTTAATCTTCAAATACAGTGTCTTTGTGATCTTGCATAGGAGCAATTAAAACACTTACCAGAGATTTATTTTTCTTGATGGCAAGTTTAGGCCACTGTTTAGTTACATTTTCTTAGTGTGAACTGGAACATCTCAGTGATCTTAAGGGTTTTTTCTAAACTACATGATTCTATGTAACACTGAATGTTGCTTAGCGCATGACTAGGGGTTGTGCTGCTTTTATCCAACTTGGCCTAACTTTTTGTGATCTCAGGTTCTCTGTGCCATTAACTTCTGTTTTTGTAACTGTTTCAGACTGGATTCCCTTTTCTGTATTCCTGAAAGAGCTCTGTGAAAAGCCTCATGTGACAAATCAGCGTATTTCTGAATTTATTTCCCAGAATACTTAGATTTGAGGCTATTACCTAAACTTGTTGAATTTCTTTCAGTGTTTTTAACATACCAATTCTGTTTAATTCTCTGTGTGTTTGGAATGCTTCTTTCAAAGGCACCTGTAGCTTTTCTAAATTGATTTTTCAGAACTTTGAGTCATTCAGTGCCTCTGTATCACGCTGGTTAGCTTGCAACAAATTAGGTGAACTAC
Source organism: Eulacestoma nigropectus (assembly GCA_013397775.1). Taxonomy (NCBI): domain Eukaryota; kingdom Metazoa; phylum Chordata; class Aves; order Passeriformes; genus Eulacestoma; species Eulacestoma nigropectus. The sequence continues at coordinate 1,523,538 of VZTE01005061.1, read as the reverse complement.
CTTTTTAAAGTGTTTGATTTGTTGTTTGTCCTTTCCGTTCCTTTCCATTCCATTCAAGATGGAGGGTTGAAGCTCATTGTCTAAATGGCGTTTATTTGTGAGTTTTTTCCTCTGTCTGTGTTTAGTTTTCTCCAGCTCACAGTACTGCCTTTAGCCTACTCATACAAATGTCTTCATGTGCAGTGAAATTCTCTGCTGTGCAGAAACGCCTGCTGAGATCACTGTGCTGCTGAGCTGTATGCATATGCTGCAGTAGATCTTTGCCCCGAGCAGGAATTCTACCTTTGCCCCTAAATTTGCTCTTGCCTTGGCTCTAATCAGGACTACCTCTGCAGATAACAGCCGAGCTTTTGTTACTTGATTACAGTACATATAATATTTAGTCTGTCTGGGAGATCAATTGGCATAGCAGTGCCAGAATAGCCCTATTTTGTGGGCAGCTAAGAATGACTTCAACAGAGACTGATATAATGACTCCACACATTTTTCTCTTCAGGTGCAGTCATTCTGATTTCTTTTCATGTGTAGGTCACACCTAAGAGAGAGGCGACTCAGATCCAATCAAACTTTCAAATGTCAGCAAATATTTATGAGACTTCTGTATCTATTACAGAACCATAAAATGGTTTGGGTTGGAAGGGACCTTCAAGATCATCCCGTTCTAACTCCCCTGCCATGGATGGGGACACCTTCCACTAAACCAGGTTGCTCAGAACCTCATCCAACCTAGCCTTGAACACTTCCAGGGATGGGGCATCCACAGCTTCTCTGGGCAATCGGTTTCAGTGCCTCGCCACTCTCACAGCAAAGAACTTTTTCCTAATATCCAATCCAAACCTACCCTCTATCAGTTTGAAACCATTCCCCTTATCCTGTCACTACATGCACTTGTAAAAAGTCCTCTCCAGCTCTCTTGTAGCCACCCCAGCTCTGGGTACTGGAAGTGGGCCTACAGGAAAGACCACAGATGGATGTGATTTCACATCAAACTTCAGTGAAAGGAATATGGCTATAAATATAACAGGTATAAAATACTGTATTTAGCTGGGAAGGAAAAGGGCTTTTTTTCTGAAGAGAATGTGGAACACAAATTGCAAAAAAATTGTACGTGTTTTAAAGTTCATTAACTTCTCCAGTTAGCTTTTGGATAAAGGTAGAATTTTATAATAAAAATCTTAATTTCCTTTCTAGCTATCTGATATTTTTTTTCTAGAGATGCAGAGCAAACAGGCTCCTATCCCATAAAACCTTTTTCCTGTTCTACACTGGTACAGAACAGACACTTCTGAAAGATTTAACTGGAAACAGAATAATGAATACACCAACAGACAGGGTATTAATTTTTTATTTTTGAAAGAACTGCTTTCAAATCCCAACAATGCTTTGTGTGAAATAGAAATTTAAATGTAACATTCCTCACATCCCAACAAGTGTGCTAAGCTTGGTCTGGCATGTGAGCCTTTCTTATAGGGGTTACAGTGAGCATTCAGTTGTACATACAAAAGACACTACTCCTGTACTAGCCAGGTCAGGAACTTATGTGGAATCTTAGGTTTAATTCCTGGAGCCAAGTCTCGTGCATGCAGTTTGAACTTCTCTGTGTCTTATCATTAACACTGCAGATTGTCAGTACATTCTGGAATTGGTGCCTCTCTCTTTTCTCAGAAAATCTTCCTTGAAGGTGAGTAACCTTTCTCAGCAGAAATTTATTTTTCTTCAAGAAATATCAATAAAGTGGCACTTTCCATGAGCAAAGGTATTTTCTTAAGACATTTTTTATCATCTTCCAAATCCTATTGATCCTGAGAAATTTTCTCTTCACAGCTTGGTTCTTAGTGTCTCCAGTTCTAACTTTGTCATTTAGTAGTAATAGAATTTTTTGTTGAAATTTTTTTTTCCTGATGCCTAAGATAAAATTATTGCAGGAAATCAACTTTCAAGTGCTGCATGGGTTTTAGAGTTCTGCACACATTCCCTCCTCTTTGGTACTCATTTCTGTTTGTACTTCCCCAGTTTTCTTGCTTGTATGCCTACAGCATCTTTGCAAAACATGGAAGGGCTGCTGTTCTCACTCTTCGAATGGAGAAAAGAGATAAAGAACCAGCAAGTGCTTTTATTGTTGGTGAAAAGACACCTGAGCAGGCTGTGTGATCGCTGACCTCATGAGCCAGGCAACCACCTCCATGCAATGATACCTTAATGGACCAGTACGGACTGGTGCATACAGGCTCAGCAGTGCTGTGCCATGTGTGTTTCCTGGCTTGGGAATCTGCAGCTCAGAGCATGCTGCATTGTTCTCTGCTGTGAACTGTAAACATGTCCTGAATGACTTGTCCAAGACCCCACAGGAAGACAGTGGCAGAGGAGGGACATAATGTGAGTTTTCTCCTAAGCAGCAAGCCAACCTTCTTTATTTTGGTTTCTAGGCTACATAAATTGTAAGTGAATAAAAATTCTGTGCATGTGGAAAGACTTCAATATTTTTTTGAAAGTAGGTTAATTCCTATAGCAAGGTATGTTTGGGGGACTGGAGAGGACTGACTGCAAAAGGATTAGCTGTGCTAAAGAAGTAGTTTATTTTCACTCTTGGAAATGCTTTATTGAAGTTAGAGTAGAAATGCATAGATCAGTAGGGCTATATTGATCTGCTCTGTTATGTCTGAAAAGAATATAGGAATTTGTTAATATTCTAATACATTTAGGAATGTATTAGAAGAGTATTAATAAAAAGTTTCATGAAAAAAGGATCTATCACTATAAAAAAATGGTGCATTCTTTTTGTCAGTGTTTATCTCCTGGTTCTTGATTCCCCCTCCTTCCCTTTCCCTGTTACTATTTCACAGTCTTATCCTATGTTCCCTGGTTTGCTGAAACCTGCTAATCTAGTAATTATACACTCACATTCAGTTTTGTATTATGTTTTTTTAGGCATCATATGAAATGTGCTTGATGCCACACAGTGACATCTGTTCAGGTGAGAGAATTTATCATTGCAGGTATTGCAGGTAGGGTTGGCGTTTCTTGAAAATGAAGGTGTAGTACAAAGAGCTGATTTCATTTTTTAAACTGGCTGTAAACTAAAAAGGTACATTTTCCAAGGGAATATCTTACAGGATATGTGTAGAGAGATGTCAGGTAGTCAGCTTCATTGGGATAGGGGTGGGGTGCCCAACTTAAATGCATCTATGCAATTGCATGCAGTGTGGGGAATAAACGAGAGGAACTGGACGTGTGTGTGCCTGCAGGGCTATGGTCTATTGGCATCACAGAGATGTGATATATACCTATCGATAGTGACTTTGTCCCTGTGCCCTGGTGAGATGGTGACACCCCCCTGGAGTGCTGCATTCAGCTCTGGGGCCCCAGCATAAGAAGGGCCATGAAGATGGGCAGAGGGCTGTAACACCTCTCCCATGAAAGCAGGCTGAGAGAGCTGGGGCTGTTCAGCCTGGGAAAGGGAAGGCTCTGGGGAGAACTCCTAGCAGCCTTCTGGTACCTAAAAGAAGACTATAAGAGAGCTGGAAGAGAGACTTTTGACAGGGGCATGTAGTTACAGGACCATGGAAGACCGGCTTCAAACCAAAAGAGGAAGGTAGGTTTAGATACTAGGAAGAAGTTCTTTGCTATGAGAGTGGTGAGGCACAGGAGCAGAGAAGTTGTGGCTGCCGCATCCACAGAAGTGTTCAAGGAAGGCCAGGTTGGAAGGAGCTTTGAGCAGCCTGTTCTAGTGGAAGGTGCCCCCGCCCATGGCCGGAGGTGGGAACTAGATGATCTCTAAGGTCCCTTCCAGCTCAAACCATTCTAAGATTCTATGATAAGGAATATACTGCAGGGATCAAGGCTCATATTTTGGGAGTATAGTGGACTTTGCAGAGGCTTAGGAGGTGTTGCTTTCCACCCAAGATGTTCACTTTGTTGCTGTTTGAATTGGAAAATAAGTGAACAGTTAACGAGTCTGTGCCTGTAACTGTGGAGTTGATCTTTTTACCCTCTCCAGCTGAAAATGGTGCTGAATCTGAGTCGCAGCTCCAAAATATCTTGACCTATGTGTATTTGAAAGCTACTTCAGGCTTACAAAGAGGCTGTGTTTGGGAAAACTTTGTGCCCTATTTGACATGTTCTCTATTTCTCCGTAGTGATTATTCAGCTTTTTTTTGTTTGGTTGGTTTTTTCCCGCGGGAGTAAATTACCGTGGTGGTGAGAATGGGACCGAAATGGGTTGAGTGACATCTAGTGGTTGTGAATGAAAATGCGTAGGATTAAGTGTTTTCTGCAGGACAATAAAGTAAAGCAATTCCTGAAAATGGACTGGGATTAACTTAGAATCTAGAAAACTTGAAATTTAGAGAACACTTCCAATAAGTGCAACTTCTTCAGGCAGCCTCTCTAAGCAGTAACTTTCCTGAATGTTGTCTGATGCCAAGGAATGAATTTGATGTCTGGTGCCAAGGCCCAGTTACTCTCAACACATTCCAGTGTCTTCTTGTGTCTCTTTCCCATTTCATTGCTTGTTTGGTTTTAGGAATATCTTTACATGGCTCTCCCTTTGCCACAACCAGAATTACTTTCATACAGTTTTCGAATTATTAAATTTTTTTAGGCCATTGGAGAGAGGTGATCTCATTAATAGCTCAGTTGTGAGAAACGGATCTTGGTAAAAATCTACAGTTTTGTACTGCTGAGAACACAACTGTCTTATTTGTTACTCCCAGTGTTAGAAGAGTTGACACTGTTCACTTCCACTGGGTAGGGTGCTAGTCCTGGTCTCTGCTATCTCAGACATCCTGGTTGAATCAATTCTGTCTAAGGGTACAGGGTGGATTATACCTGTATGATGCCTAGTGGAGGAAATACATGGCTTTAATAGCTTCTTTCCTCTTGTAATTTCCAATGATTTCTTTTCTAGGCAACTGGACCAGTGTAACTCAACTTGCTATCAAATAAATACTTATGGACAAATTCCAGCTGGCCAGTTGCCATTGAAATGGGAGCTAGATAAAATCTCTGTCACTCTAAGGCAGTGCTTGGCTTCTTGTGTTATACAACACTATGCTTTCCAGTTAAATTTGGAATGCTGAGAAATGAGCTAGTGTATGGTCGTATTTTTTTAGATGCCAATGATGAAAATGTTGTGCCTTCCTACTTGCCTTGCAGGCTTCAGAGAAAATGGAAACAGAGGTTTCCTCAGACTTGAGAAAGGAGTGGGCTCCACTGAAATTAAATCCATCTTTCTTATGGCTTCCTGGGAAGTCACAAGCATATTCAGAAATCTGCCCACCCGTTCATTATAATATGAAGCTGGGTAAGTGGTTTGGTCAAGTTTAGACTAGTGACCACTGCATATGTAGTTATGGAAAATTCTGGGAAAAGAGGTGGCATTTAATATGTAGGAGGAGCAGTAGTGAGATCAATCTGTCTCGTCTCATTAGTCTGATCGGGCCTTGCATACATCCAGATAACTCCGGCCAGCTCTATTTCCTCTCAGTTCTTGAGGGGTGCAGAAATGGAGAGAGGAAGATAAAGGGGTATGTGGCACATGTGCTGTGTGTGTTAGTAACATATCTGTCACAGCTGAGGGATCTGAAAGGAAAAGGAAGGAAGTAGGTGAAATCTGTTGTGCTCAGAGGAAGCCAGCATGTGTTTGAGTGCTAGCAAATGACAGATTTTCCTTTAAAAATCTGTGGTCTCATATTGTGAGAGTGGGACAGGCATGCCATTGTTAGATACCTCCTTCATGAAGCTGTAAATTGAGCTAATTTGTTTGGTTGCAAGTTTGGGGGAGAAATTCATACTATAGCAGGGACAAAGCCTGGTGCCATCATTGAGTTCCTCTGGAGTGGGGAGTATTATGAACAGGAGCTGCATGTAGGGAAGAAAAGCAAGGGAATATTTTGCAAAACTTCAGTAGTTATAGCTACTGGGATGTAACAGAAACAATTCTGAATTTAGCTTCAATGCTCTGCAGGGCAGAAGCAGTTCTTCAATGTGTATGCCTATTGCATTAATACTTCTGCACAGGTTTTTTAAGTACATGTGGTCTGACAGTGATTACAGGGGAAGCCACGCCAGCTGCCTTTCCTTCAGTGAGTCTGGACTCTTAGGCCTACAATGGCAATGACTTTCTCCAGTCATGGCTTCATGCATAAAAGTGTAAGAAATACCTTATTGTGTCAAACCTATGGCCCACCTAGACTGGTATCTTTGCCTTGGACAGTAACAGCAGGCAATACTACATGGAGCTAGGACATGATCCTGGCCATTCATTTGTGCATTCCCCTCATTCTTCCTCAGCATCCACAGTCACTGGATTAAAATCTCTGGGACGTATACCTGTGGCCATTCCTTTACCCATTTTGGAATGGCTGTCCATAAATAAATTCTCTTTTTATAGCCTGCTTTTTTTGTCTAGCCTGCTGATATTATTGATTTCCTAGTCCCACAACACCAAAATTTCACTACAGATGTGTTTGCAAAATAAAATTATTTCTTTTGTTTGTTTGAAACCTATCCTGCATGTAGTTTGAGTGAGTGCCCATACTTGTAGTATTGCAAGGTTTGGTGAGTAACAATCTGCTCTCACTTTCTCAACTACCTTCATGATTTTGCAGTTCTCAGTTGTATCCCCCTCAGCTTGCATGTGTTCAAATCAAGGAGAGAAATCTCTCCTCATAATGCAGCTGCTCCATCCCCTAAATTCCTGTTGTACAATTTATGTGCTCGCATGAAACACAAGTGCTTAAATGCAGACACAATTCAGTCTCTCAGTAGCTACATTTCCCAGCTGTCTGTCACAAGGCAGAGTTGGCTGCCGAGTTAAAACAGCCAGAGTGATCACAGCATAACTCTTTTTTGAGCACCTTCTATCTGACCTTTTTTAAAGCTGTAGCAAGCAAATTCCAAGAACACTTGTGGGATGAATGGCAGCAGCTTTCTCTGGGGGTGGAGACTGGCCAATTCACAGCCATCCCTACAGATTTTCAGCTTTTCCTTGGCCTGAAACCAACTGTTACAAAGGGCCAGCTCCTCCCTAGTTGCTTGTGGAGTTTCTGGTCGTTTGGGTTCCAGTGCTGGCCAGACACCCCTTTGTACTTTTTGTGGTGATTCCTGCTGGTCTCAGTGCTGAACAAGTAAAATAACTTCTACTTCTTGGTAGTTAGTACCCTTGCTGTATGTGATGGGATAGCCTCAGTGAGAATGTGGTCAGCTGCAGGGCAGATACATGTAGCAGCCAAACTTGGAGGCACTTGCACTGATTTTGTCCAGGACACTGATGCCCTCCATCCTGAGAAGTGGATCTTTAGAGGAAGTTGATGCTGCAGGCAGCATCTATCAGCTCACTGGTCCCTGGAAAGGGTGGAAGTTAGCTTCCAGTTGTGTGGTTATAATAAAACTGGTTCTTATGTGTTAACATTCTTGACTTCTGGCAGCTTATTGTATATTAAGATGTCTTGGTTCATTGAAAATAACCCAAATATTTTTTTTCTAATCAATTTTAATAAATTGATGAGTTATTTCTTTCATGGATGACTGAGTTGCTCTTCTCACAACCCACATTGAGCAAAGATCCTTTTCTCAGTTTTAGATCCTGTAACTGATTTGACAGAATAGCAAAGGGAAGGCTGAAATGTTAAATCTTATTATATTAGTAGGAATCAAAGGGTGCAAAAGAAAAGATAGCTAAGACTAACACTTTGTCTAACTAAACATGTATGACTAGTCTGGTAAGGAGAAGACTGCAAATGGAAATTTGCTGTATTTTTTCTCTTTTAGAAAAGTAAAAATTTAAAGAATGGAATGAGAACAAGTATTGCTTTTAGATATTAATACAAATCACTGAATGTGTCCACCTGCTCTCAGCTTATTGCTGATTTTGCTATATTCATGTGCCAACAGTGTGAGCTACAATGTTTTACATTGCAGTGACCCTAATTGTGTAAGGCACAGGGCACATCTTCTCTATGAGGTTCTGTAAACACAGTGCTACGAAACCTGCAGCACCTTTTCTAGATGCATTCTGAATTGGAGTGTTTTCCTGTCTCTTAATAAGAATAATACTCCCCAGAGTCAATCTCCCCTGTCTGTAGCTGCTACATTCTCCCTGTCAAGAATGTAACCTTGTTCAGCCGTTGCACCAAATGGTGTCTTGGAAGCCTTGTAGGTCAAACTAAGAAATGACTACATACCAGAATAAACTCTCTTTACCAGAAAACTGGTAAAGAATAAACACATACACAGTTGGTTTACCCCTGATCTCACATCTTTTGTTCTCAAAACACCTTCTATATCTTAGGATATAAAACTGTCACTATAAACTGTAGACTCAGCATAGTTATTATAATAAATGATAATTTCCCTTCTCACAAATTCGCAGTGTTTCACACTAGCAATTTTCTATCTCTTTTCCTGAACAGAAAGAGACCAGCTGCTTTTTCTCTTGGATGCTTTACCAATGCCTATCGAAGTCAATGCAGAGCTCTTGTACTCAGCTGTACTCAAAGAGGATTTTTGATCTTGCAGGGTTTATCTTTTTTTCAATTCTCATGTTTCATCTAATAAAAACTACTACGTTGGTGTACAAACTCATCTTAGAATAGTTTGCAGCTACAGCAATGCTGATGCTGTAAGGAATAAGAGTGACTCAGGGCAATTGCTCCCTCTGCTGTGTAATCCTCCTGCCAGAAGCTCTGCACTTGCAGTAGTCATTCAGCTTCACTTTTCCTGTGACACAGTTATGTTGCTGGGTGTTGGTGCCTTGTGCATAGCAGAAATTTTGAGAAACCCTCAATCCCTGGACTTTCAATACCAGAACACTAATTTTTCAGTCACAACAGTTAAAAAATAATCACATTTTAATATTTATAAATATTAGCATAACAGTAAAAAATTTTAATAATAAAATAATTATAAAATATTTTGAATTCTGCAAGGTTCATTCAAAGGTTCATTTATGAATCTTTTGAATACAGCATTTCTAGGATTTTGGTTTTATGAATCAACACTACACAAAGAAATTTTTGATTTACATGAAAATGGAAAAATCCAGTACTTTCAGTACTTTCAGATTTTCATGTACAGCAAATACACTGCTCCTTGAGAAACTTCCATATAGCATAGATAATGTTAATAAAATCCCTCATTTGTATTTATGTAGCATAGACAGAGCTAATAGGCTAATCATTCCTTAGTTGTGGTGGGTTTTGGGTTTGGGTATTTTAGCTTTTAGTATTTTTATTTTGTTTTCTTTCTTCTGGGAAAATTTGGTTTTTTAGGAACAGACAAACAGACAAGGATCTCAATATTATTAATGTGATTCCTGTGGTAGACAAGATGTTTCAAAAGGGAAACAGCATTTCCTAGAATGTCATGCAGCAACCACCTGATCTCTTGAAAACTGTTTTCCAGGCAGATGCCCAAGGAAGAACACTCTCAACTCTTGCAAGTTCCTTGCCCTGGTACTTGTGAACTGCACTGTCACAGGGAGTGCAGCTCCAGAATGCTAGGGTTCCAGGTGTGCTTCAGATGCATCCAACATACAAAGAGCCACAAAAGTATGAAGCAGAGACTTGTTCTCACTACTGCAAAGCCCACCAGTGTGTCCTGAGCAATCATGTACCATTAGATAGTTCTCAAACTACAGAGAACACTTGCAACATTGAGTCATAGAATATTTTGGGTTGGAATGGTCTGTTTCTATTCACCTCCCCCATTGTATTGCTGGAGTTTTTACATTCTATGGACTGAAAATTAAACAAACACTGAATTGAGTCCACTGATAATAAAAAATGATCTCACAAAGACAGGCTCTGAGGATATGTGTACTTGAATATGTGATTAGCAAAAAAGACCTGTGATATCAGCCCAAGGAGACACTTAGCTTGTATGTGGTTTGAGTTTTCTGCATTTTTGCTTGGTGTTGTGCTGTGTTTGCTGGAAATGTGGAAAGTGCAGATGAAGAAAAATGTAAAGGTTAGTTAGTGAAAACACTAACCCATGTTGTTCTCTTTTAGATTTAGACTGGTAAAATAACGTGCCAAAGTAGTTGAAGGGCCATTACCCAATTTACCAACTAAAATCTGATCTAAAACTCCTTTATTATAGTATCTGCTTCTTTCTGTTTCTGAATAACCTTCAAGAGTGCAGTGAGTTCAGAACTGACATAAACTTAGCTAGATGTCAATGTTATATGGATATTTCCTATTCTGACACTGTGGGAGTACAAGGTTGTGATGGCTTAAAAAGTTGAATCTGGAGCACTGCTGAATGCTTATGTGCATGTAAAAATATACAGGGAGGTGTCAGCCAAAGCACACAAATGCATGGAACAATCCATAGCCATTGATTAAAGTTATGTTGAAATAGTGTGTTCCAGCGTTTGCCTACCATCACACTAAACTTTTCTTATGTTTAAATGGAGCTTCCTGTGTTTCACTCTGTACTCACTGCCTCCTGTCCTGTCACTGGATAACACTGAGAAGAATCTGGTTCTGTCTTCTTTCCTCTTTCTGGTTAGCTAGTTTTGCACATTTGTAAAATCCTCCTTGCACCTTCTTTTCCCCAGGTTAAACAATTTTACCTCTATTAGCCTCTCCTCCTATGATAGGTGCTTCAGACCCTAAATCACCTTTGTGGCTCTCGTGCTGGGCTTGCTACACTGTGTTCATGTCTCTTCTGGGAAGCTCAGTCCTGGACGCAGCACTGCAGGTAGAATCTCGCCAGTGCTCAGCAGAATGGAAGGAACACCTTACTCAACCTGCTGGCAGTGCTCTCCCTCATCCAGTCCTGGAGCATATTTGCCTTCTTAGCCACAAGGGCACATTGCTGGCTCGTGTTCAACCAGTATCCCTAGATCCCTTTCTTCAGAGTGTCTTTCACACCAGTCAGCTTGCGCTGGTGTGTGGGGTTATTTCACCCTTGATGCAGTATTTGGCATTTCACTCTGTTAATTTTCATGACCTATTGCTCAGGGTCCTGATGGCAGCACAAACCTCTGGTGTGTCAACCACTTCTCCCAAGTTTGTACCATCTGCAAAATTGCAGAGGGTGCACTCTGTCCTGTTGTCCAGACCATTAATGAAGATGTAAAATACTACTGGCCCCAGTATCAACCCCTGATGTACACTATTAGTAACAGGCCTCCAGCTGGGCTTTGGGCCATTGTTCACAACCCTTTGAACCCTTTGATGGTTCAGCAGGTTTTCACTCCACCTTACAACCCATTTATCCAGCCCATGCTTCATCACCTTCTGAGGAATCTCAGAGTTAGTTAACAAATGTCAAGTATGAATAGGAAAGTGAATCCTTTCTCTTGTTAGATATAGAACATTTTTATTGGATAGATCGTAGCAAAGTGTTTCTGCTGAATTTGTTTGATTTTCAATTAACAGAGAAATTCACAACTCCTCCTTTGTTATTTCTGCATGGCTGAGAGCAGTGTCAGGTTAATTTTGTTATAAAGAGTGAATTGATCACTGTTCACTGCATAGATGATTCAGTGAAAGTGTGAATTCAGTTATATAAATTGTTTAGTTATATGTATTGCATGTAGCTAGGCCATCTCTAGATAGCTGTGTAAACAATATTAGTAAAATCAATTGTGTGAGGATTTTCCCCAACTTTTAAAATAGTTTCATTTCCAACAATTTAATTGTTCTTTTTGCCAGGTCAGATCATGAGTAAGCTCATGTGAGTGAACTCGCATTACTGTATCACCTGGAGGGCAGAGAGTTTTGCATGAGATCTCTGTGCAGAATAACAGCAGAAACTGAATTAGTGCCCTTTCTGAGAGCACTTGCTTCATATCCTAATCTCTTGTGTAGGGGGAATCAAGAGCTGTTTCTAGGACCCATCTAACTGAACCACAGCTAGATGTCAAAGAACCAGCTCCTCCAAACTGTGTGAGGTGTCCACACACTTTGATGCTTTCCAAGGGAATTTTTCACTGTCACAAAGATTGCTGCTTGCTATTTTAAAAAGATACTTCTGGTTCTCAACCTTGGGAGTGAGAATCTGTTCCTGTTTAGGTGTTGGATGACATGATTGAAACACTTTCATCCCCAAATGGAAAAGAAAGGTCAAAAACCTTTCAAAGTACTTCTTCCAGGAGGCTGATGCAATGCAGCTGGCTGTGAAACAAGCCCCATGCTAAGAGATTCTGGTTTTGGAAAAGGACTGTGCTTGAGTATTGCAGCTCTGGACAGTCTCTGTTTTTAAGACCAGTGTGATTTCAGGTATTAGTCCCTGTCAGATACAGTGAGAGAACATAATAGACCTGATCTGTGAAAGCCTGCAGTTAGCAGCTGTATCGTGAGCTCTGCCAACAGGCTGAGGTGCTCAAGCAGGAGGAATCCAGAAGCAGTGCTGCTGTTCCAGCTGCCACCAGGTGCTGCTCTGCAGGCAGGCTTTCTTGCTCTCTTCCTGTCACTCGGGCTGGGTAGAGGAGCCAGCAATTACTGACTAGTGCTTGCAGCACTCAAGGCTAGGCTTGAGCTTAGACCAGGCTCCACATGTCTTATGAGTCAGTACAGTTGTTCTCAGGGATGGTCCCATGTTTCCCACCAAGCCGAACTCTGATAGCTTGGTAACCCTCCAGTAAGCACTGACCTGAGCACCTCTAGAACCCACTAGTTTAAGCACCTCTAACCAGTTTTCCTTCTATTACATGTCTCAGCTTTCTCTATAGGTATGCAGGGCCTGCCTATATACACAATGCTTGGTACTAATGGAGAAGAGAATGAAAAAGCTATTGGAAGTGCTTGAATGGATGCTGATCTATTCTTGTCATTGCCTCACCCCTCCATAAAGGCACACAAATATTGAGAGTAGCTCTGGATTACTAATCTAAAACCTGAAATGCACTTGCCATTTCAGTGTACTTTTGTTGGTTTTGAAACCACTTTCTAGTGGAAGATTCCCTGCCCATGGCAGGCAAGTTGGACTACATGATTTAAGGTCCCTTCTAACCCAAACTATTCTATGATTCCATGAAACTATGTTGTTGTGAACAGGTTGATTGAAAGTTCTCATTGGATATAGTGAGTTTAATGTGGAATGATCCCACAAAGCGGAAGTGGAGCTTCTTGGCAAGAAACTTATTCCAAAACAGCATTATTTTTGGCTGGAGAATGGAAGCAAGATTATATGTGTTACAAAACACATGTAAGGAATTCATTGTACATAGGCTCCAGATCAAGACTATTCACATGAATTATTCAGTAGATTATTTTACTTGAATAAAAGTGGGTAACAAAGGTCACGGGTGAGCTATCAAATGTTTGGAGACAAATTCCATCTTAGTGAACTATCTTCATGTTTGCTTGACTTTGCTTAGTTTCTCTTCTATGAGAAAATGTTAGTGTAGTCCTGTGAATAGGGGCCATGGGACTCCTATTAATTGACTTCTGCAGGTTTTTATTCCTTTATGAACTCTATTATAAACCCACTTTATTTTCAAAACTATTTTCATTATAGTTGTGACTGTTTTCATTATAGGAAGCAGCAGACTAAAAGAAAATGGTGAGATTGTAAGTGACAGGTCTGAAGCCAAAGAGGGAATTGTTCATTGAAACGATTAGTACTGAAGGTTTCTATCACTTCTGACCACTTGTGACCAGGAATTGGTTTGGGAGAAGTTACAGAGAGTGTGATACTGAAGAAAATAAGGGCCTTAGGGAAGATTAACACTTTTCTTGTCAAAGAAGAGCTGAGAAATATGCAGCCTCAACTTTCTAGTCCTCCATACTAAAGAAAAAAAAAAAAAAAGTATTTTTCCAGGAAAAAAACGTTAGCAGATGTATCCTGATCCTGCCATCAAGATCAAACAACTTTTCTTTGTATATCAGTGACTTCTTTGCAAAATGAGGATAAGGGTATTGGGCAGTTTTTGTAAGGTGCTTTGAGATCTGTAACAGTAAGTGCAGGCTAACACAGCACTACTCTCCTTTGATGCTGGATGCTCACCATGATGCAGGACTAACAAGTTGCTGGCTAAATGATCGTAGGACATAGGAGCATATCGCACAAATAGTGACATTTCTGATTTTGCATAAATTCACATGATTTATTCTGTTTCCTTTTGTATTTTTTCCCATAGGAGAAAATCAGGCAATTTCTTTTTCCAGTGCTGAGGTATAAGCTACAAAGCTGATTCTGATGAAAAAATAGCCTATGATCTCTTGATGATTGATAAAAGCAGGTGATCTTGAACTTGATTTTTATCTATTATTTAAAAAATATGCTAAATAAAAAAGCACTTGAGTAACTTCACATTTGTTTTACCTTTATAGTTCTTAGTGTTTGTTGTTTTTTTGTTTTTTTAAAATTATATTAACTGTAAACAAGTAAATTTGTAGCTTTTACTCTAATTTTCCCAGGCCTGTTGACATCACTTCTCTCCTTGAGCCATGCACATAGGAGTACAGTTCACATGGTACCACCTAACAGCTCTGCTTTTTCCCAGCAGAGGAACATTGTGTGTATGTTGTAAAGGCCTCTTCTGTGTGGGTGTGAATGGATTCCATAAGTATTTATGGATGGGGGGTAGAAATGGACACCAGAAGAGAGTGAGTCAAAGAGGGCAAAGGAGCATGCTAAGAGGTTGTGTCTGAAAGTCTCTCAGAACCTGATTAGCTCCAGAGTCAGTAATGCTGTTGAATCTGCAAGCATGGATATATCAGCATGTGAGGCAGGCAAATCTGTTAAGGCCACTAGGCCTCCAGCAAACATCAAGATCAACAGTGGGATGCCCAACTCACGTGGCACCCAAGGCAGTGGTGGCTGCTCTCTGCAGAGAGCAACTACAGGTTCAATACCAGCTGAGACAAGGGACCACTTGAAACACTTTCTGAACCCCTGCTAGAAGCCCTTGTTGTATCAGTACAATTTTCTGCTTCTGATGGAATGGCTGGTGTTGGCCTCCCAGCCGTTGCTCCAGTCTGGGAACTACAAGTTAGTGTGTTGTTGTGAGCTTTGTGAAGGGGATGTATTGTGTGTAGTTATCTGCTATTGAAATTAACAGCTTGATTTTATTATTAACAACAGCTTTATTAAAAAAAGTGTCCTTGTAAATATGGGTTGTTATCTCCATCTTGCTCCAACTTGCTATTTTCAACATATACACTGAGTAATCCAGGCACACAGATAAATCTAAGTTCCTCAATGATTCCTGGCAGGTAGTGGGACCAGAACAAGCCTGAAGGACCGGCCAGGGTACTTCAGCTGACATGTACAAGGTCTGTATGTCATGGATGGGGCCTTCCTGTAATTCTGTTCATAAACATTTGTAAAATTAATTACACAGACTTATCTAGACTGATCAGGTTATTTTTCTGGGTGCCACATTTCTTAGGTAGTAAGATGTGGTAGGGGTTTTTTGTTTGGTTGTTTTTTTTAATTTTTGTTTTGTTTTTAATTTGGCAAGCTGGATTTTGGATAAAAATTATAATTTATTAAAAGTTGCCCATAAAGCATTAAAATTTTATTACAGTGTCTGACATATGTTAGGCACATTCACTAACTTAAACAATTTTGCTAAAATATAGGCATTTTATTAGTATTTGGACATTTCATTATTAGATATCTAAATCCTGAAGACCAGAAGCAAGAGTGACATGCTGGAGGACAGAAAGTGTTATGTGAAAGAAGGAAGAGCAACAACAGGTGAAAATAGTGTTGAAATATATAGGGGAATAGACTGGACGGACTAGGCCTTAGTTTGCCATATTTTGGAAGTGGTAGATACCACTCTCTTCTCTCTGGCTCTTAGATGTGACTGGAAACAGGAATATTAGTTTCCTTCTTTCTCAATTCCCAGGTGAATTTCAACTGTCATTGAGTTAATGCATCTGAAGAAAATTGTCTCTTTTCACTTTCTAGCTAGCAATAGCAAAACTAATTAAGGCATAATTTTTTGTACAACGAGAGCTGGAAGTACTGGAACAATGAAAATACAAGGTTTTGTTCTGTGGTGAAGACTGGAAATATGCTTGTCGCAAATAACAATGTTTTGTAGAAATGAAAGACTATTATATAAATTTGTATTTGTCAGAGCTGCAAAATGGAGACTAAGTACCAGCTATGCTGCCAGTGTTATGCAGACCTTTGATTATGAAAGGCTGGGTTCTGTAGAGCATGCCAGTGCACAAGAGACAGTCTGGTTGGAGAAAAAAACTCAAGACTTTTATTCCCTGCAAAGGCAGTTCATTCAAAGAGGTGTTCAGGCTGCTGGGAATATCTATTTCACTCTAGGCATGCTTTTACTGTGTGCTTCACATAGGGCATAGTTTTAGCAGTCCCCTGAAAATTTTAAATCTGCATGAAACAAGGCACAAGCTTGCAGTGACGGTAGGATGGCTTTCAGGAGATCAAAGAGCAGCTTTTAATATTCAAATACTGTGACTGTGTATCCATAACAAAAAAAAAATCTGGTAAAGTAATTTACCCTAAATTTTAATGGAAAAAGCAAAACCTGTTCTCTAGACCCTTACAGTGAGATTTCAATTGACTTTGAGGCAAGGATTTTGCTCAGTAATAAAACTAGTAACTGATTCAGTTGCTACAGTAATTACTTGTTTGTGTTTTGCTGAAAGGTGATCTAGCAAAGTGGAACATGTCTCTCTACAGTTCCCAGTATGATGCTTATAAAGAGCCATCTATGGGTAACCTCAAAATTTCAGGGAAAAACCCCCACTATTTTATTAGCTAAAGATTTAATTTTCCTTTTCCTATTACAGCATAAATGTAAGCACCTTATGATTAATGAAAATATTCATGATTTGCAAAGCTGTGTAAGACAGAGTAAAAGCTTATTTTTCTATAAGCTGTGTCTTACTTATTCACTTCACCCTCATGTGAATTAATCCAATACTAGGCACCAAAGCATCAAATGTAATATTAACTACTGGGGGATGTTATTTTCTTCATATTGCTCACCTATTGTAATCTTAAATGAAAAAACCTAATAGAATCCAGCTCACGAGACAACCCTTCACTGACAAAAAGTCAATGTTAATTCAGGATCTTCCCCCTGATTGAACCAGTCAATGTAGGAAACGGAGTAGGAACAAAATTTGCTGCAGACCTCAAAGTGAGGAAATGCTTCCCTAGATGAATAAGTCCAGTGTTCAGCAGCTCAAAGACGTGTGTGGAAGATGTGTGAAGAGAGAAACAAGGTGTCTAAGTCCACGAGGTTCATCCTGTAAAGGGAGATCTCAGACAACGATGGGTTGTGTTATCTTCTGTGGTGGCTATAGCTGATCCTTCTCTTGGCCCTTAACTTCACACTTCCTCCTTGAATAAAAATTATCAAGCGCATACATATTAAAGAGAAAGGGTAAAATATTCTAAATTGCTTTTATTAGCTAATTTAAAATCTTCATAACCTATTTGAGATGTAAAGGTCTAAAATACTGTACTCATTAGAAGTGCTTTTCCAACATTTGTAAGTGAATTCAAGTTCTTCATCTTCCAGGGTAAAAGTTTGAGTGTGCTATTACAAGAAATACAGGATGAGCACAAGGAGAAGAGAACTGTTGACACCAAAATCACAGATTTGCTCACCCACCTTTGTTCCAGACCAAGTATCATCCCAAGAGGAATAATTTCTCTTTCTTAATCTTTTACAAGTTAAATCCATACACAAAGCATTCTTTGCTGATGCTCTTACTCTATCAACTTTTCATTTGTAAGTTTGTGGTCCTCAAGACAGATCAGAATATCACTGTAGTACATGTCCTTGGGAATCAAAAGACCTTCAGCTCTGTGGGGTTTAACCTGTTTTACTTAAGGGAGGCATGGCTGCAATTGTGCACCAGGTTTCTCCTATAATTTTTCTCACATGACTGTGTTTTGAGACTAAAGACAAGTCCATGATGAGCTATGGAGGATGGGAATTTGGTGACTAATGACTTTTAATTTCTTCTGTTGTTGTGTGTGCCTGTAAAAAGAGAAAATCTTAGCAGAGCATGTTGTTCAGTAGCAAGGTGAGCTTTGGATAGGGTGATAGAGCCCTTCCAAGTCTTGTGGTACCTGTCTATCTGAGTTAAATGACACCTAACCTTGGTCAGGCCTGGAAGGACACTTTTTGCTCAAAAAAGAAAAAAATGTACATGGTGATAAGACCATTTCCTTTCTCACAGCGTCTCCTTTAATGTCAGGCCTGAAATATGAAGTCATTAGGGGATATTAAAACAGTGCTGACAAACTAATTAACAAAAGACATTACGCCGGATGGGCTCAATTTATCCTTTTTAATGGTTCTTATAAATGGGTGCCGCCAATTAAAATTAATAAAGATTTACCAGCGATTGCCCAGCATACACTGTTAAAGAGCTTCACTGAAGGTCGCCTTAAAGTCAGCCTTGTCAAAGCTGCAAGTTCAGCTCCCACTACCAAGCCATGCTGAGTTACTCTCAGTTACATTTTCCCAGGCAGTTTCTCTTTCTTTGTGTTTCGCTGAAGTTTATACACTTCTGTCTCTGTCTCTCTAAAATCTCATCCATCTGCCTGTTGACTCTATTAAAAAATATCCCCCCATGCACTATTAGATTTGTCACAGTTTCACAAAGGAGAATCTCAACAGTCACTATAATGAGAACTTTGTTCTTTCCGAATCTGTTATGAAGAAATCTTTGACTAACAACTTTCATTTTAAACCACTCTTTATTTTCTTGCTGTCAAATTAAGGTACAACAGTGTCCCTGCTTAGGGGCAGAGTATGCGTGATCAAGAATGCCCTGTGTGGCTATAGCTTTGTTCAGTCCAGACCAGACTCAATTCTGCCGGGTCATGCTCTTACGGCTTCCAGCATTCCTCCATGTGTAGGTGATTAGATATAAAAATATGAATTGTGAATGCATCAAGGGAGAAGTCTGCTAGTACCCCAGTGACTAAAAATTGGTGACAAATAATTTCTTTGCAATCTGTCCACCAACAGGAAAACAGCTAGGAGACAAGCCATGCAGCCACGAGCTCATCTCTGAGGTTCTGCCCTCCATTTCCATTTTGTAAGGCAGTGGGGCAGGCAAACTGGCTGAATGCCATTCTTTTTTTACCCATAGTTTCCTTGATAGAAATGCTGTCAGAAAGACTGCTGTAAGTGAATAGATGGAGGTGCAGCTGTAGCTTGTGCTGGGCTGTGTTGGCAGGTCTGTGCTGATCTCTGTGTCATGGGAACCTAGCGGCTGTAATGGGCAGGAGGCAGACCATGGGAGAACATGGAATTGTCTGCTTAAGAACTGAATTATCTGGCACAGTCTTTTTGTGTTGCTGCTACTAGGGCTTCCCCAGACGACAGCACTAAGGGGCAGCTGCTGTTGTCTTCTCATGCATATTCAGAACTAGATTGCCAGTCTGAGATGGCAAGATATGCTAACGATTTTGGAGAGCAGCAAACAGTTCCAGATTCACTTTTCAGTGCCTGGTAAGTGACTGCTGTAGGCTGGAAAGAGGAGCCCAGAAAGGGTACCCTTTGTTTTGTTCTTTGTAAAAACACTGATGAAGCATGGTATATTAACAGTTCAAAAAAAGAGGGAAGAGACCCATGGGAGAAATGGTAAATGTAGTGTTACATGAGCTATAGAAACAGCTCAACTGATTTTGTGGGAGACCACCTCAGATTGCCACAACCAGGGCAAAGTGACCCTGCTGGGGAAGTTGATGAAAGTTCAGTGAAATGAGAAGGGAAATGAGAAGGATTAAATCTCTGACAGCTTCAAGAGACCTGAAACTTCACGGTAGTGTATAATTGTAACTATCTCACTGGAGCTGGTTCCTTACTTTTCTTACTTTTGCCACCTCATTCCCCCATTTTAGTATGCTAAGCACATACAGGAAATCTATACATTACATTCCAGGAGTGAACATGTCCTCCTTGTGAGGCTTAAAGGACATGATAACAGGGAAAAGATTTTCAGATTTTCTGAGCAGGAAGAGAGGGGAGGGGGTAGGAAGGAGAGGAAGGAGAAAGAGAAGAAGTAAAATCTAAAGAGGAATTGGAGAGAAAGTTAAATGGAATCATTGTTACTGAGTAGTCTTTCAAATTGCTCTTAACCCTTGTCTGATATTTTAGTAACTCCTCTAGACGAACACTGATAAATCCTTTTCTCACTTACAAGCAGTATTCTTTGGCAGAAAGGTACATGATTTTTTCCAATTAGGAGTATGACACATGGGGACTAAGGGTCAAACTTTGGATTTTGGAAGCAAATTCTCTGCTCTATTGAAATGAATCAATTGCAAAATTATAGGGTTAGAAATGTGAGTCCATCCAAAGTTTTTGAGGAATGACTTGTGGGTTCAACCTGTCTCAATTTCTGTATTTACTTCTCTTATATTTGCTGTGTGAAAAGACATCAGACATAGTTCTGGAGTGCAGACAAGGTATAGCAGTATAGGAGTTGATGGAAACTCTAAAGCCATTTATTCTAAGTGGAAAAGGGCTAAATCTGTTACCAGGCTTCCTATAGAGTGAAGCTCTCATCTATGGCTAAATCTGATGATTTCAAAATACATCTCATTACAGAGCTCTCGGAATTCCTCTTGAGTTGACTGAATACCTAAAAGCCCCAGTAGCAGTAACACCTATGGGACCAGTTGGCCAATGCAAATTCTCTGTTGGTTTGTCTAGTGAGTCCATATTTAAGTTGATGACAAGAACGTATTTGCACACGACTTCAGCATTGATTTTAGTAGTATGCAGAGTCTGTACTCTTCCTATTCCACTTGTTTAAAATCTCCTTTTCTGCAGTGTTGCAAATATCCTTGAAACAAGTATTTTGTTGAATCCAGTTACTACCTTGTGTCCTATTACACTTAATGTCACAGGACTATAAATTGTTTACTGTCTCATAGTAAAATTTTGACACAGATATTTATGGCAGCGGTCTTAATCTTTGTAAATCTCCTTAAATGTCTTTTCTGGTGCTACATTAAAATAAGGACAGTCCTTTAAGCTTGTGATGCCTAATAATGGTGCTTAGAACAAAGATTATCTTCAGGTAATTAATTTTTTTCTCTTCATTTTCTTTCCTCTATTTCTGATGCATATGTAAGCAAGAGCTTTTTAGTGTCCTTGTAAGCTGTTCCATGTTTGGTATTCAGTTTTCATGTGATTCTGCAGAAAGGAAAATTAAGAAAGAAAATTCATCTTCTAATTTAAGAAATATTCAGCTTATATATTCAGAAATATTATATGGCAAGAAATGTATTAAGACTTCTCTTACCCGATCCCCTACCTGTCCTGTAGCAGAGGATCCACCGACCTGGATGTTGCATTTTTTTTCTAGCATTGTACTACTCAATCTTCTTCAATTTCCAGTTGCTTTGCAGGTTTGCTTGAGCTAGATCCCCACTAAAATAACAAGTTAAATGGGCAGAAAAAACAACAAGTGAGAACTAAAAGTGAAAAACAGCAGAACACTGTGATTTCAAAAAGTCTAAATAGCTGGAAAGAAAATAGAATGTGAGAGATTTCACTTTGTTATCAAGTTTTGTTCCTACAAAAAGTGGCTATTCTGGAGCTTTCTTGGCTTCATCTCCCACAATGTGTGTAGGGCTGAGGGGACATAGTGATTAACTGTGACAGTTCTCTCAGTACTCCTTTGGATCTTTGCATCCTGACAGGCCATATCACCTAAACTCCTTGGCATCCTAGAATCTTCTCATGCAATGAACATCCAAAAAACCCTGCTATTCAGGAACAGCCATATATAAGCTTCAGTCTCCTCTGGCTTGAAAGTTTGATTGTGTACATTTGAGTATGAGCTCTCATCCTCCCGTACGCACTGACTGCCAACCAGACTTTTTCAGGATACTTTAAAGGGGAATATTGGGGTATATGTGCTGCAACCTGGTTCCAGGCTGCTAAGCTTTGCAGTTTCCTCAAACAACCCTGCACTGAGGGATCACCAGCTTTTGCCTGCATGCTTGATGTACAGTACATTAATCGTGCCCTCCCTAATTCCTGCTTCAAGATAAATCTCTTGCGCTCCCATTATTGGGCTAATTGCTGTGGATTATATGGCAGTCAGTTGCTCTTTGGCAGGGAAAGATTAATGGAGGACATTTCCTTTGTTTTGATTTCATTTGCTAATTGCTGTATGGAGAGGTGGTTATGTTAATTCATCGTCTCCCCCTGTTAGATAGCAGGGTTTTGTTTAGCATGTGCTGGGAGAGGAGTAGTTGCCAGGAATCCTAAATGTTTCTTTGTCTTGCTCTGTGGATTTGAGAGCAGGGAGGTCTTCAAGCAGTAGGATGCTCTTAGCAGTTCATAGACAGAGTGCTCATATGCTTATGTGCTTTTTTCCATGTTTCCAGGCATAGGATGTGCTAATTATAGGTGCACAAAATGAGGAATAAAGAATTTTCTGCATTTTTGGTAGCGGCTGAATCGTCTTTGTACCTCTGTCAGACTCATGGCAGAAAGTCAGAACCCCGCTGAAAAACCTGGGCCTTCTAACTGAGCATGTATTTCACCATTCTGGCCCCTGGACAAGAGGCAGAGTCAGAGTGTATGAGCAGTGAAGCGTCCGGGAATTGAGTGTTGTTACTAGCTTTGTTTTTATTAAGTAATTTAAAAAACAACTGTCACCAAGTGTGCAGTTTTCTCAGCTTTAGATAGATGTAGAAGTCTGAGAGAACTGGACAGATAATTAAGCCATTCACACTTGTTAGCCAGAAAGGAGTCCAAGTTAGTCACTGTTGAATGAAAATTGCTGCCATCTGTTTTCTGTTCTTTGGCTTTTGCAAAGTGTCTGGATGTCACTCTTTCCTGCTGAGACAGATGCTTCCCACTGCACATCTGCAGTCCAGGATTTGTGCTAACTGCCACCCTCACCACAGCAGAGAACAGAGATTTTATTGGAGTAACAACTGAAAGGCATAGTTCTGAGGAATCTGTCCAGTGCTTTCTATAATTTAATTGCTCTGTGCATAAATGAGACACCTCAGTCTCCAGAGTTATCAGCTTGACAGTTTTTACTAGAACAAAATTCTTTTGATCCAGCGGCTGCAGCTATTAATTTAGGGATCCAGACATAAAGTCTTTACTACAGAAGACTGCCAGTCTTTTTACCAAGAAACCTGTCAGCCAGTCTTTTTCATTTGGGGAAGATGAACAATCTGGCCATCTTTAGATCTGGATGTTTCAATGACCTTTAAATTGAGCACAGTAAAATCAAGTATGGGACAGAAATAATTGTGTTAAACTGTTTATGTTTCTGATTGTTTGTAGCAAAATGGAGGGAGAGGATTTAGTTATATTTGGATTTATGAACTCTAATTATTATTATTTTTAAAATTCCTGTGGAAGCCTATCTGTCTTCACTTTATGAGAGTATAGAGCATACTTACCTGCTCTAGACTGTTCATTATTTTTATTGTGCTTTGAAAACATCCTCTTTTTGATAAACTCATCAGAAGGAAACATTTTGGGGCCTCTCACAATTTTGTAGCTCCATTGTTATTGCTATTGTTTCAAAGTAGGCTCCCTTCATTATATCACCAGCAATTTCTGTTGTGCCTGCATTACTTTTTGCATCCTTTTTAATCTTCTCCCCATTGCTGTGAGCTTAGCCTACAGAGGATCTTCTTGGCTGAGCAGTAAAATTCCACCTCCTGTAATGTCCATACTTCAAATAACCATGCAATGTCATATCTGATCTTGGATATTGCTGGATTACAAGCTAGGACTCTTCAGGCACTTCCTTGATCTTCTTTAAGAAAAACATAATTTTGCATTCAGAGTGCATCCTGTATGCAAACTGTCAAAGTTGCTTTGTGTAGGTCTTTAAATTTTGTTTCATGTCTCCCAGGAGGATGCTGATTTCAAGAAGTTGCCAGGAGGATTTAAGACAGTGCCCTGTTTCAGGTCTCTCAGAAGATGGCTGGGCAGGCTCAGCTCTGCTCTGTTATAAATGGTTCCATTTGGAGCACTTGGAACTTCTCCCATGTCAGGTTGACAAATGTCAGCCTCAAGCAGGTTTCTTGGTATAAAATAATCATTGTCTGGAATGTGAAAAGTGGTTTTCAGAAATCTCTTCATAGCTACTGAGACCTTTAGAATTTACCACTTATGATCTAGCTGGGAAAACTGCTTTATTTTGCCATACATATCAGTGCTAGAATGTTTCTGTAACTGTGAGTGAGGGTGGTGGAAACGTGAAGCATTACAGGACATTTCATGTTAGAAATTAGTTTGAGATACACTGTGACTAAGAGTGTTTTACAGTAGGTGTCTGAGAGAAGGCCCACTATGAACTAAGTCATGCGGAAATGATTCCAAGATACTTAATGTATTTTGCAATTCATAGCACTTATTATCCATGGCTCTCAAAGCACTTTCAAGAAAGGTTAATGGTGTAAGAAGTCTTTAACACGGGGGCTGTTGTTTTGCGTGGAATAAACTCACAAAAGCACAAAATGTTGAAAAGGGCAAGCTGGCTGAGAAATCCAGAGAGGAAAGTTGGTTAGGAAAAAGATGAGGCTCAGCTCCTTGGATGATTAAACAAGCTGCAATGCACATGGTACTCATTTGTTCCAAATAAACTGAATTTGCCCCAGGAGCTCTTAGTTTATGTCTAAACTCTGCTTATTGCTCCCTACTGTGAACCATCAATGAAACAATTGCAAAGGCTAGATAGGGAAGACACAGTTCAATAGCTGGGAACAATAGCATCAGCCCACCAGGACCTCTTCAACCTATGGGATGTAACAGTCAGAGGCCTATGAAGACTCTTATGGCACTAGAACAACAGACAGCACTGCCATCATGACACTGAAGCTGTGAAGCCTAAAGCTAAAGTAGCTAGTGTTGCCCTGAAGAGCAAAGAAAAAAATGTGCTACAGTGTCCTAGCACTTAGCTAGAGGTGGCCTTCACTGTGCATGTGTGTGTGCATCTGAAGATTTAACTGAGATGATAAAGTTTTTAGTGGGCTACTGGAAACATGAGCTTGCAACATAGGTTGCTACTGGGAACATGGTCCTGCATACACCAGTCATCTGGAAAGTAGCTCTTGATGAAACATCATTAACAGCAAATTCACCAGCAGAGTGGAAATAAATTCCATAAGCCATAGAACTAAAACCAATCATGCTAAGTATCAGTCCCAGTCCCTTGCAGTTTATCAGAAACTTTAAAGCTGTGTAAAGAGAAGGGGTTTAGGACATTTAGTCACATGTCTCTACTACTTTGCCAGCTGTTGTTAGTTCTAGTAATAACTGATTCCTCAGGGTGACTTTCCTGATCTCCTAATCTTTTAATTAGCCAGAACTGATAACAAGGAGGTGACCTCTATAGACAGGGCGATGGAAATTATACTGAATCCCAAATAGAGGAGAGACTTACACTATTTTAGAGTTGAAAACTATTATTATTTAAGGTATTGTTCATTGTTCAGAATGTGGCATTTCACCTCTCGAATTAAACACAGGTGGAGGAGACAAGCATGCAGCTTTGCAAGACACCCAATGTATTATTCATGTACTTGCTACAAGAACAGATAATGATAACCCCATGCGTACTCATACTACATAGACATTTTATTTGTGCCCTGAGTAGGAGAAATACGATCTGTAGCAACGGAGAGATGGAGTTGGTGTGATCCATCAGGTTTTGGACAAAGTCTTCTAACTGCATTGGATGTTTGGACTTTGTCTGCCTTCCTTCCTTC
The DNA here is from genome assembly GCA_013397775.1 of Eulacestoma nigropectus. Classification (NCBI taxonomy): domain Eukaryota; kingdom Metazoa; phylum Chordata; class Aves; order Passeriformes; genus Eulacestoma; species Eulacestoma nigropectus. The sequence goes on along the minus strand of VZTE01005061.1, from coordinate 1,497,876 downwards.
CGGCTTCTGTGCTAAAATTTGCCTATTCACTTCATGTGGAGATGACTCCCAGTGCTCATTGAGAAGTCACTGGCATCTAAGCATATGCTTTTGATGAAGCTGATGCTGATTACCTAAAAAAAGAATCTGTCTCACCCATAATGCTCTGCACTGTTTTGTCTTCCAAGCCAGATTCCACAGCAAGTGAGCTGCTGGACATCCTCCTTCCCAAGTCAAAGAGGCAAGAGAAATTGGTACCCGCTCTCTGATGTGCAGGTCGCATTCTTGTGGATCCTTGTAAACTAACAACCTTGTAAAGCAGGAACCAGCCAATATTCCCTCAGTAAGGAAGGTAGCCTATTGTTTTCTAACCAGTGGGGAATACATTGTTATGTACCTATTGATATGTAAGAGAACGTAACAGAACGGGATGTATTTTTCTTGCTTTTCTTTTTCCTTATTGAATAGAATAAAGAAAAATCTGGGCAAGGAAATGTAGAAATTATCATCATGGTATGTTTCTAACTTTAAAGTATGTGATGGGTGTTTCAGGCAGTTTTCTCCTCACTGAGGAGAGACCTAAGGGCACATCAATCAGAAAAGCACACACAAAAGGCAGGCCATAAAATGTTAGTAGACCTGACCACAGATGAAGCTTTCAGTCCTTGATAGAAATTTACGTATGTCATGCAAAGTCAATTCTTGAGCTTTCAACTCATCATAACAAACAAAATTGTGTTGGGCAGATGCACTTCTTCCAGTTTGTGCAACAGCATAACCCCTACTGTTCTTAAACTGTCTATGGCTCTTTTCCTTGACAGATCCTGTTCCTATCATCAGTTCATTGGAACAAGTTTACAGAAATAAAAATATGTGGACTGAAAAAAAATTTAGTGCTGACACAATGGGAAGAAGTACTAAGTTATATGTGAATGAGTCAACAGAATCCTACAGACCTCAAAATTAAGACTAGATGGATCAGTCACTCCGAGAGAAGAGAGTACAAAGGAACATAATATTTCCAACAGAAATTTGCTCACACACACTTTAAGCCAAAAATGAAGAAAGAGATCCTGAAACACACAGTGAAAAGATGAGGCTTGTAAACAAATAGAATTGAGGTAAAGAGTGGGAGGAAAATATACCTACTTACACTGTAAAAAAATTATAAGGGAAAGGAACAGTAGATTCTTCAGTAGATTAGAAGGATGATATTAGCTGAGAATATCACTACATCTTTTTCAAGTCACATGGACAGCATCAAAGACAGAAAGACTTCTTAAAGACTCACAATGTGAGATCAGTCTACACAAAAGACAGAGAAGAGTTCCCAACAATCAATGTAACTGCTAATAAAGTAGCACAAAAAATGTATTTAGGCTTTATTTAGGCATCAGCTAATGCTTGCACATATATAATATGGACAAAGGGATCCCTAGGTGAAGAATCTGGGGTCTGCAGTAAAAGTGAATGGCTCCAATGAGGGATTCTGAGTGTCTCTTTTTACAGAGCACTCATCTTCAAACTGTTTTGATTCGCCATTCCTATCAATAAAAAAATTTTGAGTATGCTCCACAAAGCCTGGGCCCTTGGAGTTAGTTCCGGAATCTGCTAAGCTCTGAACGAGTTGCCTGATTTTCTGAGCTGATGCACACCCCTTACTCCATCTGGGATGAAACCCAGGGTGAGCCACTCTCTGCTGGAGACACCATAAGGCCAAGGGAGACACTAGGGAAGAAAAGTGACCTAGTAAGATTGATGTCTCCAGAGAAAATTCAGCTTTCAGTGCTTAGATACCCACTGCTTGAATTGATTCTCAAAGTCCCCTGCCATTGTTTGGGTGGATGCTTGCTAGGAAGCGTTTTCACTGTTCTTGGAGTCTATGGAGGAATGAAAATGATTTATTCTTACAGATAACAGTTTAGACACAAAAATAACCATTTCCATCTGGTTGTAAATGAGGTAACAAACCTTTCATTAGAACACTTATTTTTGATTTAAAATACTAAATCATGAACTGAGCAAAAATAGCATCATTCAAACTGTTGACTATTAAAGGTTTGACTGTTTAAGATACAGAACCAAGACATTTTTGGAAGCTGGAGTTTCTTCCCTATAGCCTGTTCTAGTCTTAGAAGTGTATAATTTGTAATTTTTCAGTATGATTTGAAAAATGCAGTACTTCGTGGGGTTTTTTTCTCTGTTTAATAAAAGTCATGTGTTTTTGAGTTATGTGATGGTATATTTAATGTTTAGCAATAATGTGATTTCATTTTAACTACCAGCTATCTGAAAGGTGCATCTAAGTGACTTCAAGGAATCCTTTTTAGCTGTAGCAATCTGGGAGATTAGCCTGTCATGTAGCAAAAGTTTAATTTCCAGTGTGTTTACCTGCATAAAGAGAAGGCAAAAACCTTTTTTCTTGTCTTTCATGTGTGCCAGGGATCAGGAAGAATGTTTGTACTTAGTAAGATTTCTCAGTTGTCTGGAGTAAAGAAAGGAAATGGCCTCTGTATTTGTTCTTCTTAATAAACTTCTGTTTTCCTGAGTAGAAGTTTAAAAATCCATTGCAAATCAAGAATTTTCTCACTGTTGAGCAACATGTAATTCCAGGAAGATTAATGTAATCCATCAGACTCATTCTCTTGTTCTTTGGATTAACAAATTTAGCTAAAATCTAATTTCTTAGTCCACTTTTATTTCCACTCCAGGAGTTTGCAAGGTTATATGGATTCAGATTGAAGGCTTAAACTGAGGAACAGGAAATATGCTCTTAAATCTATTTTAATCTTGTCGTGCAACTTTACATTTTAAATTTCTGTGGAAATACTAATTTTATTTTGGTGTTCACCATTGCTGCCTTTTTTTTTTTTTTTTTGGCAAATACATACATCCTGGTTTACTAGGTATGATAGTTCTCCTGACCAAGAGGATAGACTATACCTGTACCAGTTTGAGTCAAGCAATGGTGTAATTTAATGTGCACCCATTTAGGATCTTAATTTTTGCATTTTATTATACTAAAAAAACACATGGGCTCATTTTTATCAGAATATTAATTTGTGTCAAGATCTAATCGGATTGAAATTGGAATTCAATTACAATGCACAAATAGCTTTAAATGTTTTTATTCTTTACGTATCCAGACTGTTGTTGGTAGTTTTACTTAAAGCTTAAGAAAATATTTTTTACTGAAGACTGAGTATTAAAAATCCATCTATACTTAGGGAATGGAACAGATTGTTTCTGTTTTTCATGTCTTTTGGTATTTTAAACTAGCTTAATTTACACTCTCACATGTTATTTTCCTTAATGTTTTGTAAAAGAAAAATGAACTTTCCTGGCTTTTCAGCCCCTAGTTGATTTCTCAGCTTTCAGTGAACAAGTCTTTGAACTGAACTAGTTGAATAAACCAAAACATTTCCCTGTGCTAAGAAAAAAGGCTCCTGTTGTCAAAATAAGATTCCTGTTTTAACAAGCCACGAATCTAGAAGTTTGGACAGTAGGTTATGTGGATTTAGTGGTTTGGTTTAAAGTGCCAACTGAGAACCCGTACTACTTGCTCTTTTCAAGCTGATTTTTAAACAAGTTATTTAAAAAAAAAACCCAAAAGGGACTATGCTTTTGCACTTCAGCTGCTCTGGTTTACAGTCCAACAGAAGTTTAAATTACCTATATTTGTAACTTTTCCTACATGTCTTGTGACAGCAGCAGTGGCTGATGAAAGGAGCAGCTACCGAGTAGGTTACATGTATACATATTATGCTGAAAACAGTAAAAATGTAATCTCCCTCCCACTACTCCTGGAAGGTAGGTGTCCATAATTTCATTATATTCTTTCTTGCCTAGAGGTGAGTGTGCTTTCTTCTAAGCGAATTCTAGGTTGTCTAGGTTGTTGTGTATTTTTTTTTTCTCTTCATTGTAGAGCATGAGAATAGATTTAGGAAGCCCATTACACACTGAAAATCTTGGTTTGGTCAAAAATTAGATGAGAATTAGGGTGAAGGTATTCAGGTACTAAATGGTACAAATCCTGACTTGTAAAACCAGCCCTAGACTGACCACTCCAGTGTCTCTTCAGCTATTCATAAGGAAGATTAAACTTACTCATTTCAAGGGAGAAGCCTTTTTCAGCTTTTCTTAAAATGCAGCCTGCATTAGTCTTTGCTTTTTGTCACCTGTCAAGTTATTCTCTTGCATTGTCATAATACTACTAGCTGAATTTAGTTTTATTTTCTCTCTCTTTGTAAATCTCTACTGCCAAACGGTTGACAGCAGGACCCAGCCGTGAATATGTGTGGAGTAATCCCAGGAGATGAATGACTGTCCCTCTGTTTCACACGGAAATGTCTGTACTCCTGTACATGAGGTACCTGCATTGTATTGTGAACCCCCTCTTCCTTCCTTCTCTGTTCCACTTTTGTCCAGGGAGCCTTCCTGCTTTCAGGCTGAGTACCCCTGGTGAGTATGTAACATTGGTTTCTTTTTTTTTCCCACAGCTCCCTTTGAATTCTCTCATTTAATGCCTGGAGCTCTTTTCAGTCAGCTATTCAGTCAGCACAATTTATGACTACATACTGCTTTCCCTTAAGTTTTCCCCGTAGGTGTGTTTAAAGAGTGGTTCGAAGGAAATCGGGTTGGTGATTCTTGCTCTTTTTATGATGAATAAATGCCTCCCATTCACAAAAAACCAAACCAAACCTCTAAAAAAATCAACAAAAACCAACCAACCAACCAAACAAAATCCGACAAAAAAACTCCCAAAAACCCGTGTTCTCCCCTCTCTCCTCTCCCTATTCCCAGGGAAAAAGCCAGCATCCTTTGCTGTATTTCCTGTGGGAGGGCTGTTTGGAGAGGTCGAAAAGACACAGGGAGCTTTCACCATCCCTCATTACAGAGTTGTTGAAGCCTTTTTATCCTAAACAACAAAACCTCTGAAGCAGGGCAGAGTTCGAGCTCTGTGCTGCCGCTGCTGAGGAGAAGCGGGGGCAGCTGTGCCTCGCTCCGGGGCTCCCCGGAGAAGGGTGCGCGGTGCTCCCGCCGGCCGCTGCCGGGGCTGCTCCTGCCGTTCGGCCGCTGGCCACGGGGCGGCGCCAGAGCACCGCGCTTGGCTCGGCGGGGCAGCGGCGCCCCCGGAGAGCCGCAGGCAGGGCCGGAGCCCCGCACTCCCTGCCGAGGGGCGGCCTGGGGGTAGGCCCGGGGCTTCCCTCTGCCCTCGGCCGGAGTCCCGCTCTCCCTGCCGAGGGGCGGCCTGGGGGCAGGGCTGGCGGAGGGGACACCGGGAGCCGCTGGCGGCCCCGCCGCTGGGCCTTTGCCGCTTCCTGGCGCGGCGGTTCTGCGGCTGCTCGCGCTGCCCTGCCTTGCTCTGCTCCGTGCGGCGTCGCAGCCGTCGAGCCCGGGGTAAGGGAATGCTGCGAGCTCCGGCTGCAGCCCTGAATTTGTACTGGGTTACTTAGCTGGCGGCTGCGGGGAGAGAAGCCGAATAGGATAGCGTGTCTTCCCTGGGAAGCTTCTCACGTCGCCCCACACAGTACTCGGGCGCTGCCTTCAGCCACCACTATCTCTCAGGGTACCAACCACCTCCTGCCAATCTCTTCTGCAGCGTGTTTCGATGCCACATTTAAAAATTACTCAGAAATCTGGAAGAGCTTTTCAAAGTAATGTCTTTAAACAATCTTCATCTGAGATTGGCAGACACTTAGTGAAGATCAGTCCAGGATCCCAAGGGGGTGAAACAACTGTGCAACTCTTTCATGTTGATCATGGTACAGACTCATAAAAATACACGTGGTATGAGTCTGGCCTGTGTTGCTCCTGTAGCTCTACGGGAAGACAGTGGGGAAAGCCTGATTTTGCACTATGTTTGCAGTTGGGGTGTTGAAGAGCGTGTACTCGTACTTGCTTGCGTAGAGGTTGATAGCTCAAGCAAGGTTGAGTGGCTTCTTGTAACTTGTCCAAGCAGCACTGCCCTCTACCTGTCTTGCTGTCTGCCTCAAAGGAATGTTTTGTTCCCAAACCCTTGCTGTATAGCCATGTAGTAACAGATGGTCATGGAAATGCTGAGTATTCAGTTGCAGCAGAGTAGCAGAATTCCTTCATCTCTTGATGGAAATGCCAAAAGCTGCAGAGACTACAGCAGTGAGGAGTGGGAAGGACAGTTTGTGGCTTCAAGCTTCCTACAGGACCTACCTGATGACACCAGTCTATATAGTTTTGAGGCCCCCCAGGAAACTGAGAAACATGCTGAGAGATTGAAGTCCAGAGTACAGGTTTCTATTCAGGGGATAAATCTTGCAGGAAACTCTTTTGCTGTCTGGTGCATGAACCCTGATATCCCATAATCATGTAGTATCTTTCTCAGAGCGCCCCAAAGTATTTAGCTATGTTTTTAAATGTCCCACTGTCCTACAAGTTGGTTCAGAGTTTAAGGTCCTGACTGACTGATGGGGGCCCCAAGGCATAGAACTAGGTTACATGATTGTTGCAAGGTCATACTAGTTTATCAGCTCCCATTTGCTGGCTTAAAACTTTGAAGGTTTTACAAAGCTTCGGTGCTTAAATCCCTTTTCAATTCTCTGGCTCTGTGATTTTTGCCTTTATTTTTTTTTTAATGTAAACCTATTAAATCTCCTATGGGCAGCCTTTTCTGTTTGTAAAAGATCATACAATCTAACTCATGGTGGGAGGAGACTTCCAAAGCCGTGCGTGCTGGACAAAAGTCCTGCTGAGTTTTGTGTATTTATTTAACCTCTGCAGAACCTGACACATGCAAAAAATACTTTTGTCCTATGTCTGAAAATAACAGCATGCTTGTGAACCACATGAGGATCCATTGGCCCTTCTGGTCCATTAGTTACCACAAGTGAGTGTTAAACAACATTCAAAATGAGAAAATCCTTTTAAATAAGCAAGTCATGGGTCTTAGGAAATCTTTGAATTACTGATAGTAGCTTTTGTTCCATTTGGGCATTTTTTCACTATTTCAAGGACTGAGATCACCTGGAGACTATTCACCCTGGATATGGAATGGAAGACTGCTAGGAAGGCTGCAGTTTCCTATTAGTACTGTGTGGTGGTGCCTTTGGGAAAGACAATATCACCACATATCTCTTCTCTTGCACTTCTCCTATTCCCAACCATGCTATGACTGCATCCTGCCCTGTCTTTGTATGCCAGAAGTCAAAAAAGAACAGGGGAGTAATGGAAAATCTGATATGGAAGCCAGTTGCTAAAGAATAGGGATGTAATTAATGCCAGTCGACATAGTTTTATGGAAACTAGGTCTTGTCAAACAAACTTGATCTCAATAATGTAATCTCAAAGAATGGATTGTTAAAGGCAATTGTATAGATGTGAGGTACTTTCATAAAGCATTTGACTTAGTAGTGCATGATAGTTTGGCTAAAATCTTAGTATTACGTGATATCAGTAAAGTGCCTGTTAAATGGATTAGGAGCTGGTTAGTGAAGAGAGCTCAAAGGCATCGTTTGTGGGAAGTATCACTGAATAAGAGAGTGTCCAGGGGATTTGGCAAGAACTGATATCAAGTTCAGTGCTATTCAACAGGTTTATCCATGATTTGGAAGTAACTATAAACCATAGCTGAGTGTTAAGTTTTGCAATGTCACAAGATAGAGTAATAAATAATGAGAAAAACTATAATATAAAGTGATTAGCATCACAAGGAAAGTTAATTGACAAAATGTGTATTAGCAGTCATGTTCAAAGTAATACACTTGGGAGCAAGTACTGTATCTTTCAGTCTTCCATTCTGTAGCTTTATATTTAAAAAGAAATTACTGTATTCCTTAGAGTGGACCACAGGAGCAGGAAGTGGGAGCAGTCTGTAATCTGCATATATGGCACTGACAGACTGCTACCAGAATATCACATGTAGCTCTAGTATATAGTTATAGTTTTTAAAGGAAGGTAGAAAAACTGAAGAGAGCAAAGCAGAGGAACCAAGATGACTTGGAATGAGAAAATAGAGCTCAGTTAGTTTCAAAAACATTGAGAATGGTTGTGCAGAAATACCTTAATGGAGAAAAAATGCCAGGTGCACTTTTACACCCCCCATGATCAGAGGACCCTTTCAGAACAATAGGAACCAACATCTGGAACCTGGAACAGTTTCTCTTAAAACTGCTAGAGAAGTTTATGTTAAAATAAGATACATTTCTTTCAATAGAAGAATGAACAAATATTGGAAAGACTTAAAAGGATTCTTTTTGTTGTGCATATCCTCAGCATCTCTCCAGTGCCTTAACAAAAGAGTCATTTTAACTCATTGTCATTGCTCTCAAAGTGTAATTTTGTGGTCTGAAATACAAAGGAGGGCATCCACATAGTCTTCACTCCCTTAAGTGTGATTCTGTGAAGTGAACACAGTGCTAAAGTTTCCTGTTGGCTGAGCATCATCTTTGTCCTTGCATCGTATGAGGTCATAGGCAGCCCTGCTGCATTTCACTGTGCCAATATTCAAAAAGAACAAACCACATGACCAGGTGATATATTGTGTCTAGGTATACACACACTCTGTATATGTATATGACTTGCAAAAACCCATCATTCTTCTACCTTGTGCACCCAAGCCATGAGTGTGTTTCTCTAGCCATGAGAAAAAGCCTTCTGTTAACATCTTAAGCTAGATTTCCAACCTGCTGCCTTCAGTCAGCTTGCTAAGTCAGGCAGCCTGCTGTATTCTCATCTTGTTTTTTGGCCCCTCCACCTACACGTAGAGCTCCTGACTGTTCTGAAGACTTTGGTCCATACTGCTCTATTTCCCTCTTCTTCGACTTAGAATTTAGGTAGGTTATTTCTGGCTTTGTTTACTGGTAGAAGTCAATGTGAGAAGCTGTGAAAAATGAAAAGGGTGCTAAGGAAGTCTCAGTAGGTCCAAGTAAGAAAATGCTCTGCTATGTCCCGTTTCTTTGCACCTGTGAGTCTGCAGATCCAGGGAAGGGGCAATATTGGAAATACTCAGAGGCCTTGGACAAAAATTAATAGGCAAAGATGGGAACAGGTGCAGGAAGATATGATATAGAGGGAGCAGAAAGAACAGTATGAGGAGGCTGATAGGAGGTCTTTCTAATATATTTTTTTTTATTAGAAGATTTCAGGAGAATAAGAAAAATTGTTTGCAGCCAAAGCTGCAGTTTTGAAAACCCAGAGGCTTATGTATCCCTCTCATGAAAGAACTGCAACACCATCCTGTTTCTTTCTCATAATGGACATGGGCTTATGTCCTCTCCTCCTATTTTGTGCTTCCAGTGGAGTTGGGTTCGCTGAGCTGAGGCGACAGCCGATCCTATTGTAAATACCCGTGCTGCATTCCTAGCAGTACCCCTGCATTCCCACAGTGGTTGTGGCCAGGGTCAGTGACCGTTGCAACAGCTCTGTGCCCTTTACCCTTGCCTTCATTCTCTGTAATGGCACTACCACTGATGTAATAGTATTAACGTTTAAGCCTTTCTCAGATCATTCTACTTCCATTGGCCTCTTCTTTTATCTTAATTTGGCTGGAAGAAATGGCAGCTTTTCTTTCTGTTTGCTAACGAACCTGCCTAGAGCAACTTTGCAGTTGGCAAGGAAAGCGATGCGTCTGTGGCACAGAGCAAAGCCTGCCAGTGTCTCTGTGGACCAAGACTTTTTCTCAGATATGTTTCATGTTCTCAAATCTAATGACTTGTTTTGTGAGTCATATTTTTTTCTGTTCCACATGTGATTAAATCAGCACTCTATAAAACTTTGTCAGAGGAAAAGAAAAGTATCTGGCTTGTAGGATAGACAGTATTGAGCTGGTCAGGATTCTTTTGTGGGGTACTGCAAATATTTACTGCAGCAAATCTGAGCTGGACTTTTTCAGAGGCTAGTGCAGCTGTAGGACTGTAGGAGCTGTAGGACTGAGCTAAAGAAGCCAAAGAAGCACTTATTAATTCACACAAAAGTGAAAAATTTCCAACAGGAGACACTGTTTCCAGAAGAAGAAGAAGAAATTACACTATTCAAGGTATTTAACTATGCTGGGGAAGAGCCAAGGTCAAGTTTCAGGTCCAGAAAAGTAGACCAGGAACTCAAGCCCAAATCCTTTATATCCCATGTAGGTTGCCTTCTACATGCAGGCTTCTGTGCTGCCCAAAGCAAATTTAGGGACCTTCTTTAGCAAATGTTTCCTCAAGACAGTGAATTCCTGCAAAACATGTAGATTGAACAAACTGAGTATTTCCCAACAAAGCAGGTTATATCAAAGGCACAAGGAAAAGAGCCCCACAGCACATAAGCAGTTCTGTGGATGAGATGCTGACAAGTAGGTAGAGAGGGAGATGTTAGGGAGATAATTAGATAGTTGCTCAAGCATGGGCAGACTTGTGGCAACTGCTTAACCCCTGTCTCTCTTTTGAGTTCTTGCAACTGTCTTTTGTGTTTGGGCTGCAGCATGTGGCAAATGAACAAATTTTTTTAGAATCATAGGGAAGATGGGGAGGTTTAAGTCATTCTCTATTGAATGCAGTGTATGCCTACAAAATACCACACTCCCTTTGCCTGTTTGCTTTCTGTGTACAGGAGGAATGGTGCTGTGTTTTGATGTGTGGTGCTTTTATGTGCAGACATGAACTTTGGGATTTTAGCCTGCATGCAAACGAATCCTGCCATTACATTTGCTCTACTTTTTCTGTTTTCAGTGCTGTTGTTTTGGAGCAGTTCCTAGGGCTGTTTGTTTCAGATTCATGGCTGCCTCTCCTTTCTGCCCACTTGGACTAGGGCTGCTAATCAGTGCTATCAAAAGACATCTGAGTAGATCTTTAATTCACCACCTTACTCTTCCTAGAATTATTGTTGTGCTTGCTTGTAACTGGAGAGATGTGTTCTCTCCAGACCCTTGGTACTGCATCATGTAAGTGCAAGGTCATTTCTACAGCACTGGTTTTCATCCAGCTCCACTACTGCAGGTAAAGCATTCTGTAATAACTGCTTGGCCTTTGGAGTGAGATAGTCCCAGTCTATTGCCAGTGGACATCTGGATCAGAGTCATGGCTGGCATTGACCAGCCCCCTTGACAGTAGTCTTGGCAAAGAAGCCAGGAGTTGAACAGACCATTAGATAATTAGAATCTACTGCAGTGAATTGCAATCAAGGATCCTAAAGAAATGGATGCAGAGGGTCCTCTTGCAATCATAGAAGTAGTAAGTCCAAAGGAGTAAAACTGGCTCTGAAAATGTTTTCTCTGACACAAACCCCTGTGTGTATTGCAAGCTTTTGCCGAGTTTCCTGACCAGCTACTATCTGCTTCTGGTGGGACTTGCAAAGCAGGGGGTTTATAGGAGACAGGCCTGGATCCGTCTGTGGCTTGTTCGCCATCCATATAATGGTTAAATGTTTCAATTGCAGAGTTTTTTATTGCTAGTTGAGGGATCAGAGAGAGTATAGTTCTAAAGTTTAAGCTGAACGTTAAGATTTCTTTTCTCTGTTCTCCAGGTTGAGCACAAAAGAGTGGAGGGTTTTATAAGTCTGAAAATCTGACATTGGAGTTGTTGTTCTTCTAAGGAAACAAAGGGGATGGGAATTGACCATAGCATCTGTATTCAACCTTTTTTATTTTGCCAGTACTTTTAGTGAGAAATCTCAACCTTTTCTATTTCCCCTCTGCTCTCTTGCTCTCCGGTGAAAGTGAACACGATTCATAGCTGGGCCTACACACTTAGAGAAGTTTGAAACTAACACTGTAAAGTGAAGCTGGATTTTCTTTAAATATTTCCTTTTAGCGAAGACATTCCTAAATCAGGAATGTTTGTGTCTATTGTTTGCAGCTCCTCTGATAAACTGTGATGAAATATGGAGTCCCTAGTCAGCAACAGCCTGTCTGAATGGCCTTTAATGAGTGTTTGTGGAGTGTTTTAAGCCTTTGTCTTCAAAATCAGAGCCTTTGCCTGTGCTGTGTTAGCACCATTTTGCAGGCCAGAATCTGTGAAGAAACTAAGCACCTCATTACTGTCTGGTAACATGCAGAAACCCTAATCCAGAGGGAGACCTGACTAACAGGCCCAAAATTTATTTGGAATCAAAGGTCAGGACACTTGTGTTAATTATGATGTCTAACTGTTTAGGCAGTAGTTTGTAGTGCACTTTTCTCTCTGCATCAGTCCTGTGCTACATTTATTTCCTTTACTGATGGTTTTGACTGATACTAAAACTGCTAGTGGATTTCTGCAGGGAAGACTTTGCACTCCGGATATAATGACCTCCCAAAATTAATATCACTTTTGTTTTGCAGTGACCAATGACAGAGACATTATTTTTACTTTAATTTGAGGCCTATAACAAGAGAGTTAAACAGATTTCAGGACTAGTTCAAATAGGTATCTGAGTGATGGAAATCCAGTGAGGAATTCCAACTGTTGGTGAATCCTTGGGGAAAGGTCACTTCTGGCATGACTTCCATTCAGCACTCAGAGGACTGCAGTGACAAGACCTTGCCAGATTTCAAGATTCTAGTTTAGGGAAAATATGATACTAAATTTAGGAATGGTGCTTCTAAATCAGCCAAGCAAGACAGAGGAATTCATGACACTTGCTTTCTTTTTTCACAAAGAAAGTCAGTGTTGGAGCTGGAGTTTTGTGACTGCAGGCCTTTGCTTAGGCTGTGTGTCTCCAGTATAGAACTGTATAATCTTGTCTCCCTGGGACACTGACTAGCAAATGCTTCAGAGTTGCCAGCAGACTTAGTGGGATCCTCCAACCAGGCAAAATCTCTACCATCCAACCCTATGGAAGCTAACTGCAAGCTGAAAGATTTTATGATTGTATTGTTACCTATATTCTATTCCACTATGAAAGGGATTAAAATATTACTTTAACACACCTGATGCCCTGAAATACTGCCAGGCATTTGAACATCATTCTTTGTGCACGTAGAATATTTTTCTCACATGAATCTTGCTGATATCCCCTCATTCTTGGTTCTCTCTGCTGTTTGTCACATATCATTTCAAGAGCTGGCCCCATCTCTGACTGCAGCTATTCGTTATCAGCCCCTTTGCCTTTACCACTTCCATTTGTAATTTAAACACCCTAATTTAATAGGTTTGTCTCATTATTTTGATTAATCATATTAACTCATATTAATTAAGAGATGGATTTAGGTAATGACAGAGGTTAATGGAGTCAGTTTTCTCTTTCCCCTGGTTTTTCAGGGAAGGGGGGACTCGGGTAGGAGGGGAAAATAGAAAGAGAGACTAGAAAGAGTGAAAAAGAGAAACTGTTGGGGGGGAAATCTCAGTTAGCAATCAGAAATTCCCTGCTAATTGAATGTCTGATTTTATTAATGATGAAATTTATAAAGGTCCTTAAGAAAAGAAAAGAATTTAGCCAGTTCAGCAGTTAAGTGTGAATATTAACTAACTCCAAGATAAAAGTTAAAATATCCATTTTCTTTTCTTTTCTCTAGTTCTTTAAATAAAAGGCTCTCTTTGACACTTCATCCCATTAGAGCTTTAGCTTCCTTTGCCATCATTGCTAAATGTCTGGAGACTGCACAGAGAATGTAATGTCCTGTATGATTTAAGAAATGCTGACCCTGGAGGGCAGGAAGTTAATACATGGATCACCTTAGTGTTTGTTTTCCCTGATGCTTTCTCTCTGATGAGGCTTTGGTAAGTGGAAGAAAGTTTCCAGCTCTGCCCTATACTCTGTCTCTACTCTGTCACACTTGTTTCCCTGAGGTTCGAGAAAATACAAACCACAGAGTGTCAGATCCAGACTGAACTTTGTGTTGGTGCTGTGGGCTACATCTCCATCTCCACAAAGGCGTGGGGAATCCTTTGCTTATCTAAGACCTCCCTGACAGGGTCTCATGGTTATTACTCCCAGGCATGCCCAGACTGCTCCTAATTTGTCTCTTTTGTATTTGCACCAATGCTATATAGGCACGAAATCCCATTTCAGGAGGGGAACTCTTTATAGCCCTACTGCTGTTGTGCAAATGACAGCATGAGGGCAAGTCAGTGCATGAGGGCAGGTCTTTCATCCTGTGCTCCAGGACACTTCAACTGAGCTGCTTCAGTGAATGTTTGAACAGAAAGTAATTTTGGAGCTGAAGTCAGTTGGTAGTGAAGTGTGGGGTAGCCGTGCAGGACCCCAGAGCAGGCAGTTAGCCTTTTTCCTTACCAGGAAAGACATTTCCATGACAATAGTAACATTCCAGTAGTAATATTTTTGTGACAATGGTAACGAGGTATACAAATTTAGAGAGGTGACCATGCAGGAAGAAAATCTGTTATGTAAGCCCTAAATTAATAAACACAAGTAAACATTTTGTACAAATTGTCACAAATCTGACTCAAAAACAATTAGAATAAAGAAGTTTTGTGAACAAACTGTTACCAAAAATATTTTAACAAAGTCAACGTCTTTGTATACACTCTTCCAGCAAATACTGCTGTAGAAATGTAGTACCCACAGGTGACTTGTGAAAGGCAGCCAGTAAAGTTTGTAAGACCATGTTCTAGTTTGGAGTGTAGTGCACAATCAACCCAAAGATTATATGGCAACAAATTACAAAGCAAAACACCAGGAACATGGTGACCGTTTCCTGTAAAGTGTTTGGGGAAATACGCTTTAAGTGAGACCAATTGTAGTCACTGTCTTTGTGCTAAATTGGTAGAATATATTGTCTGTGGAAGGATGCACAGTACCGCTTGAGCATCTAGATTGTGCATCTGTGAGACAGTCCCTTGCTCTGAGCTACTTTAAACTAAAGTTTGCAACATAGACAGTCTCATGTGAGTTTTTAATTTCATCCAGCTGAAGTGTTAATACCTAACCTGACTACCACTCTGAAAAAATTAATATATATTCCAGAAGTTGGTTATTTTCTGGTGATCTCTCAGTAAAATTGCAGAAGTCTAAAGTGAAATTTTTCCATAATCAGTATTTCAGAGTGGATGAATGAAACACATTTCTGTTCAAAAGGCACTAGAGAAGTTGTAATCTGATAGACTGAAGACTTACTGACCTTTTTTGTGACTTTGATGAGAACATCAAGAATCAATTTTGCTTTATGTATGATGTTCCAAAACAGGTAAAAATATACCACATTTCAAAATTGTTGCCAACTCAGGCATGTTGTCAGTCTGTTTCTCTGAAGTTAGAAAACACTATAAAATTAGCATTCTTTTTGTTGTTATTTTGTTTAATCTTTGCTTAGAATAAGCATAAGTCAACTAAGGAATGATTTCTATGCAAAATGGCAGGTGTCTTGAACAGTGGAGAACCACGAGTTTGAAAGATACAGTTGTTATTCCCAGTTTAGTATCTTTTGGCTTGCATATAGAAATATAAGCCTGTAGGACTTGTGTTTGAAAAGCACGAGGTTCAGAAGAGAGAAAATTCTGGGTATGTAACTTTAAGGGACTTCAGAAATAGATGACTGGAAGCATCTGAATGCAGCCTGACATTATGAAATGACCCAGCAAAATTTCCCTAAATTGGGAATTAGAACAATATAACTGGCAGCATGTTTTTGTTCAGAGAGCTAAGGTCTTGTTCAAGCAGGGAAAGCCTTTCAGGCAGACTTTGTCTCTGCAGAGTTTTCCTTCGTGGTTGCCGACCCATCAGAGCTGCCTCTCTACCTGGGAGTATTTCTAAAACACCAGTCTCTGAAACTCTGCTTTCCCTTGAAGAATTCTTATTTTATTAAAGCATGCAAAGCTTTCATCTCTTCAGAAAAGCTTGAAACAGTAGAATATTAATGGCTCAGAAAATGTAAAAGCCTGACAGGAAAATCCAATACATGTATATGCATATATATATATAAAAATCACATTCAATAGTACCTTGTAATGTTTTAAGACATTTAGAAGATTATTTTGGAACCCTACTCACACTTGAAGTCTTTCATTTAGCAAAACAGTCAATGATCTCAATGAAGGTTCAGATGGACAGAGGACATCAGGTGCAACATTTTCATTGTGGTATTGGGAGGACAGAAATACTCCTTTTTTTTGAGACTCCTAATGGATACTATTTGAATTAATAAGTGTCTAAAGGGCAAGTTTGAAAAAAAGCTTGACTTTAAAGGTTAGGATTTTTTTTCTCCATCATTATAGTTTGAGGTAGAGATTTTTTTTAATTAACAGTAGACATACAACCAGAGATTTGCATACTGAGGAAAAGTACTACATAGGCAAAAGCAGAGTGTAGTACTGGACTCTGACTAAAAATAAAGATTGGGAAAAAATAAGAGCACAGAAAAATTGTGTAAATAGGATATTTTTCACCTAAATAAAACCCCATGGTAGTTTAATCCTGATTTTTCTTGTGTTAAACTTACACCAGATGAAAGTCAGTGGAGTTGCTGCACAGTGTACAGTAGCACAAGGTTAGCACCAAGTGCTGTATCACAAAATATTACATGTAAGTGTATACATGCTTCTTTGTGGGTGCACTGTATCTCTTTGTCTATGCATATTCAAGTGTATATATTTCAAAGCTGCTGTCTGCATAATTCACTTCCAAACCCAGCATGCGTTCATTTTCATAACTTTTTGTTCTATTACAATATTAATGGGACTATCAATGGGAAAGGACAAGAGAAGCATTTTTAATGTTTATCTGACAGTTGCAAATTTCACTTGAGGTTGTTTACTGGGATCTGATTGTTGGCAAAGAGGAGTAGGAAAGGCAGCAAGATGAATGGGATCACAGGAAGAAGAGATGTATTTATGGGTCCTCTTAGCACCATCTAGGAGTAATAAAAAGTCCTGTTTTACCCCTCCTTTACCCAGTCTTCAGTTTAAAACACCAAAAAATGAGGGATTCTTTTAATTAACTTCTATTTAATCCAGGTGGCCTGTTCAAAGGGAAACACATTGCATTTGAATATGTGAAAAATAGGTGTACATGTATATTCTCATCCAGTATCTTTTCCCTAGTGCAGAAAATGCCTGCAAATAAAAGAGAGTTTGTGGACTTGTAGATGAATCTGCAATGTGATGTCAAACTGTGTACCAAATTACTGTCAGAGCTTGTCTTTTCTGACCTTCAGTTCTTGGTCAATCCTAAGTGAGGCTTATTTTTTTATGGGGAGAGCTAAACCTTTTCCCAGTTTTGCTCTGCAGTTTTATCAACCTGGGCATTGCATGTCCAAATTTTCTGCTATGCAAAAAACATTACCTCAGGAAAAAAAAAAAAAAGCCCTAAAACCAACAAACAATTTGGAATTCTGTTTGTATTTTAGTTTATATTTTAAAGTATTTAAGTATGAGTTTTCCAACTAGAAATTCAGAGAGCCTGATTTTGCATGAAACAATGTTTAAGAACAGAATCAAAAATTTGTAGAGTATAGGTAGCACAAAAATGGTAGTATGGTAGCCTAAGAGTATTGTGGTCCACTCTGGTCACCTCTGTCACAGACTACTGCAGAAATAGAAGAATTTCAGAGCTAGGTAGCAGGCTGAGTTGTTTGGAAAAACAGGCTGTTTATCTGTAGTGGTAGTGTGAGGGGAAAGTTTACATTTTTCACACAAAATGAAATCCATTTTAACTAGTTATGTAGATTTGAACTGCTAAATTCTCCTTCCTGGGAATTACGGCTCATGTGCTTCTCTTTCTGTTGTTCTCATTAGGCTGTGCTTTTTTGGTGGACTATGTCTCCTTTGATGCACCTTGACTGCTCCACTAAGACGCTTTTGTGAGGACTTAGGCCACCACTACAGAGCACTGTGGCAGATCTTTTTTTCAAATAAAATAGATGAAGTTTCTACAGGAAGCAGAAACTTTCCCCCAAATTGTAATTATGTCAAAGGTAATTAATTTGGAGGAAAGCTTGCAAGAACTTTCATTTGTCAGTGTATAAAATAATAATTGTCATAGTACGTAGTACATGTTACTGTGTTTTATCAGTGGGGAAAAAAATAATTTTGGAAAGGGGCAGATACAAAACTCATTGGGGGGGAAATCAAACAGCTGTACAAAATGGGGTAATGGATGGCTTCTACCATTTGCTGTCTTTTGGCAAAGCAGTTCTCAGACACAGTTAGACTGCTTTGTCCTGCACTGAAAATACTGTGTTAGAAATAGATGTGTCACAGGTAGTCTGTGGGAAAGACAACTTGGATGGGTAATGAGGGAATTTGACAATGAACCAGTCAAACAAAACAGTGACCTCTCCGAGATGCTGTTGTGAGCCTGCCTGATTGTGAGCATTTGCGCTGGATTGTTTAGGTAGGGACCTCCTTTTCTGGTCTGCGGTCCTGCCTTTCCTGGATCCCTTTCTTTCCCGTTCTGTGAGCTGGGGAGAGCCATGGAGGCAGACAGTGTAGAGTCATGCACATAGTTCAGCTGCTTTGAAAACTGTCTTGTGGGGAAAAAGGGGGGAGGTGAGAAAATGCTTCACTGCTGCTTGTGACAGGGATCCCAGAGAGACACAGAGACATCAGTGGAGTCTACACATCACTGCCTGTTAACTCCACTCACTGTTTATCAACTACCAGCACTAATTTCTGTTCAGTGTTATGTTTGGGTTAATTACAGTTAGGTTCCTTTCAGTAGTTAGGTTTATTACAGTTGTGTATTCCCTGTTGTCACTGCCCCCAAAAGAGGGTCTGATCCTGGCTCTGTTTCCTGCCTGTGAAGTCCAAATTCAAACTGGGACTAAGGTGGTCTGGGCCAGTGCTTTGTTAAAAAGCCAATGGAGCATCAACCATGTTGCAGGTGTCTTTACCAAAGGCTTCCCCAGCACTTTTAAATCAATCTAGATTTAGTGTGTCCCTGTTCAGAGATCGTTCCACGCACTATACACAACAGGCAATACAGGCTTAGCTGTTCACTTACCCCTGGAATCCAAGTGCGAGATCTCTCTCTACAGTGCCACTGGTATCTGACTACCTTGAGAGCCAAAATCTCCTTATTTGGAAAGTCTCTGCAGGAAGAGTCCTACCCTTTAGTTTAATAGTGAAATTGTTGTTCTAGTATCCAAACATCTATTAACTGGCTGCCAGGGCCAAACCCACTGTAATTTCTCCCCAGTTTGCTGCAAACTGGCCTTTGGATTCCAGTTCTTTGTAGCGAGATGACCTCAGCAACCTACTACCATAAAGGCATGCAAATGCCTACATCTTCAGTCCCAATCACTGAATCTTTCTAACCTGATTCTTCTGGTAAGAAACGAGAGTGTTCTTTGGTCACAGACAGTCCTCTGCACAGGGGACAGTCTCATCTATTTGGTCTAACCATTAAACTGAAAGCCCCTGTCTAAAATCACAAGTCCCTCTTCAGTGCAGTCAAGTCACTTGGCTTTGCTGTCCCAGCTTTTTCCTTTGGGGAAAGGAAAGCCTTCTTGCAAGGCAAGGGCTGAGGAATGCAGCTGACAGACTGACGAGTGGGAATGGAGTAGGCTCATTTCTTCCTCTTGGCTGTACCTGATTCTATTCTTAGGGCCCCTATGGTAAAATTACAGTTCAGGGGCAGACACCTCTCACAGCAAAGGTGGCAAATTTTTGGTAGTCTTCAGAAAAAGCTCTGCAGAAGTGCTTTCAAAAGCTGCCTTTATGGAAAAAGATAATACATAGGGGAAATGGAGAACAGTTACACACTAAATTCTACTGTACTAGAACAAGGCAGTGCTCCAATAAGGTTGGTTTAAAGCATGTAAACTTCTGTGCCTGGCTGCCGGAGGCTGTGGCACCTGAGAGCACTAGGATGTTCAAGGAGGGACTAAGCAAATTTGTGGATAACAGCCTCATTAAATGGGTGCCAAAGAGAACTGGTACTGCTCTGAAGGAAGAAAGCAGCTGCCAAAGGTGGATTTAGAAGAGATGGTACATGGCTCTGCTTAGCTTGCTTTGTTTTGTAGTGTTGTGTGTGACAGAAAACTGGTGTGGCAGAACTAAATGTGAGGTGGCCTGTGGACAGAATTATCAGAAGAGCTTGTGATCCCAGTGGGCTACACAGGTTTTACAAGAAAGCAAATACCTCTACTGGCTCTGAGGTGGGTATAGTACTCTGTGAGTTTCCTCAGGGTAATATTGACTGACACTATTATTTGTGTGCTGAAATTCTCCTTAACTTGTCCCAGGTTGGCTGGTGGATGAAACTTGACAGACATCAATAGCATAAACCCATGAAAAGATATCTTCAGCAGTGCTATGTGTGCACCAAGGCTGGAGCTTGTTCTGTGGCTTGGGATGTTGGGGACAGACTGTGTGCTTTCTATCTCTCCTGCTTCTTAAAAAGTCACTTTAGCAATGAGCATTGATGTGCAGTAGGCTCCACTGAACATGCTGGCAGCAGTGATTCTCAACTGAGTGACAAGATCACAGATGGTACCTGTTCATGCTTCATGTTTATCCTAGAAGCTTGTTTCACAGGATCACCCCAAAATGTTGAGAACAACTATGTTGTTAATGCAGGAGTATTATTACGATGCCTTCAAAGGTGTCTGTGATGCTGAAAGTCACATACCATCTGCTTGTGTGAAGCTCTGCTCTAAGACAACCCTAAGACAACTTGATTCCATTTCCAGGTCATATGCTGAAGTAGTAAAGGTGTTTGCTGCCTTTATTCTCTCTTTCCAAGGGAATGTCTTACAGCTGTACACAGCTCTTCTCATAATAACCTTTTGTAGGACACAATGTGGAAATTTGGGAGTTATGTTTAATGTATTTATGGTTACCTTTATTGATATGCATAAAATGCTTTGCAGGCATTTACAGTGCATTGTCAGATCCTGTTCCTAAAATAAGGAAGTGTCATGTCTAACTTGAAGGAAGGGAAGTAAAGGTAAAAGAAGGCAAAGTCTTTTGCTCAGGTGTGCAGATAGATATGTCACTAGGCATTGACATATGAAGTCTGATGCTTGTCTTTGTGCTTGAAACTTTGGCTACACTGCTGATGGCCTGGGGAATCGCTGGATAATAACTTTGCTATGCTTGGTAGTAATAAAGGTACTCTCATCTGTACTTAATGGGAGGATGGCACTGGAGCGTGCATGATGAGAAAGTTGTACAAACTAGTAAATAAGTCTCTAGGTTTCACTGGGTGCTAGGTATGTAAAGATGAGAACAAGGAAGCACTCTGAAGTATCAAGTTGAATTTAGCAGTAGAATTTAGTCTCACTGGATGTTGTGGGTGACCAAGAATATAAATGATACTAGGTATTCAAGTCCACTGATGGGTAATAAATGGCATGGTTTTAATACAGCCTTTGGCCTTATTAACTCCCTAAAGGACTGGGTACTAGAAGAGTAGGTGGACACTTTCCCAAGCACCAGCTGTTGGTGAGACAGAATATTTGGTGTGATGGACCTTTAGTCTGTCTGTTCTTATGAACTTCATAATGCACATTTTGCTATGACAATCAAGGTAAGTTGTAGTCTTGAGAATGATGGATAGTTAGTAATGTTAAATGACAAGGTCCTACAGCAATTCTTCTGCTTCAATATTCCTTGCTCTGTCCTTGCAGCACTCTGTGCAAAAGCCCAGTTTTCTACACTCTAAGAAGTTGACAAGTATCAGGTAGCACAGGTCCTGCTACCAGAACTGGTGGTAGGGACTTGCTCAACCTGTGATTATGTAAATCATACTGATCTCCTGCTATGCTGTGCTTGTGAAATTGCGGTGTTTCAGAAGCAGTTTAAGTCTGAGGTCCTTTTGTGTTGATACACAAGCTTATGTTAACGTCATTGTTCTAGACTTTGACAAATACGTTAATTATATTCTGTGTTCTCTAAGTGCTGTTACTGCAATACTGTTGACTTTCTGTCCTGACTTTTGCTGCCCGAGTTGTGAAGTAGCCTGATGTATATCTGGTTTACCAGGTGCCAGTGTTTTCAAGCAAGGTGAAATGATGCCAATATATGAATTCTAAGGTATTTTTGAAATGAACCACTACACGTGCCTAGGAGTAGTACATAATAAGCCTTCTTTCAAATGCCAATTGAGCAACAAAGCTGCTGCCATCTCAGTGTTTTGTATACTTCCGTGAAGTCAAATGGTCAGTATCAAGCAAAAGCTTGTATCCTGTATCGAAAGTGTAAGACATAAATGAAGCAACCAGAGACAAAGCTTCCCCAGGCTCCTTCCTTATTTTCAAAAATCTTTAATAAGTTGAAATTTGAAATCTGGTGTTCCTTCATGGGCTAGGCTTCTAAAATTCGGATTTGTTCCTTTGACTTACATGGCTGGGAAAGGAAGAAATTTTGGAGCATAGTGAAGTTTTTTCAGAAATGGCACACCTCTGTGTCTGCTTGGGAAGAATGTAAATGTGGCTGTGTTTCCTCGTGATTGTCCAGAAGATAGTCTCTTCAGCATTCCACTGGACAGCCACCTGTCTGCCTGTAATAAATGATGGCTATAAAGGGAAGTGATTGCAGCCATGATACAGCCAGAGGCATTTGTTTATATTCTTATAATATGTATCAGATTGAATAGAAATTATCACTTACAATTGACAAATGGAGAGTGGAGATAGTTGGTGGGTATGAGGAAGCTCAGTAAGAGCTGGGCCAGCTGGAAACTTTCTCCAGTGAAGGCTGTCACCAGAAAGCAGGTGTCGAGCCAGCCAGTGATGAATGGTGAAGCTGGAGGCTTGCTTGTGTTAATGATCCACATATCTTTGTACAGCAGCTCATAGTCAGGAAAGCCTTTTGTTGCTACTCAGAAAGGCTCCTGTCATTTTGGGAGTGGAGTCTGTAATTAATTAAATGGGGGGCAAAGCAGAGGAGTGTTCTTGAGCATTTCTCCAGAAGAATAGTACTGACATGTAGTGTTTCCCCTCATAGTTTAAGTGTTGGCAAGACCAGATGGCTGAACCCAAGCAGAGCACACCTGGCTGGATGCAGAAATGATATTATATGTTACTATAATGATACTACTGTTGTGTGAACAGGGGAAAGGGATATTCCTCGGAACATTTTCAGATCACGAAATTGCCTTACATGACTGCTTTCCTGAATGGCTGCTACTGTTTCTCTCTCTTTTCTCTGTGTAGATATAACACTTTCTTCTCCAGATCAAGAAACTGAGTATGTCCAATGAGAAGTCTAAGAACTGACCAGCGGGCTGGAGAGAGAGACAAGTGCATTCAATCTGCAAACAGGCTGAATGTTTTAAGCCCCCACTAGCATCTGATCTTTTCTATCAAGTCTTGGGAGGGATACTGGAACTAAAGAAAAATCTTGGACCAGAGATGGAAAAATGTCTTAACCCCAGCTGGCAATGAAGCACCACCCAGCTGCCCCGTGATTCCCCACAACAGGATGAGGGGAGAAGAGATGAAAATCAGAAGAATAAAAGTGAGAAAACTCATGAGTTGTGATAAAGATAGTTTAATAGGTAAAGGAAAAGCCATGCACGCAAGGAAAACAAAACAAAGAATTCATTCACCACTTCCTATGGTCAGGCAGGTGTTCAGCCATCTCCAGGAAAGCAGAGCTCCATCATGTGTGATGATGACTTGGGAAGACAAATACCATAACTCTGAACATCCCCCCTTCCTTCTTCTCCCTCCCCCCCCTTATATGCTGAGCATGATGCCATATTATATGTGATATCCCTTTGATCAGTTGAGGTCAGCTGTCCTGGCTGTGTCTACTCCCAGCTCCTTGTGCACGCCCAGACTCCTCGCTGGTGAGATGGTGTGAGCAGAAACCATCTGAACCAAAACCAGCAAAGGAAACAATTTCTCAAGGCAAGTAACGCTATCCATGGTGCTTGACATAAATATAAAACTAGAGTGGACAAATCTCTAGAAAATATGCAGCTGGTAGAAGCAGTGAACTATATGCCCTCTGTGATTTGCATGAGAGCTTTTTGCATTCTACATGTGAAGATCTGTTCCTGCAGATACCTGTAGTGATGTGCCATATTCTTATTTCCTGTAGGAAGCTATTTGGAGGTGAGGTTGTTGAAAGAGATGAAGTAGGAGTGGCTGCAGAAGCAAAGTGCAGGCGAGAGTGCTGCAGTACAGGTCAGTTCCATTCTTTGTGCTTTTCTCTCATTTTTGTATGAAGGAATAGCGGTAGCATCACCATCTATATTATATTGTGTAGAGAGAAACCCTATGGAACATGCAACAAGATCTAGAAGAACTTAATATCCTCAGACCCTTCAGTTGGCCTCTGAAAATGTTCCATATGGGCCCAGTCTATTTGTGTGTCTGTGGGATACAGAGCTGACTTGACTGAAAGCTCCTCAAGAGAGAGGCTCATCACATAGCTACTGTCAGGAGTAGGAATAGACTGGGTTATAAGGTGCCTTGTGCTCTTCTTTCTGTTTAGTAAAGTACTACCTTGTGGCTGGTAAGGGAGTCTACCCCCTAATGCTTGGAGTCTTGCCCTAGAGCTGTCTTTTCAGTTTGGTAGAAAACATATGTCCCAAATCTCTGAGAATTCATTACTCCTGCTGGATGATAAGTTCAGGGAGTGCTGCCAGTCAGCCCTGTGCAAAGAGTTTCAACTTGGAAAGGAATGTTCTCTCTCTTAATTTTCTGTCCAGATACTGAATAGTACTAGGGAAAGGGTTATACATGAGTTGGGTGATTGAAAACAACATTACAGAAAAGTGGAATGTTTGAAAGAAACACCAATTTCTTCCTCATGCATTAGCTCTGCTGATGCCTGCTACTTTAGATTTCCCCAACAACACAGGATGCTATTGGATACAAATAAACTCTCCTTTCTTTTTTTATGCTGCTTACTGTTAGAAGATGAATGGTTATTTGTCTGTCTTCAAATGGAACAGCAAACTCTTCTGACTGCAGACCCACTGGCTTTGGCTTGCTTCCCTGTCTTAAATTTCCTCTTCACACTTGTTTGTGCAGTGAGAAGGCTCCTCTCCAGGGACCTGGCTTAGATAGAGTTCACTGGTCTACACACTGCTGTCTGGTCTTGCTGGCACAGAATGTTCCTTGCATAAGTTCATAAATCATATAATGTGTGATGTGATCAATACATCCCTTCCATATTGAAATTTCACTAATTAGGTTCTCCAAGAAAGTAGGAGGCCAAACTTGGTACATACACGCTTCAAATCCTGTTATGTCTATCAGCATGTTGTTTCAGGGGATTTTGTCACAGATGCTGGCACTGTAAAGTCTCTAAAGCAGTAATTATGGTGTGTTTCTGCTTATGAACCTTTGTTCAACAGTAGGACATTATTTTTACCTCCATGTTTAGAATTATTTTTATCCCCATGTTTATTTTAGCTTTAATGTCACAGCTATGGGCTTGTATTCTTAGTTGTGCCACCAACTCCTGTGCCCTGGAGAATTCACTATTGGTCTCTGTTCTGTACTTTTGATGGGACAGCAATACTTCTGAAACCACTCCAAAGTCTTTAGGCAAGATGAACCACCCAAGGAATGCTTTGTGAATAAACTGCTTGGCTGAAAGGTAAAGGAGAAACTCAAAAATTCCTTTGCTGATTTTTTAATATCTTACTGTTTGGAAAAAAAATTCAACTATCCTTTTTATAAAGCTTTCAACAGAATAATTTTGACACTTGTTTTAAACCTGAAAATCCTTACAATAGGAAAAAACCTGTTCATTGCCTTAGCTTTACTATACTTTTCTTTGTGTGTTGCATTGACAAATTCTTGTCATCTTTTAATCCAGAGAAGCACAAAATGGTGGTTTAAGGGTGAATGTAAGGCAGTCTGAATTTATCCACTCAGACTTGGTACAGGGAAGAAGAGGCGATAACAAAGTACTTAGAACTTTGCTTAGGTAAGTGCCACTTTGTTGTGGTATCATAAATAAGGTCTGTTCAAGTTTTAACAATTAAATTAGCTACTGGCAGCAATTAGGTAGTGTCTCCTAAATATATTTGTTGGCAGGTGTGGACACAAACCTAGAATTGTGATGTGATAGGGTGAAAGATATATCTTTAAAAAAAACCCAAAACATTGAAAACCAAAATCATGTAACAAAACAATCAACTCCTCCTCACCTTTGGTGGTTCACTTTCTGATGTCTGATGGAACATTATAGATCTGAAGGGCAGTCCTGTTGCATTCATCTGACTGGCGCTTTAGTAATAGCTTAATTTGCTGCAGCTTCAGTATAGCTGTGCTTACCCACTTTAGAGTTTAACTGAGTATTATCTTTCATGGTCTTATTCCGCAGTCTTCTTGTAGCTGAAGTTGAAAGTGTCTACTGCCATATTCTTTTGGGAACACTGACTTTCATTCAGAGATACATTTGAGCTATGGAAACATTTAAAATTAAAGAGAAAGAGATAACAGGCAGGCAGTGACAACATATCTCACCAGTATAGTGCTAAATTAATTAAACACTGTGAACTCATTAGTAAAGTTATGGAAGATACAGAAGGCCATAATATGTATTGATTACATAGCTGCCACCTGGATATTTTCATAGCTGCAAAGGCTTTCCCCATAACACAAACTGCTTGGGGTTGGGTGTGGGTTTTCTTTTTTCGAACAGGACTTTTGTCCATAGAAATAACGACCTTTACTCCAGTCCGGAAAGTCCTCTCTGTTTCATCAGCACAGATGTATGAAAAAAAAAACAGTGGAGAATGAGAGGAACTGAAAAGGATCAAATTAGTCTATAGTGGATACTCTCAGTGGAGGTAAAAGTGAGTGTGAGTTGATGAAAGCTGTTGTAGTGCTAATGAGAAGCAATGGGCTGAGCGTGGCTGCTCAGTGTTCTTCCTAGAGAAGAGTGTCTTAACTCTGCTTTTGGAGTTACATCAGACAGCGTAAAACTCCCTACCCGAGGGGAGGTACCTGGACATTCCCACCTGGAACCTGAGCGTATGTTAACCCACTGAACTTTGTGTTTTGTGGGCTTCCCTACCCCTGGATTGAGACTGTGACCATCACTTTGACCAATGGACATTGCAACTGCAACAATCAAGTCTCATCACAGAATCCAAAGGTGGTGACTATATAACTTTCTACTCTTATTCTTTCTTTCTCTTTCTTTCCTTTCCCTTATACATTTTCTTAGGTGTTATTTTTATGCTTTTATATTGTTGCTTTTCTAACCAAGATGGCTACAAGTACCTTGTTCTACCTTAATGTTCTAAAGTTTGCAAGTAAAAGTTTGTCATTGAACCTCCTGAGAATTTTGTTGTTTCTTCGTACACTGCACAGAGTAAATCAAACAACCTTCCCCTAAACTCAATGAGCAGATCAGGGCATAACACTTCCTTGCATGGAACTGGGCCATAAGGCTTGGAGTATGAAGAAACATTTACATGTGAGTGACTGGGACAAAGATGTACACTGGAGAAGGGACAATGATGCAGTACAGGAGCCTGCACTGTTCTTGACTGTGCATGTTATTAGCCTGAAAAGGAATAGGCTGTGCACAGTCCAGCCAACTCAGTCTCAGCCACAGATTCCTGGCAAGCCGATGCTATTTAGGACTGGCATCTATTTTAAAGAAACGTAAATCAGAAAGCTATTACTTGTGAGACAAAGCGATAAAAACATACTGCGTGTGATTTCCTCTTTATTACAGGTTTACTGCTTGTTCTTTCTCCCCATCTTTTAAGGAGAATAAGGGATTTGAGTAATTTGTTGGGTTTTGTATGTGTGTTACTGTCTTCTTACTTTTTCCCCACCTGCTGGTTTCTCTTCTCTGTATCTGGACTTTCCAGGCTGACATATATCTGTAGTGTGAATGTGAAGTTATGCAGCTCTGGTACAAGGCCATCCCCTTTCCCTTCTTTACCCCCATACACATGTGCCAAATGCATTAAGAATGAGTCAAGAGGACTCCTACAAAAAAAAAATAGCACTGACTTATCTCTGCTCCTCCTACCACCCTAGGGCTCCTTGTGCAGTATTTAAGCATTGTTGTTAGCAGGATAGTAATCCAACCTTCCTTTGGGGTGCTTGGAAACCCTAAGTGGATTAGGCTTTTTATCTCACTCTTGAGGGTTTCTCCACACACAGACACTGTCTCAGCTGTGTACTTATTCTCAAGTTTCAATCTAGATGGTGACCTCTGCTTTTGTTCTGTTGCTGTGGATGGGGTACAAGGGGACCCTGTTCTCTTTCCTTTCTTTTCCCAGACATCCTGCATGCAGGTGAGTATTCTTCCCATACAGAACTGATGGCACTTGCCTCTCGAGTAAATCAGTGCTGCCCCTACCTGGGCTGCTGGATAGGAACAGGAGGTATAACTTCTCTGGTCCTCCTTTTGTAACAGTTTTGCCGTTTGTGAAGGGTGTGTCCCACGGCAGTGTATCTCAGCATATCCTTAGTGCATAATTATGCTCTGGAGCTGAGTTTTAACGGTGATAATTACATTCCCTGTAGTTTTCCAGTAAGGAACCTCCACATGCATTACATGAGTTAATGAATTAAGTACCCCATGTGACATCAGTCTCTCTCATTATATTTGTTCCAGGGAATGAAGGAAACTAAGCATTATGATGGGAATTGACAACAACTTGTAACCTCATGCAGACCATCCAGCTCTTTCCACTAAATGAAAGTGTACATTCACTCTGAGCTGGATAGCTTTTGGATCCTGACTTGCAGCCACGAGCTCATGACACTAGGCAATGCTTCCTCTTCTCCTTGCCTCTTTCCTTTTCACTTTGGCTCTTCCATCTGCCCACCTGAAAAAAATCCAAGAGAAGAGAGCTAAGAACAAATAACACGGGGTGGGAATCTTTCCACTGCACCCTCTCCCCACCCCCGCTCCTGTCCATACAAGATTGATAATGAAACCGATACCTTTCACCAGCGTAATTTTCATATTTAATGAGCGTGACTCAGAAACTATTACATTAATTAGTCAAATCCCACAAACCGTTAATGGTGCACGCGGTAATTAATATTGTATTCAATTAAAAGCTGACCTGTTTCAGGTGCCTTCCCCTGGTTTGGGGGGCTCTTTGCAGATAGCGTATGTTCCAGTGCCTCAGGCCAAGCCTTTTATTTTGTTCCAGTGGTGGGCAAGGGAGGTATTTTTTTTCCTGTTTAGATTTTATGGGTTTTTTTCTCCATGAACATATGCTGGTTTCTCCCCCCAGCCCCCCGCCCCTCCATCTCCAAACGTGCTGCTCTCACTATACAGACAACCTGCTTGCTGTGATTTATGGGTTAGCACAGCGCGGGGCTCACAGACTGGAAAATTTCCAGTTTACACAAGAATTCCCTGAAAAATGAGCTTGGTTAATTTATTTCTTTCATTAACGAGTTTGAACTGTGAGATAATCTTTCTGAAACCTGCTATCCTCGCCTTCACAAACCCTGAGAAACAAATAGGGTCCCTGTTCTGCTTCCACAGGGCTCAAAATCACACCTTAACTAGCTGTGGACAAAAATGTGTGGTCAAAACCTCTTTTTGAAACTTATTTAAAGAGGAGAGGTTTTTTTTCTCACCTGAAGGTAAGGGGTGGAGGTCCTAAGTCCTAATGTTAGTGCTGCAGTCCTGCTCATCTGAGTTAGCTCACTGCTGCATCCTGCTGAAACCTGTGGAGTTGCTGCTCATTGGTTCTGTGGGAGGAGGGTGCAGGCTTTAAGATAAGCCCCGTCCTGTTCAGCTGTGGTTCACTGGTTTCCTAAAACCCACAGACTAGATCCAACAGTTACCTGTGCTGTTTCCTCCTGTTCAGTATGAGGTGAGAAGTTGTGCATAGGTCCAGTCCTGATGCTTCTGTCTGCTGATGTCATCTGAGGACCACTGGTTACAGTTGGTGGTGTTGCTTCAAATCAGTTTGGGCCATTCCATCAGAATCATTAACAACAGCCCCTTTGATTGTTTGTGGTATACTATTATTAATATTATTTTTTTAAAAATTAATTTATTTTTGTAATGTGTGTCTGTTTTGTTTGTTTGGGTTTTTTTTCCTTTTTCATTTTTCCTCTGTTGTCCTGGTCACAGTTGTGGTATGTTTCCAAGTGCTACATAATACTTCTACTTCATGCTGAATGGCTTGGAGTATGTTAGCTAATCGTTTCAGCATATTCAGAAATCTTGCTTGGGCTCTCTCTGATTTTCCTATGTTCTAACATAAGAAGGATGTGGACCTGTTGGTGCAAGTCCAGAGGAGGGCCATGAAGTTGACAGGAGGAGTGATGCCTATGAAGACAGGCTGAGAAATTTGGGGCTGTTCAGCCTGGAGAAGAGCAGGTTTTGTGAAGACCTGATAGCAATCTTCCAATATCTGAAGGGGGCCTACAGGGAAGCCAGAGAGGGACTCTTCATCAGGAACAGTAGTTATAGGACCGTGGGTACAGACTGAAAGAGGGAAGGTTAGATATTAGGAAGAAATTCTTTACTATGAGGGCAGTGAGACACTGGAAGAGGTTTCCCTGGGAGGTTGCAGATGCCCCAGTTACGGCGGTGTTCAAGGCTAGGTTGGATAAGGCCTTGAGCAACCTGGTCTAGTGATGTCCCTGCCCGTGGCAGGGAGTGGTTGGGACTAGATGATCTTTAGGGTCTGTTCAAGCCCCTTAACATTCTGTGATTTTGTGACATGCAAGGGGGCAGTATTGAATAGTGCTCTAAACCATCTCACTAAAGTTGAACAACGAGGAGCCATTGTCACCCATGTGTCTCACAAAAGCTGTGTCTGTAAATAAATATTAAAACATCATTTATAATAAAATCACCCTGCTTGCTGCTGAATAATTTGGTATCTGCTTTGGCCAAAGACTTTTCCACTGAATCACTGCTCTCTAAACAAATCTCTTGGTTTCTGTTGCCATATTGCGTTTTTATCCCTTAAAGAAAAATATATTGCTATTTGTGCTAAGTTCTGCAGAACAGAAGGGAAAAATATGCTTATCTTGAAAATATGCTATTGTTAGAAAGATTTTGAATGAGAAACTCATGAAATATCACTGTGATTTCTTTCTAAATAAGTTTAGTTATCTTTTAAGAAAATTTAAAAACTCTCTCTGGAACAAAATAATACAGATGCTTTGTAAACATTTATTATTATTCCTTAAATCAATAGAATTTACAAGTTGTTGGACTTCTGAAACAGTTTTCCCTTAATGTGTGAGCTCCTTTATACTGACACTGAGCCTCCTGGCAAAAGAGTTTGCTTCCTGTAGAAATCTTCTGTAATTCTTCTGTGAATATTTTTAGGAATCCAAGTGCTCAGCAGAGTAGCCTGAGAACTTAGTGTAGATCATGCCAATATTTGACTTCAGTGCTGTGTAGGACAGGGAGAATGTTGCCTTTTGTTCCTTGACAGGAATTATCATTTACTTTATTAAATACCTCAAAAGTACCAGCTGACAAATAAGTATGACAAATTCTTTTAACCTGCATATGCTTCTTTTGGAAGGGCAGGTATCGCGTGGGGATGACTGTGAAAATGACTGCAAGTGCTGATAAGAATATTTGTGTTCTCTGAGCCAGCCCCACTCAATTTTCACTGGGGGTTGGGCAGTTTTAATGAGCCCCACTCAGCAGGAGCCCGTGGGCTGTCCCCCATTCCGCCCAGTTGGCTCCTGCACTGCAGTCACTGCTGTGGCTGGCCCTGCATCAGTGCAACACTGTGAGCACCTTGGGGCCGGGGAACTGATGAAACACATGAAAGCTCTCACAGGACCATGGTAAATATCCCATGATTTTGAGACTGTTAGAGTCAGGAAAAATTATCAACACTCTTTCCAGCACAAATCCAAATCATAGCCCCATACTGCCTGCCATGAAGAAATTTAACTTTGCCCCAGCCAAAACCAGCACACAAGATATTTCTTGGAGCTGGTTACTAGCTGACAGGTTTGCCCTTCTGTATTCTTTTCTTTCAAGAATGGTTTGCTGTCAAAAAAAGCAAGACCTTCCTACATGTTTATATTGTGTTGAATAGTGACCATTTTGTCCATATAATCTTCAATGCTTTGTGTTGAACAGAGAGACAGATCTGTGACTTGGAAGGTTAGCTCACCTTTCTTCCTTACATTACTGTGCTAGACTGTATGGTTAGAGAAAAACAAGTGAACTTTCTGTTATTTTCAAGGGCTGGAGTTTTCTGCTAAGGAACTTGACTAAGAAAAGTGGGGGCAAAGCAAACTTGAGCACATATCGAAGCTGAGTTCCTGTCTTTCCTCTAGAGACTGAAGTTAATGGGGTGGCATGAGAAATCCCCTTGGTGCACAATGACAATCACTGAATATCTGCCAGTTGTTTTTCTCCCATTATGAGGAAGTTTATTGTGCCTAAATGAAGGAAAGTCTAATTTTTTGGGGGGCGAGTGACATATAAATGTACATATTTCATAACACGAAAAACATAAGAATTCTCTAAGTCTTGCTGACTGTGCTTTAGTCTCAGTCTAAGTGTAAGCTCTAAGATAGGTGGGCAGAAAATTCTTTGATCATGTCGTACTGAAGTGTGGAAGGTAACAGCTAAACTAAGGAGAAACCATGGGATGAGTATTGCTTGATAAACTTGGGATGACAAGAGATTTTGCATATGGATCTCTTATCCTTCTCACTCAGAAGGAAATCAAAATGTAAGTAGGAACATATTCCTTCTGCCTTTGATTCCTAGGACAGTCCCACTCCTTTAACGTAATTTGCAAATGGGAACAAATTCAAGTAAAACTAATTGACAATCTCTAAAAAGAATCAGAGAAAGAAAATGTGATTCAGCTCTTCTGCTTGAGAAAGACATTTCTAGATCAAATTACATTAGAACAGTAGATATCTGCTTTTTTTTCTTTCTTTCTTTGTAGAAATAGCTTCATTTGATTTCCAAAAATATTGCCATGAAGAACTGAGAATATTACTTGCTAAGTAACTAATTTGGAGGATAGATGAAAACAAATAACTTGGATGTACCTGCCTTTTTTTTTTTTTAGATTTTTTATCGGGTAGTGAAACCAAAAGTGATTGGACTCAATATATTTATAAAAATGGAATGTCCTCCTAGAACATGGTTCCACTGAAGCAGTTGTCTGCTTTATTTGCTTGCAAACATGATGCTATGTTTTAGCACCTCTATCACAGATACCTCACAGAGGATTTTTCTAGGGTCCATGCACAGTTCTTAGCCTTCAGCCGTCACACTTGGGAAAGGCAACAGGGCTTTAAAAATTATTCTTACCTGAGTTTTACTCTTCTTAAATCTCTTTGCCTTCATTTCTTTTTGCTTCATACTAATTTTCTCTTGTAAATGGCTGTTCTTGTTCCTACATCCATTGAGGTCTAGCTGGCCTGGGGCTGCTCATTTGTGCCTTTCTCATTCAGCAAGTTCTTCAGGCACCTCACTGGTTCTCTCTGTAGGGAAAAGGGCATTTTTCACTGCCACTATAATATGTTGAACCTGCTGTAGTTGAGCTTCTGGAGGAGTTTCATTGGCATAATCAGTTCTGTAAACCTGCCTATAATATGTCCAAAGGGACAGGTATGTAAATACAGATCTGACTGTGAAAATCTGGTAATGCACAACCGTAAGGACGCTCTGTCTAAGAGCATAATGTTTCTCTTACTAGTTAGCTACTTTCTGTAGAGGAAATCTACAGTTAAAGAACATAGTTGAAGAACTTACTGGCAATCCTTTACCTTATCTTTTCTGTTCCAGCTCCAGCTATTTGTTCCCTGGATTCTTATAAAGCCTGGTTCATTTTATAAGTGGCTGCTTCATAATTTCTGTGGCTCACAGTCCTTTGTCTGGTATCTACTAAATCTTCTATCCCTGAGCCCAGAGACTTCTCATTCTTTTTTTTTTCCTAGAGCATGAATGAGTAACTCCTTGGCTGATGCCCAGTTTGTAGCTACCTGGAAATCTCCTGTTTTGGGAGTACTTGCTTTTTTTTACATATTTACATATTTTATTTCATATGTAATGTAGACAAGGGCATTGTCTTGGCTTTTACCAAGAGTCCTGCAGGCCAAGTTCTGACCTAATGGAAGATGCATGAATGTACCCTACTTGTGAACATTCACGTACTCCATCAGGATAGGTTTCACTTGTTAGGACAGTTACTTGTTCTTTCTGTTCCAGCTGAGGCTCCTCTCCCTTCATCATCTCTATTGCTGTGCTTCTTTCATTATGCACTTCTCTCTGATGTTGCCTGTCCATTTTGCTTGGAATGCAAGTCACCAAGCTCTTGTCCCTGTATGGATCTGCACTAGAATTGTTGAGAGAGTAGTAGCTGTGGTCCAAAGCACATGATTCTCTTAATTCAAAGGAAAAGATGTCTAGGAAAATGCTATATTTTGATTTTCTTTTTGATGTTTACAAAGAAGGTACATAAAGGGCAAACAAAAGGGGTTTTTTTGTACTGGTATGACTGGATAAATCCCAGCCTGGGTCTAAGTTGTCTCTCACCTTCCTCCTGGAGGTCTCTCTCTTTGCTTCCGTGACTACCTTCATCTGCTACTATAAACATGTCCAACAATATAGATGGTTGCTGTTACATTTCATTTCTCCCGGCAATCTAAGCAAGAGGTAACTCAGATTCAAAAGATTATCGTTTGTAGCCCCTCATCTTGGATGGAGCATCTAAGCGAGGCAAATGTAGTGGCATGCAGGATTAGGCTTGGAAACTGATGTTTGCAAGGAACCTCAAGTACAACATAAAATGATCTGAAACTGTCTAAGAACCGTTTTAAAACCATAAAGATGAGAATCTTCACATTACTCCTACTTGCTCAATGGTAGCTGGATTAGAGGGTGTAAGATTTGGCTTGCTGGACATGGATACCTTTCAGAAAGCAGGAGACATCTGCACTTTTCTGATCACAATACTGAGAGCTGCTTGTGAAGATGGCAGTACGCACGCATGAGGAAAGCAGTTGTGAACTCTGCGCATCTCTGTCTCTGTGTATATATTGTGTGTGTGTCTCCATTTCCAGCACAGGAGAGAATCCAACAATATTTCACCCAAATGAGAAATGTTATTCTGCAGATTAAAGCCATGCAGTGCCTGGTTTTGTCTTTATTTATGCCTTTCTATTTCCTTCTCTGCTGACATGGGTGCACATGCCGGGAAGCACTGAAGGACATAATTGGCGTTGTGAAAAATTATTGGGAAGCCAGGACGTTCCCTTGCAGTGATCCCCCCCTTCTCTTTCCCATCTGTCACCATCTAATGTGACAAAGTTTTTATCGGGCATTGAGGCAGAGGAGATTAAAAGTAAATACTGCAATCAGGAAGCAGCTGGGGGGAAAATGTAACACATTTCACACTAAGCTGAACAGC
Source organism: Eulacestoma nigropectus (assembly GCA_013397775.1). Taxonomy (NCBI): domain Eukaryota; kingdom Metazoa; phylum Chordata; class Aves; order Passeriformes; genus Eulacestoma; species Eulacestoma nigropectus. The sequence continues at coordinate 1,462,755 of VZTE01005061.1, read as the reverse complement.
TCATCAACTTAGCCTTGTATATCTACAGTGGATGAGAGGGAGGGAGGACTGCAGGGGGATGGTGTAGTTCAACATGCTTCTCCACACGGGGAGTCTGAAGAGGGTCCTGTACAAACAGGACTCATGTTTTCTGGCGCTGGCTTGCTTGCTTTGGGAAGGAAAAAGCCCCAGGAGTCCTGTAGTTCTGCACCTGCTTTTGCAACAAGCTCCTGTTTTCTCAGGCCTCAGTTCATGTATTTTTGAACTCCCCGCTTTAGTGATGATCTGGGTGCTACCATGTCCTGTTCAGCTAGGAGGGCTTTACCAGACATCTGTCTCTGGCTGGTGTGGGCATCCAGATGCTGTGCCATCTCTGGGGAGCTGCAGGATGGAAAGGTTGTTGGCTAAATGGGAGACACTACAGGCAGATACAATAATGTTTCAGGCTCATGAAACTGGACACTGAGGTATGCACTGTGCTGAGCACTGTTACATTCTGTCCAAACTGATCTGCCTGCAAAGGCCAAGAAACTGAAAACTTTGTATGATATTGCTTTATTTTTATTTGTGTATATAAAACTTAAGATTGTTGACCACCACTACCAGTCATAGTCTCTTCTTGCAAAGCTTTTACAAGTATTTGTTTTCATTCCCAAAAATGTTGCTTACTACTTCCTTTTTTGCTGTGATGATATCACATGAGCTCAGTGCTGTTGAACAAGAATAGACTGGTGCATGTGAAGGACTGTGAGAATCTTCTTATCCCTAGGATAAACAAAGCTTTGGAAAGTGATGCAGGCTTCCCTGGCATCCCTGCCCCTCTGAATGTGTTGCCTGCTATGGAGGGTCAGGATCCTCTTCCTTCAGGAGAATCTCAGTCTCCAGCATTTTAGTCCTTGGCTTTATAGCTGAGTGCCAATATAAGTCCAATCTATGTCATTTTGGCTGTCATTTTTTCTTGTAAGGCATTTTTTCTTCAATTTTGCCGGGAAATCCCTGTTTCTTTAATTAAATTTATGTGATTTCCTTAGTTTACAATTACTTTGTCGTTTTCATGTCACTTGCTCTTCAGTGTTAATGAGATGTTCTGTCATCGTTAACAAGTTTTCTAAGGATAAAAAAATCCTAAAATCTTTACAGCTACTTGCTGAACAGTTAGATTGAACAGTGTGTCCTGACATGGAGGTCCTTTTGCAGTGCTTGATAATCTTTCAGGATTCCTAAAACTACAGGCAGTCTTGGCTCTGAGGTAAGTTGTTGTAGCTTTTGTAGTTTGTTTATTTGTGTTTTTTAGTGGTGGCCTTCAGTTTCCAAACCCTCCTGGTGCAGCTATGGTGGGGAGCCACCTGGTTTGGCCTCATGTTGCCTTTTGGTGTCCTGCTCTGGTGGTGTCACTCTGGGGCCATCCAGCTAGAAAAACTTGACCAGGTTGTAGAACATATGCCAGCAGTATGTATTTTGTCCATATAGTAATACTTACATTATTGGCTAAGGAACCCTAATATCTCTGTAGCATGAAGGGAATGAGGTAAGGAAGAGAAAGCTTGACGTGACCTGACAATGTGCACTTGCAGCCCAGAAAGCCAAACGTATCCTGGGCTGCATCAAAGCCAGCCTGGCCACTATTCTGCTCTCCAGGACCCCACTGGGAGTACTGCATCCAGGTCTGGGGTCCTCAACACAAGAAAGACGCAGACCAGTTAGAGAGGGCCCAGAGGAGGGCCACAAAGAGGTTGGAGCACCTCTCCTATGAAGATGGGCTGAGAGAGTTGGGGTTGTTCAGTCTGGAGAAGAGAAAGCTTTGGGGACACCTTAGAGCAGCCTTCCAGTACCTAAACAGGGCTACAAGAAAGCTCGAGAGGGACTTTTTGCAAGGGTACGTACTGAATAGGACAAGGGAGAAGGGCTTTAAAGTGAAAGAGGGTAGGTTTAGGTTGGATATTAGAAAGAAAATCTCTACTGTGAGTGTGGTGAGGCACTGAAACAGGTTGTCCAGGGAAGTTGTGGATACCCCGTCCCTGGAAGTCATCATGGCCAGGTTGGATCGGGCTCTGAGCAAGCTGATCTAGTGGAAGGTGTCCCTGCCCAAGGCAGGGAGTTGAAACTAAATGATCTTTAATATCTCTTCCAGTCCAAACTATTCCATGATTCTTTGATTTGCAGTAAGGCAAAGGGTCATTATTATACTTTCTTTAGTATCCCTGCATTATAAAACGTAGGTAACTTAGTGAGATTTTTTTTTTCAGTAGCTCATATGAGATCAATAACTGCTTGCTAGTATTTGGCAGCTAAATTCTCATAGTGCTGTCTGTAACAAGCAAGTACCAGCCCTCATTATTGACTACTCATATGCTCTTCTATTGATGCAATTATATGCTTTATCTTAGGTCAGTGGGCCTTGATCTGGTCTTGTGTGTCATTGTTTCTCCAAACATCTGAAGGCCACTGTCATCTTACAGACCAGAACTGGAAGCCTTGCTCTTATCCTCTTTCCTCTCATACTGTCATCAAAGCCAGAAGGAGAAAAAGAAGCCACTGTCATAGAACATAAGATACAGAGAAAGTAAAACAAGGAGGGAGGAGCTTGGGAAAAGTGCTGGATGGGCAGAGGAATGTGTGTAGGAAAGATCAAACTGGACCATGAAACCCTCTAAGGATGGAAGGCTTCTGTACCTACAGCATACTTAAAACCTCATTTGATGTCCACGAGATTTTACTTCTTTTGGTATTGTGTAAGGTACTGGGCAAGCTGCTAGAGCTGACCAAAACAGAAATGGGACACACATTACTCAAGGACTGACAGCAGCTGCATTGGTCTGAACCTATCAAGAAACTGCTGGATAAATCCTCCTATGTTTTCCACCTGCCCCAGGAATGCACGTTACATGGGACCTTTCAGGCTGATTCTGTCAATCCTGCTAGAAGAATTTTTTGCCCTGTCTTAAGCTGTGTCATATTTCTTTTTAGCTCTGGCATTAATAAAGAATATGGCAAACAGTCCATAATGTAATAAAGGAGGGAAAGATTTTTTCTCTTTTTATTTTTGACTGTACTTATTTCTGCAATATGTCAGCATGCTAATTCCTATAGGCCAAGAAAGGAAAGACAGTGGTCAACACCTGAAAGTTCTATGTAATTCTAGCACTAGATTATTACCTTTTATATTCAAATATCTATGAGCTATTTCTTTTTGGGTTTCAAGAGAACAAATTTTGGTTAAAATCCCTGAGGAGGTGGGTCTCTCACCCACGTTGGATAACTTGGCATGATCTTGTCTTTGGTCAGATTAGAACCAGCATTTGTACTGCAGCCATTTCAGAAGTGATACGGTGGAGAAAAGATAAGTTCTCAGCTTACACCATGGCATCCTGGTAAGAGCCACTGTTGGCATCTCACTTTCAAAGACACCATATTTATTAGAGAATCTCTGCTTTTTTTTGTTTTAATGCACCTCAATTCTCTGACAAAGTAATGGAGGTAGAGATGGTATTACTCCTTTAAAGCTTTTAGACTGAGTGGAGAAAATATTTAAGTTGATTACGTATCATCTCAGTCATGAGTTCCCTGCTTCACTCTGTATCCCTTAGGCTTGCAAGATGTAAAGGCTAGATTCCAGATTTGGGATTCCTTTTTGCTAGCTATCAAGATGGAGAACAACAGCAGCTGATCAACCCAGGCACATATCTGGTGCATTTCCTTTCCCACTCCAAATTTAACAGAGGAGAAGGAAACTGGGTGGTTTGCTTCAAAACATCAGTGCAGAGTGCCATGCTTTAGCTAAATATTTTGTCAAAATTCTTGCCAGGAAGTTTGCCTGAGCATTCCTCCTGTTTAATTTTTTTGCAACCCTTAACAGGCACAAGCAACTTACATTGATGGCTACTGATGTTTCGTTGCTAGTAGTTTTCTATTCAATAGTATTTTTTTTAAAACAGAAGGAACTGATGGTTTTTAGCAGCTACTGCCTGAGGGTGCAGTCATGTGGGCAGGCAGACTCAGCTCTGGGTTGCGTCCTCTCCAAGGAATGCTTTACTGCAAGAAGCCCTGTCAGAAGTAGTGCAGAAAGTAGTACTTTTCTAGGGTTAGGTGGATGCTCTCCTGCTAAAGATTCTGCCTTTTGGATAAGACATAGAACTGAAGTTCTGAACTCTTTCATACTTTTATAAGTGTTCCCTGACTCTCTGCTGGGTGTATTGCTTGTGCTTTGTTTGGGCAATACCAAGTACTGTGATGAAATGCAAGTAACTCAATGGGATTTATATGAGCTTATGAAGCGGAGAATAAACCCCATAGTTTGCAGAGTAAATCAATTTGTAAAGTGCTTTGGGATCTTTCTGGATGAAAGGCCCTATATAAATGTAAGCCATGACCATTCATCATTATTGAATATGAAATAGAGATATACACTCTATCAAGCTAGAAGCAATAGGCTTGGGCTCATGATTGCTCACAGGACCCAATCAGTCATCAGATCACGACATAATGCAGCTAGAATAAAAAAAGAAAACCCACAGCAAATCATTCCAAGCAATGCAATTAATGGGCATCCAGTATAAATAGTGATCTCAGTCAGGAAGAGTGGGCTTTTTCTGAGCAGTACAGTTGATGCCAGAGTGTTAGCAGAGGAAGGAAAGATTCCTTGCCAGCAGTACACCATATAAACCTACAACTAGATAAGAATACATTGTATCTATGCTTTTCAGAATTGGCTTTTCTTTTTCCATTTGGGAAATGGAATAGAAAATGGTTTTGTAAAGAAAGTGTTAGCTTTTGTTCTACAAAAACCAAAAAAATGAGCCATAGAGATGTTAATTTTTTGCATCAAGTTGTAGTCCAGGCACCTAGTGTTGTCACCTAAACTTGGTCATTTGGATGTAGCATCTGTGACTCTTGCAATGCAACATGCACACACATGGCAGGGTATATAATCTGTTTCTGCTGCTTATCCTTGAAGATACCGACTGCTATGATGTGCTTTGTTTTGTGACAACTAAGTCAAAATGTAGGCTGCTCCAGTCATCTGCTTCAGGAGCCAGGCAAACTGAGGGCTTTCTTCACTTGTGCTGGCGTTCTTTCTGTCTGTGTATTTGCCTTCTGACGGAAGGCAGTACTTTGTATGAACTTCTCCTCCTCCTCCTTTCTGTTGTGCTGATGTGTCTGTCTCTCAGACTGCTGTGATGCCATGGATATAATAATATGCTCTCATTTTCTGTTTCTTTGTTTGTTACGTAAGAGAGATTGAGCTTTTATAAAATATAAGGGAAGGAGGTGAAAACTGAAACAAGAAAGTGAAATAAATACGAAGGATCCCATTTCATAAAATCCGTCTTACCACAGATCAGCTTAGGAAGAATGGGAAATTCCCATCAGCTCTTCTACTGCCATGACCGCCAAGCAGTAGCCTCAGATTGTATACAGTCTATAGTGCCCTAGTACAGACTTGCAGCCTGACATGTTCTGAAATCACTAGATGGGGCAGATACAGTGTCTTAGACTACCCTACTGTGCCAGAGGTGCTGCTAACACAATTCAATATCCCATTAGAAGTATGACTGTAGGATTAGGAGGTGGAAGATCCTGAACAGTCAGCCTGTAGTTCTGGTAAACCTTGTGCACAAGACCTTCTGGCAGCCATCAGTGTGGCTGTGTTCAACCACACTTTCCATAGCTTTAGAATCATGTGTGTGCTAATGGCAGATGAAACTCAGTTACTGCTTGGCTATGTCAAAGTCGAGCAAAAAAATCAGAAATTAGAATCTTTAAGGTTCAAAAAGACGTCCACGATTGAGTCCAATCTTTGACCAAACACTACCATGTCAACTAAACCATGGCACTAAGTGCAGTTTTTTCTTGAATACTTTAAGAGATGGTGACTCCCCCATCTCTCTGGGCAGTGCATTCCAATGCTTAACAATCCCTTCAGTGAAAAAATGCTTCCTGATGTCCAACCTGAACCTCTCCTGGCACAGCTTGAGGCCATTTCTTCTTGTCCTGTCACTTGTCGCCTGGGAAAAGAGGTCAATCCCCACCTTGCTGCAACCTCTGTTCAGGTAGTTGTAGAGAGGGATAAGGTTTACTTTGAGCCTCCTTTTCTCCAGGTTAAACACCTGCAGCTCCCTCAGGTGCTCCTCGTCAGACTTGGGCTCCAGACCCTTCAGCGGCTTTGTTGCCTTTCTCTGGACATGCTCCAGCACCTTAGTGTCTTTCTTGTAGTGAAGGGCCCAAAACTGGACACAGGACTCAAGGTATGGCCTCACCAGTGTCGAGTACAGGGGGACAATCACTGCCAAGGTCCTGTGGGCCACACTATTGCTGATACAGGCCAGGATGCCATTGGCCGTCTTGGCCACCTGGGCACACACTGGCTCATGTTCAGCTGCTGTTGACCAGCACACCCCGGTCCTTTTCCAATGGGCAGCTTTGCAGTCACTCTGCCCCGCCTGCAGCACTGTGTGGGTTTATTGTGACCCAAGTGCAGGACCTGCCACTTGGCCTTGTTTAAACTCTTACTGTTGTCCTTGGTCCATTGATCCAGCCAGTCCAGATCCCACTGTAGACCCTTTGTGTCCTCAGGCAGATCAACACTCCTGCCCAGCTTAATGCTGTCTGCAAACTGACTGAGGGTGCACTCAATCCCCTTGTCCAAGTCATTGATTAGAAGGATCATATCAGAGAAGTTACTGAAATTAGCTGCAGCCCTGCTCTGTAAGACATATAGCTTGGTAAGGTGCTCATGTTGTAAAACAGACAGCCTGGTTGTAAGCAGGAGGTAAAGACTAAGTGTATCTCTAACCCACTTGCCCTCAGGGGAAATTTTATTCTGCATGATCCCCCTCAGTGGAGATGGGAAGGGTGTCTGGGCTTCTATTTTTCCTATATTTGGGTGCAGCTTTTGCTCTCCCCTTCCTCTGAAGGTTACAGGCTAACAGCAGAGGTCTTGCAAAGACTTCTTAGACTGAGTTGAGTCACGATCACAGAGTAAAGAGCATGTATTGAGGAAACCATTAGCATCTTCTCATCAGAGATTAATTAATTAGTAAATACCCATTTTAGGTCTTATCTCAGTAGGTTTCTGACAACCCATAATAAAGGCAGCAGCTGATACCAAGGCTGAAAAATAAAGTAGAAGCATGTTTTCTCTTTTTCTCAGGATGGTAATTACTTACAAGGCAGGATCTCAGCCATAGTTTGTTCTTTTATGTTTGAAAATGGTACCATTTCAAACAACTCTTCACACTTCTGTCTAACAATACATATTCTAGCTCTCTTTTGGTTTCCCATGCCACACACCTTTAGAGTGCCTCTCAAATCCATGCACATGAATCCTCCTAGATGTGCAAACTGTTATTTCACAGCTCTGAAATTATCTTTGCACCATAACATTGCAATTGCATTGTTATTTCTAGCAACAACCAATATCTTTTCAGTCAAGCTTTTAATTAGTTAATATAGCTAATTTTATAGCTTTTTAATTAAATGATTAATCAAGTAATTTTTGCAGTACTTCTAAAGGTAATGTGTGGTATAAGTACTAAGCAATGGGTTACTATTAATTGTTGATTTTAACACTGTCCTGATTGCCCGAATTCTACCAAGTAGTATATTCACATTCAGTTCTTTAATACTAAATTTGCCATGGAGTTCTTTCCATTCAAATGAGTGGATGCTAGTTATATATAAGGTCAGAAAAAACAAAATAGATACTATAAATTTATTGTGTTTTTACACAGAGATAATCTGTACAAGGCAGAGCAACATAAAAAAGAGACGCTATTAAAATTGTCACCTTTCCATTAAAACTCTGCCATGTCAGAGGCACGAGTTGGCAGCATAAGCTTCCACAGTTTTTGTGTTCATCTGTTGTTTAGACCATAGATTCATATGTGCAAGAACATATCCTTACAGAACGCTGGTCCCTTGGCAAGGTAGTTTCTTGTATATAAGACTGATATATTTAAATAAGTAAGTCACCAAGTGAATTTCTGTATTTGCCAGTGGTCATTTTATTTGGTGAAGGCTATAACTGGAAAGCTTTACCATACACTGCAGCCAGTGCTCAGTGTGAGCACAAATAATCTGGTGGCAGCTGTGGAGCTTTGATGACAGAGTTTGTATTAACCTCGTGTTTTCCCAGTCAGCACAGTTCCAAGGATATTACTAAATTTGTGTTAGCAGGTTTTGTAAATGTATCTGTATTCACCACAAAATCACATCTTATTTAAATCATGGGGAAGAAAGGTGAAAAAGGCCTGCTTGCCCTCACTGCTCCATATTGTGGTCTCCTCTCCGGAGAGCTAGACTGTTTTCTGTTGCTTTCTTGACAAGATAGGCCCTCTTTCTTCCCCTTCTCTCTCTCTGCATTTAAATTCAGAGTGAGAAGATGAGGGGAATGCTGAACTCCTGGCCTTTCCTCCACCCCTCACTCCCCAGCCTTGGTTTGGACTAGATACTGTGAACCAGAGACCTTTCTTTTGCCCACAGGTTAGAGACTGTGGTGCAAGGATGTGTCCCTTTTGCTTCCTTTGACTCTGCTAGCAAATATTTGGTCCTTGTTTCCTCTCCCCCGTGGAGCACAGATGATCAGGCTGTCCTGCTACATCTGGTCCATGAGGCCTCAGAGAAGGCAAAAGTTGTGGCATCTGACACAATGATTTAAGGGGCAGATACTGGATTAGGAAAAATAAAGTAGGAGGTGGGGAAATACAATTTGTTAATTATGCCTAAATATGCCCTAAATGGTCAGCTGCAAACAAATTCAGCTGCCCTCCCATCTATTTTCTGTTCTGCAAAATGAGTTATATTTACTGCCCTTGAATTACAAATCACATGCTGATTTTGTGGTGTTGCTAAGGCATGTCAAAAAGGGTATGTAATTTTTGCAAGAAGTATGGGTTAGAATCCATGTGGTTAGAGAGCAGCTCTGCAGTAAAGGACCTGGGGGTTCAGGTACACAAGTTGAAGATCAATCAGCAGTGTGACTTTGAGGTAGTGAAAGCTGAGCACTTACTAGGTTGCATTAATAGGATTTTATCCAGCAAGTCAAGGAGTGATTATTCCCCTCTATTCAGCAATCACAGGACTGTACCTGTAGTCCTGTCTTCACTTGTGAGGTTCTTGTATAGGTAAGATGTTGACAAAGCGGGGCAAGTCTAGCCAACAATGACAAAGGTGGTTAGAGGACTGGAGCACATGAGATAAAATGAGAGACTGGAAGACCTGAGTTTATTCAGCTGGGAAAAAAAAGCTAAAGGAGGTCTAATTGTAGGCTTCAACTGCCTAATGATAGTGAAAGAAAAGACAGAGACAGCCCCAGCAAAAGAATGAGGCAATGAATACAACCTGCAACAGGGGAGTTATGATAGTTCTAAGGAAAAAGTTCTTCATAATGGGAGTGGTTACAGAGAGCCTGTCTTCCTCAGAAGAGAATTGCAATTCACCCTGAGCAGCCTGATCTAAGCTTGAAGCTGGGCCTGCTTTGAGCAGGAGTTTGGATCAGAAGACCTCTAGGGTTCCTTTCCAATCCTAATTCTGAGATTCTAAGTGTGATTTGTAAGACAAATACACTAAATTATGCAGTGAGTTAACTTGGAACATGGTAAAGCAGAATAAAGCTAGTTCTTTGCTTTAGCCAGAGAAATGGGCAAAGAGGTGAACGATGTACATGAGTTTTGGTACTTTAGCCTCCTCTTGAACTGGATCAGAAGAATATCCTGAAGAAAAGGCTCCCTGAAGTCAACACATGCTTTATTTGGTGTTATACAATGGGTTTTTCTTGATGGATGGTTGCATGTGTATGAGCTGCCCTCATACACCTAGCTAATGATGAGTTTCAGTGGCATTAATTGGAACTAGAGGGGACAAGTGTGCCCCTGTGAGTTTCTTTGGACTTGATAACTACCTCAGAGAACTGCGTAGCAAAAATAAGGGGTCATAATCAGAGATTGAAGTCCATGCTCTGTAAAACGCCCTACTGAACAGAGAATGCCATGGAAGCTAGGCTTGCAGTCAGATATTGTTTAATGTCTTCTTGATTGTTTTCATGCTGCTTTATTCTGTCAGAGGGAGTATCAGAGTACCATAATCTTTCTTCAGTTCTGCTGACTGAGAGAGCTTTTGAAAACAGAAATCCTGAAGGAGTTCCTATAGTTAGTGCTAAGTTTCAGGTAGTATGAGAAATTTGCATTTGCATCTCTCTTTTTGAGTCTGTTTCCAAATGTTTGCTTATTTTTACTCACTTTATGCTTACCATTTTTAAAATAGTCTAGGTAGGACTTGTTCTTCTGCCAGCTATGGCCAGCAGGACATACTGTGTCTTGGGGTATTTGAAGCAGGCATAGGGAAAATTTTCCTAGGGATCCTGTGCTGCAGTGAAAAATGTTACCCACAGATACGGTGGAAGTTCAATCATTGGAACTCAAGACTCATTGGAATTCCAAGACTCAGCTAGACAAAGGCACAACTGACATGTTCTAGTGATGGTAGATGTCCCATTTCATGACTGGGCTAGATGTCCCCCAAAGCTTCCCTCCAAATGATTTGATGAAGTCATTGCATCATGTCAATTCCTCCTCTCGCAAGACCCCTGTTCTTACAGGAAGAGCAGATCTGTTCATAGGGTAGCCAGGTGTCTTATATCAAACAGTGCTGCAAGAACTACTTGAGCTGAGACAGGTGGCCTGTGCTGCACCTTGGGGCTGGCCTGGGTTTGCTGGAGGTGTGGTGTGAAGGCACTTTAGGTGCTGTATCTGTTTTCTTCTGGGAAACTGCTGGCTGGCTGCATCTCCACATCAGGTTGCCTCCATTTTCTCACTGTGTCTCAGAGGCACGGAGACAGCAGCGGCCTTGGGAATTGCTAGAGAAGTCAGTGCGTGTTTCTCATAAACTTGCACAACTCAGCCCTTTCTTCCACTTCACGCTGGAGTTTTTTGCCTCAAGCTTAGAACTACCCTGTGAAGATCAAACTGTAGTGGGGAGCAATCACCCATTCCCTCCTGGAGAGCAAGAAGAGTATGAAAGACCCATGGTTCATCCAGCCTGACAAAGAATTGATGACACTTGCAGTACTGTCTAGCCCTGCTGCACTGAAGATACGATATCTAATGGGAAGACTCCTAAGGCCTATCTGTTGGACACAACTAATTAAGCTGATAGAAGACCTCTAAGTGGCCTTAGTGAAATCAGTGTTGGTTCCACGACAACATCCTTGTCTGACTGTGAAAGCAGCTCCTTACAGTTTGGCTGGTGAAGGTAGAGAACTGGTTTAAAATGGGATTCTGGTTGAACTGATAAACCTTTTTCATGTATACAAGTGTTTATGTATTATTTTCAAGACTTCACTGCTAGGCTTACATGGATAAAAAGTTTCACTAGTCACTGCCTGGATTATCAATAATTAATTGTTAGGATGAGCTTCACTGCAGTCATGTATTGCCAAGGCTGAAAATAGACATGTTCTACTGCTCTTCTTGGGTTTGATAGACAAAACCAAGGAGACTGGCTGACCTCATGTTGCTGGACCCAACAGTGAATATGAGACCAGTTACTGTATCATGGACCTATTCCATTGTTTTGCTTTTGTACATTTCCACATTGTTACATTACACAGCTGCCCCTCAGGTAGGATATGCCAACCCTTTCCAGGAAGAAGCATGATGGCTCTGCAGGGCCACGCATTCACATGCAGTAGCAGTGCACTTACCCAGGTTTCACACTAGGATCTCTGGAGGAACAGCCCAGAATTCTCCTTGTTGCACTAACTTGAAAATACCTTTTTAGAAACTGGTTTCCACAGCACCATGCAAGAACTTCCTAGACTCTCCTGAGGCTGTGTGCACAAGGGCTCACTGTGTGCCTGTGTACCAAGTGAGTCCAAGTGTGCTTCACCTTCAGCCCACCCCTGCCTATGACTGAGCTGTGGGACTGCACTATTCACGCGTGGGCGAACTCTGCCCTCCTTCAGGTGCAAAGTCAAAGACAAAAGCCCCCTTTATTGCGCAGTGTGAATTCCCTAAATACCCCCACAGAACAGGATATAACATCATGTAAACAGGAAAGATGTTCACCACAGTGTCTCCCTACCACCTGGAGCAGTACACAGACATTGCCTATTATGGTAACAGGTAAACAATACCCTATAAGGTCACAAACTACAATCTTCACTTCTCACAGGTCCAGCTTTGTCCACAAGCCACAAACCTCTCTCCGCCCATCCCCAGTGACCTGGATACAGTCCCAGGGTCACCTCCGGGCCCAGGAAAGAGGCTGTCTCTCCGGCCTTCCGGGCTTATCTCTCTGTCACCACATAGTGTAACCCAACATGGGACAGCACATGTGCAAGTGCTGTTCTGCTTGTGACTGCATTGCTGATTGCAAGATCGTTCAAAGGAAGATGATGGAAATGTGATTGAGTGATTTAACTGAACAGTGCAGTGAGCACTGGAAGTTTGTCAGGCTTGAGGTCTTCCTCTTTTAAAAAAATGAATAAATTCAAGCACTGGTGAGCCACGGCAAAAAAATCCCCAAGCTTGTGCAAATATTGACAGGATTACATTGCAGGAAACACAGACATTGAGACTTAGAGGTGGCAAAACAGTCAGCCTTCGAAATTACACTGTGCATGAAGACTATGGGGATGTCAAATGCTGACATGAACAGGGGCTTCTTTCACATGTTGCGGCCACAGGATTTGGTTCAGGTTGTTTGGGGTGATTCTGTTGTGCTATGTAACTGTATGTGTGCTGGCATGGCAGACTGATGAAGAGATCAGTTTGTGCTGAAATACATAACATGCTCACTAAATCAGTAACTATAACTTCAAGTAATCAGTTCAAAATAGTCTGGAATAAATCACTCCTTGTATGTACACATTCCACTTTCACCCCTCAGCTGGAAACCATCTTGTATCACATTTGAAGGGAAAAAGCATGACTTAGCACTTTGCACAGAAGCCAAAGCTATTCTGTGGCAAACAGCAAAGTTGTTACCTGAAGTTATTGGTCAGAACTCAGGACCTTTTCCATTTATACCACAGCTTTCTGAACACTGAAAGCAGAGATTAGTTTTATGCCCACTTTGTATTCTTTGGGCATGCCTGGTTATGATGCCCATGATCCTTAAAATGGAATCACAGGACATGCCACACCCTAATGGACTGTGTGGCCTGTTCCAGGACTTCCTCTGACCCTGCGTTTTTGGAACTTTCTTCACTGATATCTTCTTGCCTTTTTTCAGAAGCTCACCATGAGTGATGGTAAGGCCTGTTCTTGGTATGATGTGAGCTTTCAGCCTGACTGCCTGCAGAAGAGGTAGATGTACGTGATCTGTTGACTTCTGCTCTGTCCTTGTGAGATCATATCTATTGCAGGTATGTCCCATTGAAAATTGTAATTAGGGTTATACAAAGGAGAGCCAAACTTATTGCAGTATGGGTCTACATGGATGTCTCAGAACATCCTACATTAACCTAACATTAACTTTCCAGGGGCCCTTTGCCGTTGTGGAAGTTTTTTAAAATTTGTGTTTCCTTTACCAAATTCATCTGACTTTTCAAATAACTGAATTTTCTGTAATGTTGTCACAAGAGGGCAGAATGGGGGTTTGTACATGCAGTAACATTTAGCACAACTGAACAAACTGCTGTGTATCAGCTGAGGTGTGGTAACAGCTGTGTGCACAGCTAGCCTGCAGCAGACATGGGGTAATTCCACTTAACGCTGTCTTCTCCTAGGTTAAGTCAAATGACCTTGCATTTATCACATGCCAGAAGCATGCACATGCTCAATTATCAAGCTAGGATTATATGCCACAACTTCTTAAGGCTCAGTAACTTAATCCTCTATTTGAGCCCTAAAGGCTGTTTGTGTTCCTTGAATGGATATCTTCCCTATTTTTATAAAGCCAGACTGCACTGGCAGTCAAAATAGCATATTCTGCTCTTTGGAATGATCTGAAGAATCTGCAGCTCATTTCCTTACAAAAAGCTGGTTTTGGAAATCTGGGACTGTGTGAATAGTCCCATCCCAGGCGAGGTTATCTTCACCTACTGATAGTTCCCCAGCATGAACTACCTCCATACCCTTGGCTGAGTTATTTCTACCATTCTATTGTTGCAACAATCTCAACTTAAGGGTGACTTAAAGTTGTTGACTTCAGTCTGTTTGGCTACTACAATAACCACACAGATCACTTTGAATTAATTCATTGGCAAATACATAATTTATAATAATTGCTGTGATTTTCCTTCCCATTGTTAATGGACTTTGAAACTGTCTTTCATTTATACAGAAATCACTCACAACTTTGGAATTGATAAAGGACTCAGTGAGAAGTGCCTTCTGAACTAGTCTGCAGCTATCTAACCAACTTCTAAGACAAGTTAAATGGATACACATTTGCCTGTACATAGACAAGTCTTCAGATATGTTGGGGTTAATTCTACAGTTAGTTCAAAAAAGTGCACAACCCCCCAAGAAAATAAATGTTTTTCAGCTTCTGACTCTGTTAAATAATCATTAGTGACAGCACAGAATTGCATGTCCTCTGCTTTCTAGGTAAGAACCATGAGGCTGTAGTCCAGAAGGGACCTAAAAAAGCGTCCTTTATGATGTCTAAGTCTTTACTAACAGGTGGCACAACTATAGGAGGTGCTGCATGTGGTGTTTTCCCACTGATCTGCTTGAAACAACTAATGAAAGGAAAAACAAATAAAAAAGAGACTAAGTTCACAAACAGACTTCATGCCCGATCCATCCATGTTCCTGAATGAACCACATCAAAACCGATCAAATACATTCTTCCCAAATTAACATCTCTTCTAGTTTGTTAAGCAGAACCTGTAAGACTCTAATATTAGTGTCTTCTACAGTTCTACACACAGCTACATCTGCAATCACCCTTCAAGAAGCATCTCTAAGGAGACTACATTGCGTGGTCCCACCATGCAATGGGGAGGGCCACTCAAATAGAGGTGACTTGTTGGTGGGATTTGTAGTATCTGGGAACAGTGCCACAGGACAGAAGAGGAGTGTGTGAAGGATTTTACTCTCCTATAGTAAATTAAGAGATTGTCTTGAGAGCAAGTTGCTCTCATTCAGGCCAAGTTTAGGTCACCTCAGTCTGAATCATGGATATTGTTCCTCTTCTTTTCCCTTTTTCCCAGCTGCTGCTGAACACTTGAGATGGCACTGGCTTGTTATCTGCTCCTCTTTGTGGGTACAGAGGAACCTGTGCTCTGTGTGTGAGCATGCATGTGTGTGTCTGGCTGCCTGTCATTACAGCACTAATGGAAATACTGCACGGATCACAACTCTCAATTAGCTCCTCAGGAGATTGCTGTGACAGGCAGTTACTGAACAGCAAGGCCTGAAGGAATGAATTAATTTGTAGTACACGGCAGTTAGAGTCACAGTGTTAGCAATGGAATAAGACAGCAATAGACCCTGATTAGATTTCAGCGGCATGGTGCGAGGGACTGTTACCTGGGGGACTGCTACCTGTTACCTTTCTTTTTTTGTCTATCGCTCCTCCTGGGGTTAGAAAGTATCTCAGACTGTGAATGAATGAGTTTAAAGCTCTTAGTTTGGTTCTTGGAGTCACTGTCTGCCTGAGGCTATTTGGCAGCCGGCGCTGGGCTTTCATTCAACACAGACAAGGGCATGCTGCTCTCCTCCTGGCCTGGAGCCAGGCCACAGCCACTAAGTGAGTGGTATTCAGGGGAGGTAACCCGATCTTTCTGTCCTCTTCAAACGACAGCTCTCTTCCTTATTAGTTCAGATAACTGTGTATCACAGAGGGTGTCCTAAGGCTGGTGCACCAGGGGATGCTGGTGTCTTGCCTTTGCAGTGATACATTTATACACAGACATAGAAGAGCAAAATGCACTTGATAAGGCAATTTTGGGAATCTGTATAGACAGTGTGAAGTTTTCAGAGCTTCTGCCCACAGACAGCCACATGTTCCCTGTACCCTGGTACCACACTGTTCAAAGATTTGCAGTCTCTTATTCTGTCATTCACAAAGGTAAGTATTGGCTTTTATCAGTTATGCAATCACTTTTTATTAAAATTTGTTTTTAACATATTTTATAGATGGCTTATTAGTGTGCGGAAAGGATTTGTCGTGGTGGGACACCATTCCTTCTTTACCCGTGAAGAACCATACAGTGAAAAGCCATGCAAAGCCGATGTAGTTTTGCACGTGGTTTTAGCTGAGTCAGGTCTGACCCTCTGAACTGTGTGACATGCAGTGCTGGGAAGGAGTAAGGTGAAAATAAGAGAACATTCACAGAGCAATTCTTGTGGAAGGTAAGAAACATGAAAAGAAAGTTTCTTATGAGACTGTGTTGCTCTGGTAGGCTAAGTTCTTCGTGTTCTGGAAAGAAAGATTTCAGAGTGGGGAGGGAAAGAGAAGTAGTTAACTGACAATGCAACCCGTAAAGGTGGTTGTCCTCCATTTATCTGTAAAAGGACATGGAAGCAGCACCAGCCAAGTCTTTTTATGCCATCCTGGTTTTTAGGCATAAGAAGAATCTTTTGTTTTGACTGAATTCCCAAGAATCATTCAGTCTGTGATCCATGCATTGTCAACCAACAAATGGAGCAGTTAACATTACCTTTGTTAATAGAAGGCAGGAAATCAAGCCCAAGCACCTCTCAGCACTGATGTCCTTGTAACTTGCAAGTCATCAAAGTAATTGTAAATGGATTTGCAGCTCTGGCAGTGCTCCACCCGTGGGCAGTATTGCATTGGTGTGCTTTTATTTTCCTTCATTTTGAGTGCAAACAGAAGTCCAAACAGTCGATCTTTTCCTCTTTGCAGCCTGTGGCACTTCTTTGATCTTTGTGTCTGCTGTTTGTATGAAGCATGTCCCTTGCTGCACATTCTGGCCAATAAGTGGTGCTCCCCACTTCCTTCCTGTGGCTCCATCATTTGTGCCAAGCTAAGAGTGCTGTCATGCATTGCTGGTGCTTTCAGGTGTGTCTCACCCAGACGGTACGTCATGCTTTGATGTAGTGTATTGATACAATAATGGTATTTCTAATGGGAGTCCTAATGGTGTGTGGTTAATGACACTTTTTGGCATTATCCCATTGACCATACATACTGCTACAGAGATCCTTGAATAGGTTCCTCTGATGCAGACCACCCAATGAGATGCGTCTCAGCTGGGTTTATGTGTGTAATGTTGAATGTGAAGAGAACGTTTATGTGGCTGGCATGTCTATAAGGAGACTAGAAATACTGGGAAAATGAGACCTTGTGATATGGTAGTTTTTGGATCCACACATCCCAGTACTGTATTCTTGACAGTTGAAGAAACATGTTTCTTTGCAAGTCTGTGTGATTTGGCTGATATATGGGATGTGCCTTCTCCACTGGCCCTTTAAAAAGAAGATCTTTTTAGTAACGTTATTCCGCAATGAATTTTGATGAATCCAGTTGTGATTTTTCTTGATCACTATTGTCCTGGGTTTTTTGCCTGGATATAAAACTCTAACATGCTGACCTGGTACCTGTGTTGAGTTTGTTCTTCTATGTAAAAAACATGACACCAGGACCAAGGCAGAACTAGTTTATCCTTAAGTGATGGTACAGTTTTTGAAAGTAGCAAATAGCTACCCAGATAGTTATGTTGCAGAGACAGGGAGTAAGATGTATCTGAAGAACAGGGAGGAAGAAATGGACTAAAAGAGAGAAACAAAGAAGATGGGAGTACAGAAAGAAAGGAAAATTGATAAATAAAAAAAAAAGAGAAGTGACTAAAGCAAGAGAAGAGAGAGAGAGAGAGAGATTCTCTCCTGATTAGAATTCATGAACTCCATTCTTACATTAAGTCTATATATGACACCTGGCCTTTAATGTGAAGCTGCCTACGAGCATTAAAAATTAAAAGCAGAAGGTAGGATCCATCCATCTCGGGTAGCGCTGCTCCCCTCCTATCTGAGCTCTGCACAAAGCTATTACACATTGATAAATTATTTTGGGTAATAGCTGAGATATTACATTGTTTCTGAGTGAAGGTAAAATCTCTCCATGACATGGGCATTTATCAGGAGCGCATTTCATCCTATTTATTATGGCCAAGACGAGATCGCAGGCTGCGGGCAGAGCTGGCACGTCGTGCCGATCACCTCCCCCATCGCCTCCCTTCCCTCTGTCACTTAGATGATGGGATATTGATGGAGCTCATGACAAGTTAATTATTAACTAAAGATATGCAGTTCACCTTTGCCAGGGGAGGGGGCATAGAAGAGTGCAACGATAGTTCTTAAAAAAATAAATATATCCATTTTATCTTAGGATTCCTTTTTCCACCTTCCTCTCCCTTCTACCTGTGTTATTTTACAGCCCCCCAAATAAATCAGATACATCATATGAATGTATGTATGGTCTAGAAAACCAACAGAAATGGAAGAGGCTCTAAGAACCTTTAGTTTTCTTCAAAAAAAGTTTACGCAAAAGTTTTTATCCATTGACTTGGCACTGGAAATAACTAGGGAGAAATTTTTGTTGTCTGCCTAGCAACGGTGATTTTTCTCACTCTTGAGAGGGCCAGAAAGCAGAAGCACAGAATTTTGATTCTGTCCAATAAATGAATACATTCTTTGTTTGTAAGGAAGAGATGTCTTGACACCATCTGAATATTTCAGCTACTCCCTTCCACTGAGTGCTGGATGTTCCCCTGAAGGCTGGCTGGTTGTGCAGGAAGGTGATGGCTGCAAAGATAATTCTTGCTTGCATGCTCATCTGAGCTCCCAGGCTAAACAGGATGAGTTTGCCAGCACATGAAGGAGAGTTGCTCAGCTGATTGGTTCTGATCCTGAAGTTTGTTGACTAGGTTGGCGCCAAGGCAGTAAAAGGCAATTGGGTGCCAGAGGTAACTAGTACACCAGCTTACACTCAGCTTCTTCTGGTTTGTCCATAAAGTATCTTAATATTATGTTGTTCAGGTAGTTCTAGAAGAAAGGAGCCATGGCTGTCAACCGCCATGACAGTGGTCATTTAGAGAAAAATTGCAAGGCAAAATAAAACAGTCTATCAAAGGAGTCATTCCCTCCATGTGGTCACTTAGCAAGACCTGCCAAGTAAGTTATCACCACTTAAGAGTCATTCAGGAAAAAATGAATGTCTGTTTGTTTTTCAAAACCCAAGCTGCTCTAGATGCCAGTTTAAACTACAGGCACACCAAATTTCATGCAGAATGGATTTGAACCATATAGCTCATTTAGGACCCATCTAATTCCCTTCCTTAAAGAAAGCATAAGATTATTACTTCTGCATTGGAAAAAAAGGAAAAGGTTATTTTTCTAGTTGTCTTCTTATGAGCTGTGCTAAGGGATGCAAGATCACTACCTTTGTGTCTGCAACAAACTGGTCTCTCCAGAGTAAAATTGTACATACTTTCTTCATGCTGTTCTACTTGAGCTATTCCAAAACTTGTGAAAGCTGCTGTGTGGTCTCTGTTCTTTTGGTGTAAAACATACTCCTGTGAAGCAGCATTGATCAGTGTAAGGGAAAGCCAGTAGCATTCTTTGAAATCCACCAGTTCTATTCCCTTGGATTAGTGCCTTATATAGAGGTTTCAGGAGCTAGCATTTTGCTTTACTGATTTTTGGCTTTTCCTATGAAATCTGAAGTTTTGATTCTGGGTTAATCCTGAAAGTTCCTTTTAAAAAATTAAATTATTTAAATAAGCATAATTTCCTATTCTATAGCTGTGAGGACTCTCTCTTTGAAAATACAGATTTCTACTTATTTGCCTGAAAATGGGAAATTTTAAGCACATTTAAGCAGATTGGTTTGAATTCTCAGGTGTAACTCTTCCTCTGTGAGACTATGCTAGATACACATGCATTGAAATTGCTGTGTATAAAAGCAAAACTTTCAGAGCCTTCATTTTCTTCATATACTTTGGCTTTTTGAAATCTCTGAAAATCTAGCTGCTTGCTATCAGAGGTATGAGAAAGAGAGATGGGACTGGGCTCCCACGTACAGATAAAGTGAGTACTGTCTGAAACATGGTGGGTAGATTTGCTGTCTGGTTTCCGAGTAAGAAACTGCCCATCACTGCAGTAAGGCTAATCTCCCTGTCCTTGTCTGGTCATAGTGATCGGTTTGCCCTCTACTTAATATAATAAGATATATAATAAAAATGTATTAACAACTGTGAACCACCCTCATTCCCCTTCCAAAACCCCCTGGGATCCTCCAAGGTTAGAGGATGTGCGGTATACTCACCTCAAAGTAAATTCACGTTCATTTTCTTCACCTTTTATTGCACACCTTGTCCTTGTCTGTTGCCTCTCTTGCAGCTGCTTTTTACTCTGGGCCTTGGTCTGCAGTCCCTGCCTGTGCAAGGTAGCTGTGTTGACATCACTGGCAAAATACTAATGGTGTAATACCTGGTGGTCCCATTTATCTTCCAAAGATACCTTTCTGGTGAGCTTTGTGAGAATCACATCAGGCTGTGAACTTGTAAATATGTGTTCAGGGGGTCTGGGCTCATATGCTGCCTGCAACTCCTCCAAGGCAGAGGCTCCATCACTGTTTTCAAGCAACGTGCCCACCTGCTGGTTATGGTAATGACAAAGCTTGTAGCTTTTTTCCTAATTTTTTTACTTTACCTAGACTTTTCTCCTAGACATCTCATAACTCAAGCTGTAATTTCTTATTCAAATAATGCCTCTCACACTAACACAGGTAATAGAAGGGGTTCAGTACTCCCAGGTTGTTCATTAACACACGGTTCTGTACTGGTATGAATAAGGAGGCAATGGAGAAGGGATTGCTCTGTCTGAAGTTGGAAATCATGGTGTTTAAAGAATAAGCATTGAAAGCCCCTAAGAAGAAGCCTTGTATTGAGAGACAATAGTATGAATACATTTTTGTTGAGGTCCAAAAGTACCTATCCATAATATTAATATCTTCTGGCAAAAAGATGGTGATGTGTGGTTATATTACCTGCTGACTCTAGAAATATAAGAGAAATCTGAGTTGTACAAGCTTTATTAGACTTAGCTCAGTTTTGAATGTAACTCGGTGTGATTTAGTTGATCTGTACCTAGGAGAGTGTGTTCAGCCTGGCACTATGGGAAATGTCATAGGGCAGACAAAACAGCAAATCAGACAGCAAGACTCATCAGAACAGGGTTCCTTCACAAGAGCTAGAACTGAATGTGCAGTTTAATCAGTGTTGCGTCCTGTTTTATGTGATAGAGCTTTCCCTGAGTGTGAGCTGTGTCGGGCAGGCAGCCTACTTGTTCCACAAGGCTTTATGGCTGTGCTGCCCTAGATGGGAGGTCATGTGCTGCTGCTGTGTTGTGCCAGATCTGGTATCCTTTGCTAACCTGGTTTCTTGACGTTTGTTGTGCTGACACAAAAACAGTTGAGAAGGTGCAAGGACTCCAGGCAGGTGGAAAGTTAAGGAACAGCTGGACTGTAAAGTCACATCTACTGAGACTGTGTATGTAGAAATTGGCTTTTTATGCAGGGGCTCAGCTGTTGGTCTCCACACCGACACAGGTCTAGATCTATCCTTAGACCTGCCTTATGTTTTTCAGTTGTGCCAAGCTTCTGACATTAGTAACAACTGAGGTGAAGATTGCACTAATTATTTGTGTTTGGAAATATTACTTGGTCATCTTTTCGTTGCAGTGAATAACCCCTTCTTCCTTTTATATTCTAGTTCTAGACTAATGGAAATAACAACCCAACTTTCAGCTTTTCTTTTCCTGTTCTTTATTCCTCAGTATCTTCAGCAATTTGCTCTTCATGTCTTTCTTACTCATAAGGGAATCTAGCAGAAACCTAGCTGGTCTGTCTTCTGTGGTATCCTTTATACTTTTTCTTTTGTGTTCCCTGAATTGACTGGCAAAACCACTTCATCCTTCAAATCTTTTCTTGTGATCCACTTCAGTATTTTGATGCTTTTAGGAAAATAATTGGTTCTGATGTCAGTAAGAAACTTGATAGTTACTAGTATTTATTAGTCTTACAATTTTATATTAAAAGCATATTTTAAAATTATTTTTTCCTAAAGCCATCTACTCTTGCTTCTGGCGAGTCTTTTACTGCACGTCACCTTCTTTCTGCCACTTCTTTCAGTCCAGTGTGTTGTGCCTCAGCTCAGTCTTCACATAGATTTAGGTGGTAAACTGAACAGTGAGACCTTGTGCTTGAGGGAGGTGCGGTGGCTTTGAGTGGTACCATAAAATGAATCATTCCTACTAATGATATGCTCTAGGCCATATGTGGTGCTGCCTTCCAAACACAGCAAGCACACAGTGAAACACACGATGTACCATTACGCTCATTCAGTCGCCTGCAAGCGCTGGGCACCCCCACATCCCCCACCTTCTCTCCGCCATAGCATAAATGGAGGATCATGTTCCATATGCTCCCAGGTCAACCCTCAGAAAGAGTTTAAGTAGCTTGGAGAAACACACAACAACTTAAAGAGTTAACCCTACAGTGATTGGGAGGGAGAGGGGGGAAACAGTGTAATGGAGGGGTGAAGAGTTTCCATAAACCCATTGCCTCAGCTCAGAGAACCTGCTAAGGGGCAGTGGTCAGAGAGAAACAGAAGGAGAGAGAGAGATATCAAGTGTAGTAATCAGAATGAAAAATGGAGCTCCGGTTACTTTAAACAAGGGCTAATTTATCACGAGAACGAGTGGATAAGTAGCTGAGTTTCAGGCGTTCAGTAAGTTCCTCGTTCTGCTCCAAAAATTATTCCACCCCTGTCTCCATGCTCCCATAAATCATCTCCTTCTTCACTTCTGCTCCGATTACCAATTACTCCTGCCTACGACACGCTTTCCCCTGCCCGACACAATCTGATGGGCCCCTGCCTTTTAATTTTACAAATGCTTTTTCCTTCTTGTTTCTCAGCTCATTGTCCCTACTCCTCCCCTCCCCGGTTTCTCTCTGTATCTTTGTTTCCCCTTTCCCTTCTCATCTACTTTTTTTCTTTTTAATTTGAAGAAAGGGAGGGCAGTAATGTTTTCTGGCACCTCCCCCCATGAGGTTGCCTGAGCTGAAGGAGAGGAATAGAAATTAATTGTTTTCCCAAACCTGAACTCTCTTTGGGTTTGTGAATCCTCTCCCTAAGCACATGATGAATTCTAGACCCAGTACAGCTGTATCAAAGGTGAAAGTCTTGTTCTTGAAAGGATGTGTTCCTTTTTTGTTGAGTCTTTGAAGGAAAGTATAGAGTTTTTTCCTTTTTTCCCTTTTCTTTATTGTACACAGAACTTTTTGCAGAATGGAGATATTTTATGAGCTGCACAGCTGCAGGCAGAAGAATTTTAATTTATATTGTACTGTGCAATTTTTCTGTGTATGCTTCACCACTGCTAATATTTACACTGGAGAACTTCTAGCTAGTTGTCATACGAATGCATAAGGACTGATCAGTACCTAAACCCTGATGATTTAGAAAAGGCTCACACAAGAAACTTTTGTTGGCTTCAGTGATTCCATACATGAAATCAACTTAAACCAAGCTTGTACTAATTAGCAATTATCTACTTTAGGAGCACGGGTTGAATTTATTGATATAGCTACACCTTTGTAATATAAAAACCTTTGATGCTGCTTATGAGTGGTAATCTAGTGTATAATAAGTCTGGTGCATTATCCAGATGCTGGATGCATATGCACATGGATTGCATATATAAAAATCCTAGAAAGAAATTTCAAACAAATAAAGAACTGGCATACAATAATGTACTGTTTTGCTTCTATTTTCTTTTCACAACATAAATTATTTCTGAATGTTTGCCCAAGATACAGTTGGAGTGTTTGAAATCACTGTAGATCATGTTTCTGAATTCAGCATAGACTCAACAGTTCTGTTGGATTGTAGTAAAATAGTTTCTGGATGCTTCATTAATTGAGACTTTACTTACTGTGGAAAGTAAAAAAAAGGTTCTGGAGGGCTAACTTGCATGAATCTAATAGATGCTGGCAACTACTAAGCTGGAAGAGCCATCCCAACTGAAGGGAAATGTTTATGCAGGTCATCAGTGTGGGCCTAATGTGCACAGAGCTGTTATTTCCACCTGTAAGACATTCAACGAAATTGCCATGAGACTTAATGAATCTGAAAAGAGAAAATTCCCTTGCCCCGCTGAGAGCAGGGTAGGCAAAGTGACAGCTTTGCTGCAGAGAAAGCGGCTGTCCAGAGCTGCTTTTTGTGCAGGATAATGGATGGAGGAGATGGATTACCAAGTGATAAATCACACAAAGGAATTGCCTGGTGTCAGAACCCATGAGCAAGAAAATAGCTGGCATGCTTTCCAGTGGGTACTACCATCTCCATCTAAGGACAGCCTTTATGCATAAACAGTAAGACAAAGCAGGAGTTAATTATAGTGCAGCTTCTTGACATAAGGCTTTTACAGCAAAACAAGAATGGCAAAGGGAACACAACAGTTCATGTTTATCAGACAGTTTATCTTTTTCTCTTTAGGGAAAGAGTTGAGGAAATCCTCTCTGTTCTCTTTTCCCCCTTTTATTCTCATTTTGTCTTTATTCACATTTTTAAAGCCCTAAGTGTTATTTTCTGACCAAGGAGTATCACAGGAATCTTTCAATAAAGAAATAGAGGAGCTAACTGAGCATGACTCAAGTCATTCCTATCCCATATGGTACATATGTAGTCCCTCCATCCTGTCAGGGAAAGAATGGTTGTTGGCATTCACTATGTAACTCAGTAATCAATAATACTGCTCCACATCCCCCTAAAGACCAATGATACTCTGAGCTCAGTATACTCTGGGCTGGGAAATCCATGCATAAAAGAGAGTTGTTTGGAGATGGAGGAAATTTGGCTTCATCCTACAGCATTTCCTGTGATCCAAAAGACAATATTATGGTAGTTTTAAGTGCACCCAAAAAGTGTGCAGAGATGCACTTTCCATATGAAATCTTTTTCCTTAAAGAGCAATACAAGGTAATTCATAATTCTTCTACTGACTGTGCACATGAAAATAGAGCCAAAAAGAGCACCATGCCTCTGATGTGCAGGGAAAGTTGCTGGCTCAAGGTCAAGACTTGTCAGGATGAAGTGTGGTCTGTTTACCTGTCTTTAATAACAATACTTTATTATCATTAAAAGCATAATGGAGAAAGAGGTTGTTGATATTGTTATCTAAAAAGCTGTCTTTGCTGAAGAGAAAAGAATCACAGAATCACAGACTGGGTAAAGTTGGAAAAGACCACAGTGGGTCATCTGGTCCAACCTCTCTGCTCAAGCACGTTCGTCCTAGAGCACATGGCATAGGATTGTATCCAGACAGTTCTATATTATCTCCAGTGAGAGAGACTCCACAACCTCTCTGGGCAATTTGTTCCAGTGCTCAGTCACCGGCACAGTAAGGAAGTTCCCCTAGCCTTTAGCACTGCCTGGGGTGGTTGTGACCCAAGTGAAGTTCTTCTTCATGTTTTCAGGTGTAATTTCCTGTGCATCAGTTTCTGCCTCCTTCCTTTTATCCTGTTCCTTGGCGCCACCAAGAAGACCCTGGCTCCACCCTCTTGGCACCCTCCCGAGATACTTATAGACATTGATGAGACTTCCTTTCAGTTGTTTCTTCTCGAGGCCTTAACAGGTCCATCTACCTCAGCCTTTCCTTGTAAGAGAGATCCAGTCCCTTAATCATCTTTGTTGCCCTCCACTGGACCTGTTCCAGGAGCTCCAAATCTCTTTTGTACTGAGAAGCCCAGAACTGGACACTACACTCCAGATGTGGCCTCACCAGGGCTCAGCAGAGGGGTAGGATCACCTCCCTTCAACCTGCTGGCAGTGCTCTTCCTAATGCAGCCCAGGATATTTTCAGGTGTCCAATACTAGGCTGGCATCACAGTGGAAGCTGTACTAAAGTAAATTGAATTATTCCTGACTTGGCAGTATCCTAGTACGCATGGCCTGTGTAAGCATGAAGATGACAATGGTGTTCCTCTTTTGATAGAGCTGTGGCAGAAGGTTGTTGGCAAAGAATCAGAAGGAGAAGATACACAAATGGCGCTTGTGCAAGGTGTTTCCAACATGTCAGATTTCCTGAAATGTGCAGCAAAAGTAGATCTTATGCAGCTCTCTAGGAGGCTGGGGAGGTGCTGGAAGTCCCCAGAGAGTTAATGAGAGCAGGTCTTTGAACTCATCTTTTCAAGACAATAGTCCATGGACATGAAAACTTAAAAGTTTTGGATATAATATCTGAAGCCTTGATGAATTGATACTTTTTTAGTAATTGTAAACTGACACTGTTGTTTTTAATAATGTAAAACATTTGAACAAACCTTGACAAAGTCATCCATTACACGTGGAATTAGCCCATAACTTGTTTCATGACCTGTAGAGCAACTGAGATTCACTCTCCCCAGACATATGGGCACTGGGTTAACATCTGACACACCAGCGAGCCCTCACCAGCACGTGACACTGACTGTCTCCTTTAGACAAAGATCCTTGAAGCTTTACCTATATTTTTGAACATAATTTTAAAAAGGTGGTTTGATAGTAGATTAATCTTCCAGCTGGCTCCTCCCAAGGACCTGGCATATACTGAACATTGACATGACAGATCCACTACCTTGCTGTGCTCATTGTTGAAAACTGTGTGAGTGATTTGATGTTCAGAGTTTTCCCCAGAAATCCTTACTATTTCACAGCAGTCTCAATCTAGAGAAAAAGAGAGTGACCTTAGTTTGCCTTGAATCAAACATTCTTAAACTTATGTTTATTAGATGCTCTGACAGGTACACTGTCTTATGGCCTTATGAAATTTGCCACAGAAAGAACTTTTAAAAGGGTTTTTTTGTGTTATTATGAAGATTTGGCTGCTAGAAATCTCTGTTTCCTTCCTGCAGCTTGTGTTTTTCTGGGACAACACTCACACGGTATCAAGGCACTAAACATGCAGGCTCTGTGTCCAAGCAGAGACAGAGTTGTGTTGCATAGTCTGAAACCTGGTAGAGCTGCCTAAGACTGCAATAAGAGACAGCTGGGCTTGCCTGGACTGCCTCCCACCCCGTCTCACCTTCCTTTGGATCTGATGGGGAGCTTCCCCAGGGCCTCCACATACAAGAAGCAAAGGCATTGCATTCTCTTTTATCAACTCTCAGCCCTCCTTTTGTGTGACACCAGCTGTCCACTCCCCACTTTAAAATGTACTGACTCAGCTGGGTGGGAGCAAGAGCAAATCTGAGAGCTTCACTGGTAGAATACCATTGAATTTGAGGTGGAATGATTTTTTTGAAACCTAGATTTGATGTGGGGTCATAGATGTATCTGAGGCTTTCTCTGCAGAGCAACTGTGGCAGAAGCAATGGCCATTACGCTTCTCCCGGTTTCCTGTTCTCAGTACTGTTACCCTCCAGTGAGAATACTTTGCTCAGAATCATGGAGAGAAGATTTGTCCCTCCCACCTCAGCTGGGTGCATGTTTGTGCATCAGGAAGGGGGCTGAGAACTTCCTATCTGCTCCATAGGTGACTGAATGTTTATGATACCATCACTGTGAGAGTGGGCCCTTCCCATATCAAGAGATCTTCAGGCTAATACTACCTGCCACATCCATTTTGTCTTGAAAACAAATCTCAGTGAGGAAGGTTATCATGGAGCTCTTTAACTGATCCCCTCATACGTCCATCCCAACAAAGAAAAACCAATTAGGCTTTACTGCCTGCTTGCCTAACTATCACTTAGGAATGAAAAGAGCTGACAGGATTAGGGGTACACTGGGATAGAGGAAAATGGCTCTATTTCAGAATCCTTACCTAGAAAAAGTACCCCTTTTAGTTATTTTGGTTTTCAGTGACAGTAACACTGTAAAGGGACAGGACTTAACACTTGAACTGTGTCGGTGATTGAAACACGGACTTTGCCAGGTCCAATGAGGACTGCCCTGCCCTCATATCCTCTGTGGCTCACCTACAGCTCCAGTCCCTGATGCAGGCCACCATTCGTAGCGATTGGGGCATGGACCCAGACAGGCAGGGAATCGGAATCGTTTATGCAAAGAAATGAGCTGGTTTTATACACTTCTTCAAGGCACAGTATTTCCTTACATGGCAATACTCACTGCGTGACCTATCCCATGCTGCCACATCAGCAACACTTTCTGAATGTCCTTCTATGGGGTGATCACGCGCTGGTCACGCGCCTGTCAGCTTCCGGCAGCTCCTCTCCGTAGGGCTCTGCCGTGTGACACCTCCTCCCCCCAGGGTCCGGCGGAGACAAACCTCTCTGTGCCTCCATGTGCTCCTTTGTGCTGCCATGTGCTCCTTTGTCCCACAGCCTGTAACTCAACTTCATCCCATCTTTCCCCACAGAACTGCCTAAAGCATAGTTTGAATGACTCATGCATTCAGTCTCTTCCAACACTTATCTGCCATTTTCTAATTATCTGACATTGAACTTTCCAAATAATACCGTATACTTATTAATTTTCTGCATTGAATTTAGTTAAAGAAGCCCATTTTACTCCCCCAGAGGAAGAAGTGGAGTTAATGTGTGCTAGGAGGAGAGAAGCAGTTTCTTCAAGCATACAGCAAGATTCCTGCTTGCAAAAACTTTAGCCAGAAGGTATCGCATGGTACAGTGAGACAAGTGGATTTCAGAAGTAATACACCATGAAAAATTTTCACTTATCATTTTCTGGAAGTTAACTCTGGGACTTCTTATGACAACTGCATGTGTAACACTAACCTTTCTATAGTTTTAAAGTAGCAGAGTTTAACTCTGTTGTGAAAAGTGTTAACACTGAAGTCTTCATTAGCAGAGTACTGGGATACCACGGCCACAGATAATAGGGAAAATGGAAAGTACATTTCTGAAATCTGTCTTTGAATATGTTACCATCTTGTTAGCAGTTATGTAGAGTTAACCTTACTGACTTTGAAATCAAAAGGAAGCATTTGTGATATTTTACATCGCAGTTTGATCTGTCAGGAGGAAAGGATGCAGGGTTCTGTTCCTCCCTTGCCAGCTGAATCTGTGACTTCCCAGAAGAGGCGTGGAAGGAGGCAGTGAAACAGTTGCATTGTGCCTGTAGCTTTAGTCAGGGCCAGGCACATTTATGCAGTAGACCATTTCTTACTGACAAAGCACAAGGGATCAGAATACAGCATGATTTTGCGAGACTTGATTGAGTTTCCTCATGACAAGTAATGACAGCTTTATGAAAACAAGCACATCATTTTTGAAGTCGTTAGGCTTCAAGTACTCACACCTTCCCATATGGGTCTAACCACCATTTTATTTATAGAAGTACAGGAGAGAGAAATAGCTATGTGCATACATTGCAGCATGCACTAATGGCCAAAAGTTTTCAACAGAAACCATTCACATGCACCAGAGCCCAACTATGGCTATATGACCTTAGAGGTTCTACAGGGCTCATCTATTTCTTCTGGAGGACGAGCCTCCAGGGATTTTTGCAATAGGCTTTCAACTTCTGATTAGGAAAGATTTTGAGCTTGCGCAGCTTTCAGTGAAGTAGCTGGTGTTTCCAGGTGCTCGGTACTATTCTGATTTGGAGCTTAGCTAGATTTTGGGGTAGCCTGGCTCTTTTTATTTTTGTGCATATTAATGAGGATGTTCTGGGTGGAGATTTTTTATTCCTTTCTGTGAATGTGCGTGCATTTTTATAAGACATGTCCTGTAAATTAACAGATCAATGTTTCTTGTGGTCACTTCAAATACTCCCCATGGTTCACAGTACGAAAATGTGATGCTTTGTAAACCAACAGCCTGTCTAATTCAGCTTGCTTTCTCAAGTCTCTCCTGCTGTGGGAGGGCCACCTACCAAGCTGCGTTTTTACTGTTATTAAATGCCTTCATCCCTAAGTGCTAGAAATCTATCTCCTTTAATTCCAGACACTAATATCTCTGGAGAAATTCTTCTTCATATTAATTCAAAACAAGAAGAGGCTAGATAAAAAAAAATGGAGAAGTATGAAGAGTCTGGTTATGCTGAGCCCCCAAGAGTGTGTAAGAAAATATAATATTAAAGAGACCACTGCACATCACCCTTGCTCCCCCCAAAAAGGGGACAGAATTACCTAATATTGTGCTGTAAACCATATACCATTAGCTGGCAATAGGGATTTTTCTCTAGCTTATACAGTAGTTTTGTACTCTTAAAGGAAAAGGACCTGCACAAGAGCAAAACACAAGATGGGATAAAAAGCAAAGAGATAGCTGGCTTTGATAAGATAACTGGCTAGAGCTTGTTTATCACAAGTTCAGAAAATCGTTAGATAAGGTGGCATGAGGTGATTAGTGGAGGAATCATAAGGGTGACTGAGTGGGGGGACAGCAACAGGTGCTGCTGAAAGTCAAAATATTATGCTGAAAGGAAGTTTTCCTCAGAACTGATCTTCTCTTCACCATTGGCCTTGGCCAAATGATCGACATGGTCCTGATGAAAGGTCCAAAGGCAAGAGGCATTTTCAGCATAGAGATGCTTCCAGTAGAGAAATGGAATGATTGTGCAATAGTCCAAAAGCCTGCTAGGACCACTCCTGAAGCAGCACATACAATTCCACCATCCATCCCAGGGGGATTGATACAAAGGGAACTGAGCACAGAAAGGTACTACGATGACCAGTGATGTGGGGAATGTGTTTTGCAGGATAATAAGAAATTTGCTAGTTTAGCTAGGCAAAATGAGGAAAGAGGGGATATGATTTCTGTCTATAAATACATCAAACTGCAAAACTCTCAAGAGAGAGAACAGCTATTTAAGCTTAAGGAAATGTTGGCACAAGAACAAATGGGTATAAACTGGCTGAGAATAAATTAGTCTGGAAATTTAACAAAGGTTTCTAGCCATCAGAAAGAGAAGTGAGATTCTGTAATATTCTTCCCAGGGAAAAGAAACAGATTAAATTTTAAGATGGAACTTGATCTTTTATGAAATGTCTTCTGTGATGGAAGAGAGTTGAGTGCATGACCAAGGAGTCTCTTCCAATCTGTACTCCCACTCCACTCCCCTTTCCTCACCCTATACTGTGCCACTTCTCTTCCTTGGTACCCTGAGCTCCATCTGCTCCTGCTCTGAAGGCACCATGGATCCCTTATCAGAATTCTGCACTGCAATAGGCTGTTTTTAATCCTCCCCGTATCTCTCTATTTTTTTTCCTTGCCAAGCTTGCTGGGCTGTAATGTTTCCCTTCGTGTAATCCATCACAGACACAATGTCGCTTGTGCAAATTAAAATGCACCTTGGAATAATAAAAAAGGGTTGGTTTTTTTTTTCCTTCCTTCCCAGCAGCAGTTCCTCAACACAAACCATTTGTCTCTGGAAAGAAATTCAAGAATGTTAACCCTGTGTATGCTCCTATGGGGTACACAGCACCTCCTGTGGGAATAACACTTAAAGGAGACCTTGCAGATGTGGACCTTGCAGATGTGGACCTTGCAGATAGCTAGAACTGTAACCCACTACTTTTCTGTGAAAACACTGGTGATAGAGTCCAGTGCAACAAACTAAAGATACCCCATGTCAGAACAAAGAGATACAATCCAGAAAAACTACACAGCAAACCTTGTGGTGCTCCACAGAACTCAAATGGTCTGAAATGAACATTGTACATTGGGACCTTTAGAAGGAACCACTGGAAACTCTGAGTGACAAGAGAGTCACCAGGCTATCCTATACTGCTGTACAGTTCTGGCGGCTATAATTGGCTCATGGATCAGGCACTGGTCACTTGTGATATAGAAATAAACTTACAATGAACCATTGCTGAATAAATTCCATCCTTGATGAGATGCTGCATGTAAAAGGTTATGTCAAGGACAGGATTTTATATTTCTTCCTTCTTTCATTTCGGGGGAGGGTGTGAATTTCTCCTCAGTGGCATATAAATTCCATTAAGGTAAAGATACATTTAAAAAATCCATTTTATGTGATAAGAAATGTCCAGAGCTGTACTGAAAGGTAGGCAGGCACCAGAATATTTGAGTGCTTGGCCGTAGAGACAAAGTGGCATTGCACAGACATCTAGGCTGCAATGACATGGTAGTAGTGTGGACAGTAGACCGAGACAGACTGTATTACCTGAGGAGAAGCACTGGTTCTTTGATAGAAGATGCTTTCAAAAGGTCATTATTGAGAGAGAGGACATCTTTATTGTTTGTGGCATAGGCTTTTGGCTTATGGCTTCAGCTTTTGTGCGTCCTAGATTTTGCACAGACATGGATGATGTTTCTTACTTCCCCAAGAAGCTGTTTCACCCCAGACTTTGACTCCCATCACAGATGTTGTTTTATTTACTATCATAGTAAGAGGGCCATTGGGTCATCTCATACTCCCACAGGGTCAATATTCTTTACTCTCTACTTCCTCTCTTTCTTCCTGTTTTCCAGTTCAGGAGTTTACTAAGCTCTTCAGTGTGTGATCTTACCGGGAACTAATGTTGGTGTTAGTGCAGTAACACTGACATGGCTTTCCATGTCAGGCACAGGGCTGGAATCATCCACTTCAATGTGGGGAGAAAGCATATCCCCAAAACAGGAGCTAGACTCAGCCACACAGGATGCAGGAAAGACAGCTGGTGTGTGAGAGAAAAAGTGGGCCAAGCTTGGCTGGAAAAAAGCGATTCAAAGCTTCCAGTGTCCAACAGAGGGGATATCTTTATTGTTCTTCATCCTTACTTGAAATAACAAGACCAGTAGTGGTTAGACAAATAGGCATGTGTTCAACAGTTCAAAATGCACAGACATACTGAACATCACTAGCTAGGCTTCCAGAGAAAGCTCTTCTCTCTTTGGGATGGCCTGATTTTGCCCTCACTAATTCCAGCTTTTTTTTTTTTTTCACTGTGCTGTAGAGGCTGGGTAGGTGGCTGGATTTCACTCTGTAAAGTAGCAAATTCTATTTCTATATCGTGTTTTGTCTCAGTAGCAAGGCTGTTCTATTTTTCATTTTCTTCAGAGGTCCCAAACAAATGATATAAAATCCTAGGGGATTGTTGCTTTTGAATTTTTTTTCCCCCCAGTTCTTCTTACTGTGAGTCTTGCTGTTTCCAAGCTTCATCATTATAATCTGAAAATAACAATTCCAAGTTCAATCTCTTCTCAAGACTTTTGTTGCAAAAGAAATAGTGCTGTTTTCTTACAGTGTGATTGTCTTCCTTAAGCTCCCTCTTAAAATGCAAATTTCATAATTTAAAGAACCACCAATTTTCTGGTAAACTTTCTATCTCCTGTGGTTACAGAGAACATTTAAATTCCTTTAAAGCCCAACTTCCGAAGGAAACAAGGCTTAATTGATTACACTGTCTGTCCATGACAGACTTTTTCTGTCTATTTCACTCATTCCTCACAATAAGTTTTGAATTGAACGTCTCACCCACAAATAAATATACCTGAAAGAGATGCAAGGATCTTAAACGTGCTAGGTCTCATCAATTTCCCTGGACAGAGACGACAGTTTTTCAGTATCAGCACTGAGTGAAAGATTCCTAACCTCACCACTTGCTAGACAGACAAAAAGTCCTGAAAAGGGGATGTATGAACATCTTAGTTGTGGGGAAAACTCTGATTGGAGTTTACCTGTTTTTATATGCAACATAGTAAATTCAGCACAAGACACAAATCTCTAGGAAGCTGGGATTCATTTATCCCCCTGCTCACAAAGCCACTTGTCATGGGTTCAGTAGGTGCTTTCAGGATTCCCCAGACATGCTTAGTTGAGTTCTACCTGGTGTGTGAATTTGTATGTTTCTTTCTATTGCTTTCTTCTAGACTGAACTTGCCGTTTCCACTGAATACTCACTCTTTTCCCATTTTGCTTGTGCTCTTAATCAATAGGGTGTCTTTAGCAGTGCATTCTGTTTAAGTGTCTGTGTCCACGGCCACCCTTCACACCTGGAAGGGAAGTAGCCAGCAGTCCTCAGATCTCAAAGTCAAGTCCAAGCTGATGTGACAGAGCCTTCCTGCTTAATGGGGCCTTACAGAGTTGTTGTCTGCAGTGAGGTGAGGGTGCCTACCTAGTTTGTGGACAGTTAAGTATGTGGGTCGCTGTGCTGGTTTGGGCTGGTATGGGGCTGCGCTTTGGATTTGTGCTGAACACAGGGTTGATAATAGAGAGATGTTTTTGTTATTGCTGAGCAGGGCTTGCATAGAGCCAAGGCCTTTTCTGCTTTTCATACTGCCACGATGGTGAGGAAGTTGGGAGGAGACTCAGCCAGGACAGATGACACCAGCTGATCAAAGGGATATTCCAGACCATGTGACATCATGCTCAGTATTTGAAATGGGAGGAAGAAAGAGGAAGGGGGGGGGATGTTCAGAGGCATGGTGTTTGTCTTCCCAAGTCACTGTTACATGTGACGGGGCCCTGCTCTCCTGGAGATGGCTGAAACACCTGCCTGCCATGGGAAGCAGTGAATTGATTTCTTGTTTTGCTTTGCTTGCATGTATGCTTTTGCTTTTCCTGTCAAACTGCTTTTACCTCAGCCCATGAGTTATTTCACTTTTACTCTTCTGATTTTCTCCCCAAACCCACTGGTGATCTGCCTGATCACACTGAGGGAGTGAGCAAGTGGCTGCTTGGGGCTTGGTTGCTGGCTGGGGTTAAATCATGACAGTTGCTAAAAGCTTTATATCAGCTTGAGAGAGAGCATTTGCCAAAGAAGGAGATTGCAAACAGTATGGAGAGTAGGCACTTGAGAAAACCTGTGTATGAATCCTTGCTGTGTTTGGCCTTAGAAGCTCCCTTCCCTTGCGGAGTCTCAGTTTCCCCAGATGCAAGTTAAGAACAGTAACAGCTATCTGTGTCTCTTGCCATTAGTAGAGTAAAATGAGATGTGCTTGCCAGTGGAAGGATCGCCGAGTATTGTTACTGTTCTCTTAAAGAGAACTGAGACTTTAGCAGGATATACTTTTGCTGGAGTTTAGCAGGAATGACTTTCCAGTGCCACTTAATATTGAGAAGAATGATCTGTCAGAACAGCAGTGCTTTAAAGTCCTTCCTGGCTCATGCACACAGGTTCACTGGGTGTCATGTTTTCTGTTTGGTTCAGTGTGGGAACAGGGACAACTCGGGGCATAGAAGCAGACAATAGGGAGCTGATAAAGGCAAAACTGGGCATGATACTCCATCCCATTCTTAATTCTATGCTGACCAATAACCTTTTCCTCACTACCAGTTGTTGGACTACAACAAGGGCAGCTGCACTGAGCAGAACACTAATTCATCAAACTTGATCCTCAGGAAGCCTGACAGAGGGGATTGGTTTGGAAGCCTTGCCTTCACTAGTTAGTGCCATTGCCCTGGTGACCTCCTCCTGTGAAGATGAGGTAAGCCCCAGGAAGGGATTTTTATGCTTCTCTGCAGGAAGGCAAAGCTTTGTGTGGAGTCTGAATCTGGAGGAGCACTGAATGATATTGGACACTGTGGTACTCATCTTCCGTACTACTTTTTCCAATCTGTCTTAACAGCAGTGTCCCAGAGTACCCTTTGATAATTACTAGAGCGGTGTGAGAAAGTTCATGATCATCTAGAGCTTTGTGATCCACATCCTTTTGTAGGTCTTATGCACTGACATCCAGTGCTGTCCTGACCCTGTCTGTTGAATTCTATGCTCTGTGGAGCCGCTGAAGTTCTTAGCTAACTGAAGAGAAATGATTGCCTCTTTCTCCCTTGCCCTTTTCTGCAGGAACCCAGGGAAGATGAATTGGTCTGTTGATTCAGAGCAGAAGTAACTTGATCGTTGTGTGCTTCTCTGGAAAACGACCACACTGCCCTGTGCCCATATCTTGGTGTTTGCTGGTTTCATTGCTCTGACAGCATGAAAGATGTTTGGTTTTGTTCCTAATGCTGTTATCATTCATCATTCTCTTGTAAAACCAGAACCCGCTGCTCACCCATCCTCCCTCTATGTTAGGTTTTCCGCTTCCCCTCCACTCCTGCCGTGGTAGGGAAACTGCTTGTATGCCAGAAACAAACTGTCTGTCCACTGGGTACTAGGAAAGATACAGGATACTTTTTGCTCCCTGAAATGACTGTTGTGATCAATGGTGATGATTTGACTGGGTTTCAGCTCTTGGGTTTTGGAGGAGCAGCTCCAATCATGGAGTGGAGAGCTGATAGTAACCTTATTTTATCCCATAAAGATGGTAGTTGGTCCTGAATCCAGGGCACTCTTATATAGCTGGTGCCTGTGAAAGGACATAATCATTCAAATGCTAGAGATGGTGAATGGAACGAGGTGTGCAAAATCCCTATCCTTCAGCTGAGTGAGTATCTCAATGCTGCTTGGGCTATAGCGTGCATGTGTCAGAGCTGTGGAATATGTGGGGATAGCACATACCTGAAAGAGCATCCTGCCATCTTCTGTCTTACATCCATGTCCCCAGATAATCCATAGGCAGCCTTCTAACTGCAGATCAATGGTACATGAGTTTCTGTGGATAAGCTGAAATAATTCAGAGGGAAGCAGAAATATCTGATAGGACTTAGAGATGACAGGGTGAAGGAAGGAGACTTACCATTCACCCCTTCCTTCTCTCTGGCAATGTTTTCAGATAACAACAGCCTGAAGCCTACAAAAATGTAGTTTGGAGCTAGAGGTATGCAGCACACTGCTACCGTTTGTTTTGTAATATCAACTATGCTGAAGGATTTGTTTCTCCTCCGTTCACTGTCTCACTTCTCATTCAGCAGTAATGATGTCTCATCTCTACAAGCCTACAAACATTGTACTGTGTTTCTAGATATTGTGTACACCCTGTACAGGACTCCTCACCCACTTTGGAGAGCCAGGCTGTGATGGTAAGACTGCTTGCAGAAGGACCAGCTCTGTGAGGTTTTTAATGATGTGAGCTCTTTTTGTGGGAGGACTGGGTCTGGTGTCCTCCTAGTGGTTTATAGGGGCACACATCACAAATCTGCAGCTAGGATGGTGGCACCTTCTCTGATGTCAAGCTCCTTCTGGACCACGGTGGTCCTATGCTTTCTATGTTTTCTAGGAAAGCAGAAGTTACTTTTCACTGTCTGGTATATCTGGGCATTACTTCTTATGTGAACGCTCTGTAATTCTTTCTGTACTGCTTGCCAGCCAGACATGCACTTGTGAGAATTGTTGCATCAAATTGGCTTCCTAACACAGCACTAGCTTTGCTCTTGCTAGACTGAGAAGGATTTTGATAGGTATTGGACCTCATGCAGAAGGCCATTTTGATATAAAATCTTCCTGTAAGCAGAATGATCTCATTCCGTGGGCAGGCCATCATCCTTTTCCTATACATCTGCCAGAGTTGCCAGCACTAGACTCTTACTATCCTTATTTACAGAGCAATATAAATGTTCTGAGCATTTTACAGATACATGAAAGAGAAGATTCTCCCTCTTCAAGATGCTGACAGTATCTCATATACGTTGGAGAGATGGGACAATAACTCAAGTTCTGAGGAGAGCCAACATGGTGCAAGAGGAGCTCAGAGCAGAAGTCTGCAACAGGAGTCTGTAAGAAGAGGGAAGACATTAGCAACAATTTGGTACAGGAAGCAGGTGTGGGGGATGTGGCCAAGGTGATGATGAGAGAAGCTAAGAGAAGGTGGCAAGGTAAAAGTCTTAGGACTTGACTAGTAAGAGAAGGGGGAACAAGTGTGCAGTAAAACTGCTATTGATGAATGGATTAAAACCAACCTAGCAAGCAGTGCTCCATTTATTTTCTGCTCTCAGCACTGAGAAGATTGAGAACTTCTGCACCCTCCCCACTCTCCTTCTACTGCTCTGGCTGCTGAGAAAGAGGGAATGATGTTAATGACTATCATTAGCAGTACTTACAGTTTGTTTGCCAGAATGGGACAAAGGCTGAAGTTCACTTTCAGTTGGTACAATGAGAAGTGTGGTGTTTTTTCCCTAGTGACTGTTGGGGCCTGTATGCAATGTGTTTTGCTCCTCCTTCATGCCACGCTAAAGAAATCCTTCATTGTTTCTATGCAACTCTAGTTTCTAGTGTTAGCTTGTGGGTCCCTAGGCTGGATGCAGACCTCTGTTTTAGGTACATATAAGCTTAACAGCAGTGGAGTTGCATGTTTTTTTACCTCTCCTTTATGGATTCATGTTCCCCTGTGACTACAAACCACAAGTCAGCAATGTCATCTGTTCAAGTCAGTGCATGTGGTCTGCACTGACCTTCCTCCACAAGTATGATAATGATTGTGGGAGAAGACTGCAAGTTTTGCTTTTTTGTGTCTGTGGTAATGGGCAATAGCTGCTAGACTGAAAGACACTCTTGTCCTCCCCCCTTACCTCCCTCCCTGACTTTGTGCCCAGCTGGGGCTAAGTACTCCTGCTGCCTTTTATTAATCTTCTCCTGGGACAGCACTATCAGTGGCCCATCAGCGTTCAACATGCCCTCAGTCACTAGCGCTAACTCGATTAGGGCAGTGAGGAGTGACTTACAGAGGAAGCTCTTCTCCACAGGCAGTATTTGCATACAGTGATTGATGCTGATACCTCCTCTAAACACATCCACATTTTGCATTTTAAACAAAGCAATTGCTGTAGAACTGCTCTCTGTCACTCCATGGGATTCTCAATACCAGCACAGGATGTACCTTCCCTTTCTTGAAACAGCCTCTCTCCTTCTCACAGGACACTGCAGTGGGATGAGGAGAAGGTCACTGGCCCCACCTTATGTTTGAGGGCATGACACTAAAACCTGTTGTGTGTCCTGTCTTGTGAAGTGGCTTGTGGAGAGTTCTGGGCTGTGTGGTCAGTGCCACATAGTTGGTGGGCTTTCACCGAGAAGGTCAAGATCTTGTGGGGTAAATAGTCTGAAGTCTCCTGAGTTTCCTTCAAACAGTCTTTCCTTGTCAGATTTCAGGCTCAGAGTCAGCTTCCCCCACATTTACCACTGTCTCTGTGTAGGGAATACGAGAGCTGACTGCACCATGGAGCACTGAATATACAGATGTATTATCCACAAGCATTTTTCATATTTTACATATGTACTATGCATGTACACCCCTCCCCCCCATATAAATGTATATAAAAAAATTCCATCTTGCAAATTGTCCAAAGAAGCAAAAGATGCCATACCTAATTACAGTTTCTACTGTGGATTTTATTAGCAGACTGTGTCCCAGTGAAATTCTGATTTGGAGAGGAAGGTCCTAAGACATGTCTGTCTCTGAAGAGGGAAGTATACAAGGGAGGAAATGGGTGTGTTTAACTTCTGTTTGAAGGAAGGACAAAAGGAACAAAAACAAATCTGTGGTGATAGTGCTGGTATCACAGGCTGCTTTGCAAAGTGGCAGTTGTTTTATCTTCTTTATTTGTCCTAAGTGTTTTCTTTCTTTCAAAACAAAAAGAAATTTTCCCAGAAAGTAACCCCCTTTGAACAGCAGCAGGCTGCTGTAGCTTAGGCTGCGAGTCCCTTGGAGCAGGCACTCAATCCTCCCCTTTGTCCTTGGGGTGCAGGGATCACTATGGAGGCTAAATAAACAAAAATCACTTACATCCACTGTCTAGTGGTCCCAGAAAGAATGACTCTAGAGGCTGCCAGTGCTCTTTGCCTTGCAGATTGCCTGCTGCACTTTGAGGGTTTAACATCTTCAACAGATTTCAGAGGCCTGCTGGCACAGTGTTCCAGTGAGGCCCAGAAGAGTTTTGATTAGGCTTAGTAGGAAATACCTGTTTTCACTCATTCCTGTCATTACTTTCTCATCTTTGTGCTTATCTTAAAGGACTTGCCATGTACTGCTAGTTGCCCATTTTGTGTCTGAAAACTTCACGGTTGTGCAAAACCAGGCACTTCACTATTTGGGCTCATGCTGTCTGGCTCTGTAGACGTGGGTGCTTCACAGTGAAGGTGGCCCTTTCATCTCCTGCCACACCATATTAATTTTGCAAATGTGACAAGCTCAGCTTTGCAAAAATAACATATTGCCCATGTCTTGTTCTATTTAATATTGTATTCAAGTGGTCCGAGTGCTCAGCGACGTGGGCTGGGGGAACGGCTTCTTTGTCACTTGAGTGGCAGCTGGCTTCCAGGAGTGATTACAGCTGTTCAGTGCTGTGGTACATCAAACCTCTTGGGGATTAGTGAGGCGTCAGGTGCACAGTGACTCAGAGGAAAGAACAGAGATGCTCCACTTCCCAAGCCAAAAAGGTCATAATTTTTAGGAATCCTCATGTGCACTTAGACTTTGGACTTCAGTGAAAAGGAAGCATTGCAGAGACCTTGCAGAGAGTGTTCCAATTTTCCAGAAATCCAAACAGAGAAATGTAGACCTTAGGAGTTTGAAAGTGAATTGCATTGTCATCATGTGGATGCATGGAAGCTAACGTCTAGTCAGAAAAATTCTGGAACCCTTGTTTATTAGTTAGAAATAAAAACAAAGTCATGATAGTTATGAAAGTTGTTAAGTCAGAATGCTTATCAAAATGAAATTATAAATTAAATTATAATAACAATTTAACTATGGTACTGTCTGAGTAAACACTAAAGTTAGTTTGACCGAAGTAATATGGGTCATTAGTATGAATTAGTGTAACATGTTTAATAATGTCACTACTTAGTGACATTTGGGGCTTAAAGAATTAGGTATTAGAAACATTAAGTAATTAGAAAATGAATATGCAAAATAGCTAAAGTGGTACAGGATCAACATGATTCTTTTATGTCTTCTTCAGGGTGGTATTTCCAGACACTGAACTGTATGAAGAGATGTTAGGGAAAATTCTATCTGCTCTGCTTGAACAATTAAAGCTGTTAAAACTGGTAACTTGTTTCATTTCTACTTAAGTAAATGTGGTTTTATGTAGCAATTACAGTACCAGAAGCAAACCTGCCAAATTAATGAGTATTTATTAGGCTCTATGTAATCTTGAATTAATCTAAGTCAACAATGACTACTCAAGATAAGGTAGGTTTGCAAATACTCGTGGTGCAAAGATCTAAACAGAAGATGTGAAACTGTAATAGTGCCTGTCTGTGCTCTTTTAGGGCATGTCAACTGCAGACTAGGTGCCTGTGTGCCTCCAACCTAGGTTTTTGCAGGATACATACCTGAGCTCCTGAGTTTTCTGATTGGGATCCTCTGGTACTCTGCCACTAGCCTCTGATGTTTCCCCATGGGTAAGAACCTAGCATATTACCTGGCTGTCCCAGAAGAAACCCATGCTGGTTTCTGTCTTCCGCTTCAAGCTCCCCTGCTCCCAGCTCCTTGAGCGGAGCATACCCTCTGTGTATTGCATGTTCTGCTACTGACTCATCACATCCTGGCTGTGCCCTCAATAGCCTGGCCATGGCTCGGCCAGCATCTTTCTTAGGTCACTGCTACCTCACACGACTTGTTCAGAAAATGGTTTTGTGCTGCAATATAAAAGCAAATCCTGAGTCAGGCACAAAACTGAGACACCTGCTGGATCATTCTCTTCAGTGTATCTTACCAAGGAAACTGAAGAGGTGATCTGGCCTTTCGTTTCATCCTAAGACTCCATCTGGATCAGGAATCATATAAGGGTTCATGTAGAAAACTCTTTTCTAAAATGTTCTTACCGATGGTTGCATGGTCTTAACATAGTAAAGCACAGTTTGCAGTGGTTTAAGCAGTTGTCCTCCTAGAATATATAGTTCTTGTCTGTTAAGACTGGGACAAGTGAGAGACTGATGGTGGATCACTGGGACGTCAGGTGGGATTTCTCCTATTGCCACTTTTCTCTGTAGTACCCACAACGGCAATAGAGTTATTACATGAATAAATACAAATATTTCTTTATGCAGTTTTCCCCAGGACAGAA
Source organism: Eulacestoma nigropectus (assembly GCA_013397775.1). NCBI lineage: Eukaryota > Metazoa > Chordata > Aves > Passeriformes > Eulacestoma > Eulacestoma nigropectus. The sequence continues at coordinate 1,421,012 of VZTE01005061.1, read as the reverse complement.
TTAGGTGGAAAGAAGGAAGACGAAAAGACTTTTTTTTCTGCAGGACATAGCCAAATGCACAAAATGTAAAGAGGAATCTAAGCAGGAGACTTCAGAAGAATCAACAGGACTTTTAAAGTACTGAGAAGCAGTGGACAGAGGGCAAGGACACTGAAGCAAAACTAAATGAATTCTCTGTGATAGTCCTTTGCCATGATTCTAATTTTACTTGATAATTCAACAAATTTACCTGATTCAGGGTAGAGTTCAGTGGTCTGTGACTTCGCAGATCATCCCAAATGCCTTTTTTAGAACAACTTACAACATTTGCTACCCTTCATTACTCCAGTATAACAGCTGACCTTAATGAGAAAATTCATGCCTTCAGCAGCTCAGCCACTTCCATTCCAAATTCCTACAGATCTCTTGGATGTACATGATACACTGTGCTGGTGATCTATCTCTTATTTAGCAGCTTGTTTCAACATCTTCTCTCCTGACACTTCAGACTCAGAAGGTGTCTCATTTTCATTACTTGGAAAGGGTAGTTCTAGGAGAGATGTCTCTCTAGTGGGTCTCTTTCTGGCGCAGTCTGGCACAGAGAAGCACCATCTTTTGATGTCTGGGCAAGTACTCGTCTTTAAGGCTTGCTTCTCTTTTTTGTATGCTGCAGAGACACATACAGCCATCTCTTCTCCACGAAGAAGAGTACTGGGAACCACATGAATGTGGGAGCAGAAGAGGCCCTTTGTCTCACACAAATGTGTACAGGTTGAGCTGAATCTCAGCAGCTGCAGTTTTTGCTGCTGGGAAGCAGTCCCAGAACTTCTAACACTCCTTAGTTCCTCTTTTTTGGATTCTTTGCTCCTGGCTATCAAAACACTGATTTGGGGTAATAGGTTAAATTCTGCTTTTTAGACAAAGAGATGATTAGATATTTGGAAGACTAGATATTATGAAGAAATTCTTTACTGTGTGAGTTTTGAAGCACTGGACCAGGCTGCCCAGGGAAGCTGTGGCTGCCACACCCCTAGAAGAGCTCATGGCCAGACTAGATGGGGCTTTAAGCAACCTGGTCTGGTAGAAGGTGTCCCTGTACATGGCAGAGGGGTTTGAACTAGATGATCTTCACGGTCCCCTTCCAACTCAAACCATTCTGTGATTCTATGATTCTATGATCCAACAGAAAATAAAAGGCACCTAAACTGCGGACTGGCAGGGAAATAATATTGTGCCCATGTCTCCCTAGTCCCATTAAGAAGTGGAGGTTGGGGACTGTGAAGGAGAGAAGTAACAGAAGAGGGATTATTTATTTATTTAACCTACTTAGCAGCAGTAACTGTGAAGCATAAAGCTATCTGCAAAGGGTGATTGATTCTTCAGCAAAATCTGAAGCACAGAGATGCTGTGGTACTGCTTAATGTTCCCTTTGTGTTATCGTTATATTTTTTTCTCTCTGTTTGTTTCAGAAGTACTATGTGTTCCTGACTTGCTGAGTAGTTATGTAATGAATGCTCATGGAAGAGATGATTATTTCATTTCTCCATCATGGGAAGTCACCAGGATACTTTTGTGAAGGACATCTAGCCAGCTCTGCTCACCTTGTGAAGCATTGTCCCAGTGCAGATTAGTTGCTCTCCCTTGGCATATCACAGTGAATTGCAACTATTCATAGACAGAGCCCAGAACGTTTCTGTTGCAGTTTCTGTTCTTCGACTCTTTTGAGTCTGACAGATGAACAATTTGTGCTGTGGAGGGTGCAGAGCCAGACTCAGTGAAAAGGGCATTTGCTGTGATGACCTGTGTGAGAATTAATGTAACCAGCAGAGTATGGCACCTGCTACCAAGGAGGTGACAGCATCAGTGCTTAGCATGATACGTCACTGGCAGCTTGGATGTAAGTTATTTATTCCTTGTATTGGAACAAATAACACACACAGCGGGCAGCTGTAGGTAGCCTGCTTGTGGAGATATCTTTGCTTGTGAGAATGTCCAGAGGATTGACAGGAGCAGCTTAGAAATATGCTCTAGGACACACAGCAATCACAAGCTCCAGAATGAGTCATTGATGCACCCTTTTGTGAACATATTCCACGTGAAAAGCAAAACCCAAAGACAGTTGTCAAGTCCCAGTCCAAGCTAATTCAGCCAACGCAGTGATTAGGTCTCCCAGAATCTGAGAGGTCCCAGGCCTCTTTTACATTAGGTTTCAGTCACTTTTTAGGATATACTTTTCTGCAAGCCCCATTCCCCGGGAAAGAAGAGGTGAACCAGGGGTCTGCTGTGTGTGCAGTCCCATGGAATGAAAAGGAGGACCCTGCCCCAAATACTTGCAAAATTTGCAAATAGGCAATAGATGGCAGAAGGAAGTGCTGAGCTATAATGGCTCAGTGTGCTAGGCAGAGATGTTATCCAGCTGCAATCTCTCTTACAGAGTTCAGAATACACTCAGGGTGTATTCCTCTCACACAGTTTTACTCTGCTTGCAGCACTGGTGGGCTCAGAGGAGATCTGCAAAATGGTGTCACATTTGCTTATCTATTAATTACAATTTTACATAGTATTTTTATAGTTATGATAATAACCTTATCATTTTGGTAAACTCAAAACATTTTATTTGCCTGTCCACTGAGTTTTTGTTTAGCCCTTGCTCATTTACAGATGACAGTACCCAGTCCTAAGGTAGTCCAGGCATTTTGTTTTTCTTTTAAAAAGGCAGGTTGGTCTCTTGATTCAAGCAAATTGAGAAACAGAGCCTAATGTATGTCTAGGCAGGCTTTGTTCTTTTTTACTGGTTGTTTCTCTCATGTTTACATTTCTAGGAACATTTAGAAGGTGTCTGCAATTTATTTGTAAAAGGTTTTTATTTTCTGTGATCATTTAGTGTGAGTTTTGTAGTGTTTCTATAATTGCTGTAACTCAATTTGGATTAATAATTATTTGCAAAACAAATAATGGGAATGCAGCTATTCTGGTTAAAGCACTGGCAGCACCACATGTGGCTGTGTGCTGTCCTGCTGCACAGCCTCACTGGCTTATGCTGGCAGGATTTTGAGGTTCTATCGAGTTGTGCGGTAGAGCTTGAGGTGAAGGTGGTATTTCTCTGGTTTGGCGTAGTTTGTCCAATTAACTGTCCAATTAGCTGCTGTGATCTAATCTGGCTGTGGACCCAAGTTTGAGAATGATAGGAAAGGATAACCTGACCTAAAGGGCATCAACAGTGCAATTTTACAAATATCCTCCTGTAGCCCTTCCTTTGGTTTGAAGAAAGTTGTTTGGGTGACATTGCATTTCTTGCAGCACTGGAAAGCCAGGACAGCTGAGCAAAGCTTCAGCGATGGGGAACAATAAACATTGTTAGCTGGGGTGACCCTCCTTCCACGTGGAGGGCATCCAGAACAGTGAGCTGGCTGCTAGCCACAGGGGCCTTGTTTTTAAGGAAGCTGGAACACTCTATCCCACCAGAGGTCTGGAGAAGTTCAGGCTGCCTCAGGTGACGGGAAATTCACTTGTGGCCTCCTCACCCACATGTTTCTGGCAGTGTGCCGGAAACAGGACAGGAAGAGAGAGCCAGGAGAAAAAGAGATTATCCAGTAGTGAAAAAACCAAAAATATATCCAAGCTAGCCAGGAAAATAGGCTGGATCACAGCAGGAAACTTGTGATGAAAAATCATAGAGCTGTGATGAAAAGAAGAAATGTGCAGGAGTGATTTAGGGTTTTCTGCAGCTAGAAAAAGTGAGTCTGAGCTAGAAGAGCTCAAGACAGCAGAAGAGCTGGGGATAGCACCCCTAAAAGCTGATGTCTGTGCCAGTGATGGAAGCATCACTCCCTTGGGACGCTGCTGAATTTTTATGGTGTAATGACCAAACCAATGGGAGATTTAAGTGATTGTCCAAGTCTTGGTTACAAGAGTTCATTAGACTGAAAAATATCTGATGAAACCATACTTCCTAAGACTGACCCAGAGGATCATTGATTTGTAGTAGCATTAAGTACTGACAAAAATATAAATGAGTTTGGTTGATGTGTTCGAGTTTAATAATGTAAATAGTGATAGAAAATTTGCAGCATTGACTGCTTTCAGTGTTGCAATGGAAAAGAATTTGCAATGCTGGAAATGCAATTATTGAAGGTGATTATAATTTTGGCTTTAGTTAAATTATTTTCATTCCAAGTATAACACTCTCCACTCCAATGAGATTATTTATAACTTATGTATTGCAGTTGAAATAATTGGCATATGGTGTAAATTAACCCCTCTCAAAAATACGATTCATGTGCTTTGTTCTAACTGATCTATTAAATGCAGCTTTGTTTTATGTTGATTCTTGCCAATTTAGGCAAAGTGATTTGAGTTTACACTGTCCTGGCTTCTCCTTATCTGATCACTGCCCTGCTTTTTATAATTTAACAATTGCAGTTGCCTCAGGGATGTATGATAAAGCTTATTGAAAATATAATGCCAGTTTCTTAAAATCAGAGAAAAAATGTATAATAACTTCATTCATTAAAATAATTAATTTGTTTCTGAGCCTTTTCATAGAATTGTCAATGTGCTGATTTTAAGCACTTAAAGAAGTAAGAGTTTGGTATTTCTGAATTAAGCAAGCTGGAACTTCTAAACAGAAATCAACTTCTTACTGTGCAATAGGAAGAAATACATAAAAAATTTCTTTTGTTCAATATGTCAAAGAATGTATTAAAATATCCCAGGTTTAAAACATTAATTTGTATTATAACGAAATAATTACATCAGAGAAAGACCAAGGTGCCTTATTAGTTTCCTCTGTTTTTCAGATGGATGAAAAAGAGAAAAAGATTGAGGAAAAGACTGCATCCATGTAAAGAAGGAAGGATTCCAACCTGTTATTGTTATTATTATTAGGAAAAGATTTTAATAGGCTAATCTTTTTTCTAGGTTACTTTGAAGGCAGTTGTGAGCTCCAGTAGTGCTGTGAATGAAAACATAACTGAACAATGCAATGAGTGTGTACATTTGTGTGTAGCTAGCTACACAAAGAGGGGTCTCTGTACGTCTGCGTATCTCAGATAGGGATTACATTTTTGTACTTGTCTTTAAAGCATCAAGATCAAGTGGTGGAAGGCAGCCATTTACCTTTCTCATTGTCACATTTTCCTACCTTAATTGGTGCTGAGTGTACCCAGGGAAGGGGTAAGGCTGGCAGCTATACTTCCTCCCTGAAAAGAAATGACTGTGGGTGAAATCAAGAGACTTAGAAGATCGTGAATGGTAAGGAGAATTGAGCAGGACCTTTGATCCTTAAATTTAAGGACCCTTGATCCTTAAATTGCTGGGACACTTGATTATACCTCCTTGTCATGTTTTTACATTCTGGCCAGTTCTGATCTTTCCTGTGACCTCGCTTCTACTTATAATTACTTGGATGCTGCTACTCTCAGAGCTGAAGAGTTTCTAGCCCTGCCCATTTCTGTACAAGGAAGACCAGGAGCATGACAGGCCTCTCACAGCTGATTAAGGTAAAAAGACTTGCTGGATGCAGTTCTTTTGGAGCAAGGCTGTTGTTTGTGGCCAGCTGGCAGCAGTGTTTTGCATCAGATTATGTGTTTTGCTGAACCATCCTTGTGCTTTCCAAACCCAGGTCACATCAGTTGCTTATCAGCGTCTCTCCCCCAGCCACCCCAGCACACTGCTAGGTTAGTCCTCCTGCTTCCCAGGCGCAGGTGTTCCACTTTTCCCATGGTGTGATTTCAAAAATGCTGCAATGGGAGAAAAAGTCTTTGTAAAGAAAGCCAGGCACACAGTGCAAGCTCTCCAGCTTTCTGTCACTGGAAGTGGAACACTAAAGTTTTCTGTACCTCAGCCAATGTTTTCTTTGATTCCCTGTGTAATACCTTGGCCTGAAAGAGAAAAATCATCATAGAATCATAGAATGGCCTGAATTGGAAGGACAGTTCGCTTGCTGGTTTTTCTTTTATTTTGTGTGTAGGTAGCCACAAAAAACTACTGCACTCATGTTTTAACATTTGAAATTTAAGAACATATCTCAGCAGTTAAGCATGCCCTTAACTTTGGTGAGAGAAATGTGTTTAGAGAACTCAGCACTGATTAGTGTAGAAACCTGTTTCCCTCTCCAACTAATCAGAGAAAATAGAGTATTTTCCTAGTATTTCCTGTAAAGCTCATCTGTAAGAGGAAATATCAGGGTTGGCCTCAGTTTCTCCCAATGCTACATGGGCTTACTATGAAGACAACCCCCTTCTCTTTTTTTTTTCTAATTCCATTGTGAGTGAACACTAGTAAGCAAAGTAAAGAAAGCCTGAAAACACCTAGACAAAGAAGGATGCCCAGGAAATGTCAGTGAGGCAGCCACAACTTTAAAGTAAGGGACTGAGGAATACTAACAGCCCTTAAATGGTGTTTGAAGAGTGGGGCCCAGGCTCTCTGTAGTCCACTGGCTACCCTTACCAATCTCTTGACACCGTCAGCTCCAGTGCCACATAAACTTTTCAGAACCCCAAAAGCCACAAATTGACATCCCTTTGCTGTATTTAATCTGAAGTAGGGTCCATTTAAAGTCCTACTGAGGTGGCCAAATCCAAACCTTCTGTGAATGGATACAATATTCAGAGCACTTAAGCATGCAACGTAGGTGGGCTGTGTGTGACTGTGAGCTGCCTATGTGAACTTGGAAGGGGTTTGTGTTGGTTCCAAGACTGAGTCCATCACCGTCAGGGTGCTGCTGGCTGTGGGGCTGGGGGTAGCTGTTTCCAGTGTAGAAAAAGCTTGTTATGCTTCTCCTCCATCTACAGCTCTGTGCTCATCTTGGTTTTTCATTCAGGTTCATTTTTAGCCTGTGGCCTTTCCTACTGGCCACCACTAATTCAGCCACTACCTCATCCTCAGAGGGCAGGCTGAGCAGCCTCTTGATTGCCTGATTTGATGCATCATCTCAGTGAGTGCCATTGCCCAAAAGAAGGACCTTAGCAGTATTGGCTGAGGTGTGTTGGAGATGGAGGTGCTTAAACAGGGTGGGATGGTGTCTGGTACCTCTGATAGAATCAGAGGTAGAACAAAAACCTGGGGTCCTTGTTTCTCACATCTCTGCCCCAGTTATCAGGGTGCACGTCCTTCTGCTTTCTCAAGCAGCTATGAGCTTTCCCTCTTGCACCGCCTGACCACCAGATCAATGCGAATGCCATGACTTTAGCACTTGCATCCACTTCATAAGCACTGGGCAGCTGCTGTAATGCTTGCAACACTCATGATGTCACTGCTGGGTTTAAGCCAATGGTCTCTTTTATGATTAGACGTTTTGTTTTTCACTGGAATAACTTCAAGGCTTTTTCCTCACTAGCTCCTGTTTATTCCTTGCACCACTGAAGTGTAGAACATGGAAAGAAAATGAGTGGGAGAAATAGACTGGTCTGTGGCAGAGACTGGCAGCAGTGCCTGTCTTAAAAGTCCTCAGCAAAGCTCATCTCACAAAATCTCAGAAGCTTGCTGAGATTTTTCTTATATGGGAAAACATGAAATGAGCCTTTCTAAGTGAGGGGGCTGGGGGTTTTCTGCTCTTTCGCAGCAAATACAGACAGATCATGCCTTCTCCCACACCGGCCCTTTCTGTGGAGCCATGTGCATCCCGAGGGACAGAACAGAGCAGCTCCTAAACACAATAAACATTACTCTGTCTGCATTAGTTTTTACATTTCTTTGTTTTATTTCTTGTTTTGTTTGAAATGACCTGTACCACAGGAATACAATTTATTTAACAGGTTGTTATTTTTTTAGGAGCAGATAATAGTTAAGTAGATACTGTTTATTTCACTGACTGTCTATGACTCCCTGCATCATTCTCACAGCCTCTGTCTCTCTCTGGCTTCTCCATGTAACCCAGCCACAAGAACAACAGAGCAGCCTTTGGCCATACAATTGATTATAGCTTGTGGATACAAAGTGGAAGCTCTTGTTTTCTTAGCTCCCATTGGTACTAAAAGCTCAATGTTACATTCTAGGGTCTTTCTCAATTACTTGCCCCTCTAATAGCTGCTTACATGTTTCTGGTGAAGCATGTTTTATTTTATATATTTATAATAGTTTAAAAAAAAAAGATGACATCGCTTACAAAGAGAAAAATAATGCCCCCTTAGCATGAGCAATACTGCAAAATTCTGATGGTTGTGGGGACATTTCTAGTAGCTTCACAGTTTTGCTGCGAGGTGTAATGCCCAAGTTTCCCCAGAAACCTAAATTCAGAGTGGTAATTTACCTTTTAATTGATCCCCTTGAAATTTGTTTTGCATTACAGGTCAGACACTGCTGTTCCCAGAGAAGAATGTGCCCCAAACAGAAGAGCTGGTCACTTGGGAAGAACTGCCTTTTGTAGTAGCTGAGAGGTACGTGGTTTCTGTTATCCACACATGCAAATCAGGGGCTGGAGCTGCTTTTACCATAGTTGCTGGTGTGAATTTATTCACTCTCACTGATACACTTACCTCTACTGCTTCTCTTTGAAGTCATAGAGCCCATCTGTTTTCCAAGGCTCAAGCTCCATCATATTTTGCCCCACGAAGAAAGACAGCTGTATGATGCTGACTCTGCAAATCCTGTATTACAAATGAGCAGCATAAAGAGCACTGACCCAGAACCCATTTCCTAGTTCATGTCTCACCTTCCACACCCCCAGACCTTTTTGTAAGGGACTGTGAGCATTCAAAGACCTAAGCAGTAGCTGAAGCTTCTTTTCCTACTTCAAAGTGCATTGGGAGGACTACACTATGTTACAGTCCTCTGCAATCCCAGCTCATTGCGTAGCTGGAAATGCCCCTCAGCTGTGTCAGTGTGATAGCACTAGGGATGCACAGCAGATCAGAGTAACTGGGATGAGATGATTGTGATTCCTGCACTTATTTGAAGGGCCCAAGAGACCTGACCTGCTTCCCAATTTAGGATGGTAGAGGCCTTTTAAGGGTTAAATCTAGACAGGTGTTTCTGTCCCAGTTCCTGGGGAAGAGTTTGCATTCCTTGCTAAGAGAGTTTAATATACCCTAAGTACTGTCTGGTTCACTTCCTATCCTATTTCAGAAGAAATGCAAACATTTCTCTGCATATTATTTTCAAGCAATGGAGAATATTCAGATGGGCTCCAAGATTATGCAGCTTTAACAGAGAAGGAAGTTCCTGGAAAAAAATGTATTTGGTATTTTCATATTGCTCTGCCAAGGCAGGAGTTGCCTCTATCCCATAGCCCTAATCTAAATAGCCAGCAGTCTCTGTCAGCTAGAAGCTAACTCGGCAGCTCTCCTTAATGTTTTGTAGATAGTTTCCTATTACAGAGAGCAGGCCCGAGTCCAAATACAAGAAAGCTAGAAAAGTCTTTTGGGGTTGTTTTTGGGAGGTTTTTGGTTTTATTGGAAGGGGGGGGGTATGGGGGGTGTGTGTTTGTGTGTGAGTAAGTGACTTTTCTGGCAGGGCCCAACAGAGTAAGAATTGCTTCTTAGGATCTTTTCAACCCATCTTGGGCCAGCTACCTTTGCACAGCAGGTTGGGACACAATGTACTGTGGCTGAGCTGGGTGGGACTTGGCAGCATTGCAGCAGTGGTCAAGTGAGTCAAACTTACAGGTGATAATGCAACTCGGCACATCTGTGGCAGCATTTATGCCACAGGCATAAAGAGTTGCCAGAGCGCAGCACATGGCAAGATGGCTCTATAGTGGTGGCATGCATTTCACATTGGTCCCTCGGTCACAGATGGGTACAGGGATAATGAGTGCAACCAAAAGCCTCTCATTTTCTCCCCAGCTGCCTCTGGGATGGAGCTGGGGAGAGAAGCACAAGTATCCACTCAAAGCACAAGGCCACTGTGTAATTGCTACTGCTGTGAGCACAGAAGGAGTCCCAGTTCCCATGTGCCTTCTGCCCCTTAGGTCTCTGCTGGTTTACTAATATGCCTGAAGCAAGACAATTCCTTTATCAAGTGAGTACAAAATGAGTGACTGTGTAGCATAGAAGAACTCAAAGGAGATGGAACAGAACTAACTAAAGTACAAGGTGTGGGCTGGCTATGAGAGCTGAGAGGTCACCATCAGTCAGCACCCCTGTGTCTGAGCCTGCCAGGGCAGGGTTCTGCAGTACTGACAGCCCTGCTGGGACACATTCTGCTCCAGCAGAAAACAAGCACCCAGTGTCTCTGATCACACACCTCAACCCTGGTTTGGAAGACTTTTTCCTGGGGGCAAGTTACTCCTATGCCACACCACCTTTCTCCTGGGGAAGCCAGGAAGGGATGGAAGCTTGAGGAGAACAGAGGCGATAGAGTTAGTGGTGTCTCAAATATAGATCAGAGGTTTTTTATCACCTCTACTGCCATGCTGCTGACCACAAAAAAAGACAATACACTCAGGTTTCGTCAGCTCAGGATGGCTTAAAACTAAGCGACCTAGAAAATAAAGTTTCAGAGAACACCAACAGTCAGTTTTGTCAGTCACCTACATTCCCCTCTGGCTACTGGGAATGCAGCAGCTATGGCTTAGGCAGTAGATCTACACCAGGGCTTGGAGACAGCAGGAACCTGGTTACATAAGAGGAATAAATAAACATTCCCCCTGTTCTTCTCCCACCACCTCAAGGTCAGGTATGTGCTTTCTGATCAGCAAGAGAACCTCTTACCAGCCCCAGGTATAATCTATGCTAGCTCTTTTCCTGCTGTTGAGGATAATGGAATGAGGCAGGGGAAGACAGTAGTTGGAGTATCAGGGGTTTCATGCCATCCTCTAATTTATTTCCCTAGGCTGCCACAAAAAAGCAATCTCTCAGGCTCCAGAGCTGCCTCCTCTGAAAAGCAGTGCCCTTGATTCCTAACTAGAATTTGGCAATAAGCCTAAAGCCTCTGTGGAGCCAAAGAGCTCTAATGAAGTCTAGGAAAGATCTGGTTTGGGGTGTATTTATACTTGGGCAGTAACCATGCAGACAAAGCCTTGTGTTCTCTGCCACAAGGAGCAGGTGGGGAATGGCACTCAGCTGAGCTAAAGAGGCAGGTGTGATACACTATGGGGTGAAAAGTGTGGAAGTGTTGTAGTTAGCACCACATAGGAGAGGATGCAGAGATTATCAAGTCAACCCAGCACTGAAGCATAACATTAGGCTCTTTTCTCTTGCCATTTGGGAAAGACTTGCATTTTCTCAGGGACATACATCCTACCTCTTCAGGGGCCTGCGGGGGTTGTACATGGGAGGGACTAGCCAGGCGTAATGACACACTGTACAAGGTCGCAGAATATCTTACACAGTTAGGAGCATCTTTCCCAGTAAGAAGTGGGGCCTGTATGTACAAGTGTTAGAGGAGTCTGGGAGGCAGCCTTTTTGTTCGGGAGAGGTCCAGCAGCATTGTTCTCCAAAGGAGCATCTACTCTATGGTAAGACGCAGAAAGGTGACAAAAAGAAGGACTGTGGCTGCTTCCCTTTCTAACTGACCCCTCATAACACCAGCAGATAAAGTTTATATTGACTCTATTCTTCCTCTCTTCCTGCTTCTGTCCCCACTCCCTCTCCAGAACTGGCAGAGGGAGCTGGGGAGCAGGCAGCCTAGACAGCGCTGAGAGCATCACTGATCAGAGGGGCTGAGCCCCGATGATGCCTCAACAAGTGCAAGAGCATAATCTGGTATTTCCCACAGAGAAAACAACGAAAAAAAGAGAAACAGGTGACTGATTAAAAGTTTCCCCCCTCCTGTACACAAGATTCTGCAGTCACGCCGACAGATAGACATTAAATGATTCTTCCATAATAAATGATTGGAGATAAAAGCCGGCGGTGGCTGCTGCTGCTGTTTGAATTGCTCCGTTGTCTGCATCTTTGTTTCTAGTTTGTTCCCCGGCCACTGTCGGCTGGCGCTAGGGCTGTCAGACCTTTGCCTCTAGCATTTCTAGGAAGAGTTTATGCATGGGAACCTTGCCCTGCAGTTTGATGCTGTAGAAGTGCTGCACAGCTTTGGCAGCCGTCTGCCGCAGCAGGGGCAAGGTCAGGAGCAGCTTGCCTGCTCGCCGGGGCTCCTCATTGCGCTGACTCAGCTCGTAGTCCTGCAGGGCTTCGTGGAGAAGGTCCTGGAGTTTCTGCACCGCATCCATGTCCTCTATGTGCATGGAGTCTGGGGTGAGGGAGAAAAGACAAAAAACAGACAAGTCAGACATGAGAAAGGAAATCCTTTATGGTCCTGAAGCTAAAGATGTTTTCTTTCCTTCTTGTCTGTTGTGGGGATTTTTTTGGTTTTTTGTCTGCCCCTCCCCCAACCCCCCCCCGGGCAGGGGGTGAAGGGTGTTGTTGGTGTTGGTTTGGTTTGTTTCTTAAGGGGAAGAAAACAGCTGGCTGGCAGATGTGGTGCTGCTGCTATGAAGTTTGGCAGCAGCCCACTGTGTTGGCCCTAGCAGTGCAGGGACAGTAAGGTTGCCAGGGGTAGATGGGTGACACATGTGCCCTGTGTGCTGCCTATTTTGGCAGCCACCCAATGCAGTGCAGGGGTGAGGCAGGAGCCTTTGTGATTTGCACTTTCACTTGCCCTCCATGCTCCTTATGGGGAGAGTCACCCTGCAAGGGGGAGCAGCTGCTGTGCTGCCGCTTGGGAGCAATCTCATTAAGAGTAATTAACACTGCTATAGCGCTTCATCTGTCTAAACTGCCTAATTGCCATGCAGCTGCTCAGGGTGTCAGCAAAACAGAAAAGCCCCAGTAGGTCACAACCAGTGTGCCCAGGGGTGTTGCCAGACCCACCTTTGTGCATATCCCCCCGTTTTCAGAGACTGCCAGCAGCTGCTCAAGGAGCTTCCTGCTGAAATAAAGGAAACCCACACCTCCTGCAAGGCCTCTTCTCTTAGGCTGCCAGTTAGATTCTGCGAGCTGTTGGAGGGGCTAGCAGGGTTTGCAAGGTTCCTTGGTGTGTCAGTGAAGCAAAGGTAGCTAGCTGGTAAGGACCCAGTCCAGGGTTGAGGTAGGGAACCGTGTTGAACACAGACTGCTAAACTTGTGGGTAAGCCATGGTGTCAGAGGGTGGCACCAAAGAGCAGAGAGGCACGGCATCACCAAAGGTTTTCTCCTTTTTCATCTTGCTGATACTTGCTTCTTTCTTACAACCATGACAGAGCTGGAGACAGTGTTGCCTTGTCTTCATTGTTCAGAGACTTTTAATCAATACTGAACCTTTTGATAAAGATTCCTGCCACAAGGCAACAAATCCAGAAGCAACAGCAAGGAGACAGTATGCCAAGCACACACACACACACACACACGTAGTTGCACCGCCTGCCATCACAGCCTGGGCTTTGGAGTGTGGCTGTGCTCTGGCTCAGCCTACACACAAACACAAATGTGAGGACCTGGGTTCCCCAGAGTGACAGCAGTGAAGGGGAGGAAAGCTGACTGAAGTGCCAAAATCTCTCTAGAAACATGTGTCGTCTTTATGGAGAGCACAACAAAAATCAGAGACTGTGAATTTTGTAAGATACATTTATAGTAAAAATGCTATTTATGATGCATGATTTATAAAGTATAACAACAGTTGGGAAAATATTATGTCTAGCAAGAAAGCTGTTTAAGAAGCTGTTTAGAAGGAATGCACTAATTAAGAAGATATTAAAGGGAAGTATTCCCAAGAAGCCTACTGAAGAATGATTCTTGATGCATTTACACTTTTTATCCAAGAGACCAGGCAAAGAAGCTCAGAAGAGGGCTGCTAGGTCATCACAGTGACCTGAGCTAGACACAGAGGTTGATTCTGAAAAGTAGGGAGGAAGAAGCATGTTGCCAAGTCAGTCTGGCAACTTCTCCCAGCCAGATAGCACCTCTGAAAAACTTTCATACACAATCCAAGAGAAGTGAGTGGGATCTGTTTCCTGCCAAGTTGCAGAGGTCATTTTGAAGACTGGAAGTATCAAAAGCTGGAATATCCTCTATCCTTTCTGTTTAATGTCCTTCTGACTAGGGGTACAAGGGGGAGAAGTAATCACAGCCTGTCAGGGTTTGCAGATCCCAGTGGGTGCTAGAATTACAGTGCAATGAGCCATGCTTCAGGGCAAAGTGGGTGCTCTGCCTTTGGGTACTGCTGCTGCTGTACACTAGACAGAATCCCAAAACTGCCCTTCTGCCACCTGGCTTCTGTAAGGTGACAAGACTTAACAGCACTAAATAACTAAGTGTATACAGTGAGAGGAACTGGGGAAATGAGGATCAAAGCCTGCCCCACCCTCACCACTCTCTGCTGAAAGAAGCTCAAAATTGGCAGCTGACTGCAAAAAATAAAACAACATTGCAGGATTAATTTCCTTGCAATCCATCAGTGAACTGGTGTCGATGGCATTGATAAACTGTTAATTACGAAATCAATAGCTATGAATTTTTACAGCTATCAGAGCACTGAGGTGGGGGCAGGCTGCCTGACCATGTCCCTGAGGGTCAGCTGGCCTAGAAGCTGGGCATCATACCAGGAGCCCTTCTCCAGCACTGCTGGCATGGGGCGCAAGGCAGGTGTGAGAATGGATGAGGCCCACTGCTTTCTCACCTAACTCTCTTCTTGGAGCTTCTGACAGGAGTGGGAACCTCACAGGACCCATTAATACAGAATTTGCTGTGCTTCCCTTTGCCAGATCCAGACGTTGCTCACTCCATCTTAGCATTGAAATGCATTGCAGAAAAAAAAGGGGAAATAAATTTTGGCCAGTCTGGGATGTCCTAAAATGAATGTGTGCTGTATGCTAACCTAGAGGGCTCCTCAATACATAGGCTGATCAATTTTTATTCCTAAGGAAAGAGAACCTAGGAATGCTTAAAAATGGACTGCTGACTCTGAAGGGTAACAAATTGGGTCTACAGCACCTCTACTCTGTCAAAAAATGGGTGATCATATTGTTTGGGAGTTGCCTGCTGCTCTGGGAATTAAGAATTCATCCCTCAGCTCTCTAAAATGCACTTAGTAAAGACAGAGATCCCTTGAATTATCTTTGCCAATCCCAGCAGATGTGTTGTTGGTGCGCCACACCACGGACTCAGATCAGCGTACTGTCAGCTTCTTCTCTAGTAAAGGGTGAGTGAGCTCCCACTTCTATTTTCATTTGTTTGAATTCCTAGAACCAAAGGGTCAGTATATACAGGGCTGCATAAGTCCCTAGAACTTGGGTTGCATGAGCAGTGACACCCAGAATTTATCTATATGGGAGGAAAGGCATAAAGCAGGTTTAGGCAGCACAGGTGCTAATCTAGGTGTTCATCTTTAAGCCCTGTCTCTGATCCAAGGGAGCTGAAGCCTGGCCCAAACTGCTTTCCTTTCGTTTTAGGAGTCAGCTCTTTGCATGCAAGCACACACATGCAGGCTCTGTACGTTCATCCCTGTCAAAAATACACTAAGAAAAATAACTGGCATTAAAAGAATGTGAAGGTTCAATGTTAAGTTACAATAGAAAAATACACTTGTCCTATTCCAGCTTCCTTACCTGTGTGTCGTGAGAAGCTTTAATTACATGAAAAACAAAATCCCAGGCTTTACTTTGATATGTTTCAATACAAATAACAAAGCAGGACTTTTGTGCATTATGCTTCTACATAGCTACACTTCTATCTGCACTAGGAGATACCAGTGAAGCCAGAGTGATTTTTTCCATCCAGCTGAGAACATGCTTTGGCCTGTGCCTCCTGACCCTTACCTTGGTTTCTTTACTCCACAGCACGGGAAATGGAACCCCAAAGCATCTGATGAGTGTTGGTTGTTCTGCTCTTTGTTCAGTGTTACTCCACTCCTGTGGAGACTCTCAAAGTTTACTCTGGGCTCAGTCTTGAAAGCACAGTGAGCAACAACAGCAGAGAGTGCTTCTGTTGCACTGTGAAGAACTTGACAGCAGTGTCCACAGCATGGGCCAGGTAAATGTTCCAGTGTGGCACTTCTCCTGTCACAACTGCTACCTTAGCACTTCAGCCCCTCTGAGAAGCCCCTCTCTTTGTTTAATCCTGTGACCCTCTTGGTAGACAGGTTCTTTAACAAGTTGATTACATCACCAGTAGCCATCATTGCACAGACAAGAGAGGCTAGCCTTGGCCATCTGCCCATCCTGGTTCAGTGGCAAAGCGAAGGCAGCAATTAAAACTAAAAAAGCCATATATAAGAAATTGAAAAAGGGAACAAAGTTATGAAGTGCAGAAAAATGATAAGGGAAATGAAGGACATAGGAGGAAAAGCCATGGCTAGAAGGGCTAAGGACAGTAAAGAAGTTTTATAAATATTTAAGGAACAGAAGAAAAATGATCATTTGTAGGGGGGGTCTTTTCACCTGGAGATGATTAACCTATTAATAGCAGTGCAGAGTAGATAGAAGTCCTCTGTATTTCTGTCTTATTTAGAAAAGAGAAGCTTTATATACCTGTGTTATATGAAGATGATGAAGACTTCATAATCTGTTGTTTTTGCAAGAAGATATTAGAACTATTAGGACAAACTTCACAGAAATCAGCAGAGCTGGATAACTTGGCTTTAAGAGTTCTAAAATTGCTGGCTGAGGGTCATCTAGGGCAGATTAATGATTAATAAGTCTTGGTATTTTTAAGAAATTCAAGATGACTGGAAAAGTTCTAATGATGCACATATTTTCCTAGGTCTTATATGATAATTTCTATGCCAGGGCAAAAACAAAGGAAAAAATAAAGGTGACATTCAATTAAGATTAATAAGATGGCATTTATAAGACATGTAAATGTGGCACTTAGGGACATGGTTTTGTGTTTGACTTGGCAGTGCTGGGTTAACAGTTGGAAGTGGTGATCTTTAAGGTTTTTTCCATCATAAATGATACTGTGATTTTACTGCCAGTCAATATGATACTTGGGAAGAGAGGTCTTGTCAAACAAACTTGATTTCATTCTCTGATAAGATTACAAGTCTGGTTGATAAACCTAACTGCACAGATATAATAGGTTTTTATAAGGCATTTGGCTTAGGAACACAGGACATTCTCATTAAAAAATTAGCACTATGCAATATCAACAAAGAACACTTTCAGTTGATTAGTAACTGGCTAGATGACAGATCTCACAGTAGCTATCAGTGGTGAATCATCCCTGAAGAAGGAGTTTTCTCATGGAAATCCACAGGGATCAGTAAAAAAAACAGCTGCTACTCAACACTTTCATCAATGAGCTGTAAGGAAGGGGTTTTTTTCTTTTAAATGGCCACTAAGGAGTGGATGGACGGCAAACAGGAACAGAATGGTGTAAAATGGTGATGACAGGGCAGCCTCACAGAATCCTGGACCACATCCTTACACTTGAAGTGATATATCCATAGCCAAGGTGCGCAACTATGGAACAGGAAGTTCATCATGTCAAGCTGTCAGTTATAAAAAGACCCGAAATCATAGGACCCAACTCAACAAAGACCATTCTTTGGAGGCTGAACTCAGGCAAACAGACATTAAAGATACGGTGCCTTTTTTTTTTAACTGCGAGAATGGTTAATTATTAGAGTCAGCTACCAGGCAAGATGTAGATTTCCTCTTTTTTAATCCTTCCAGCTTCACACTGGGTGTTTTTCTGTAAAGTGGCTTTAGCCAAACACAGATACTGGTTTCAAGGTTGGGCTGCAAGGGTGAATTCTGTGACCTGCATGATGCAAATTTGGCAAAGAGATCTGATGTGAGACAATGAGACTCAGGGGATGTAGAGGGAGCCCTTGTCACACAGTATCTTCAGCAGTTTCCCTTTCAGATGGGACTCCTGAGCAAATCTGTGTTTGGCTGGCTTTGATACAATGCAGTCTGCTGGATTGAGGGCTGCAATCTACATCCACACTGTCTCCCAGTTAAAGGGGGATTCAGTGTCTCTGGTCACTGAACATCTCCAGGACAGGGCCAGGCAGCCCCAACCCCACAGCTTTTTGAAACTGGGACCAGGGTTTCCCTGTTTGCTGTATCTGACCAACACTACTGAGGTGGATGCAAGTGTGGCTCACACCCCTTTCATGGCACTGGAGTTGGCTTGCTAGTGGAAAAGGCCTCCACAGACCCTTTTATTGCCTGAAAGCAGCAACCAGTCCATCCCTGTCTGTTCCACTCCCTACTACAGGGTCAGAGCACAGCTGGAGCTCTAGCAGCAGCAAGCCTCATTTCTCCCTGTTTTCCAGCTTAGAGTGCAGCTTTGAGAATGTTGCATGACACATACAGAGATTCATAGGCAGTAGGCTCTAGTCTCCTCCCAGGTCAAATAACAGCATGAGCCTCAACTCCCTGGTTGCAAGACTGGCTGGGCCAGGGCTGTACCTGAGTTGGCGAGGGCCAGAGCTTTGAGCGTGACAAACTCCTCCTTTTCCACCTTGAGCTTCTTGTAGCGGCGCACCAGTTGTAGGATGGCCAGGTAGAGCTCCAGCAGCCCTGTCAGACGAGAGTGCTCTTCATCCATTATGTAGTCCTCAGCATAGACCAACTTGTCCTCATATGGCAGGGAGCGGTACACAATGCCCAGGATGAGAATTTCCATCCAGGCACTCTGCAGAAGGCTCATCTGGTCTCCAAGGGAGAGGTTGGAGAACCCTAACAGGGCAAAAGACAAGCAGGGTCAAATGGGTGTGCAGCAAAGCCTCTGGAGACTAGGGTCTGTGTTTTCCCCGAGATTCAAACCATGCACTCTTCCCTACTGACCTGCTGCTTTAAAAAAACCCCAGACAACTCACTAAAATGATCCTGTCTCTGTAGCAATCAGCACACATAGACCTTACCCTTCTCTCTGCTCCTATGCCCACCCACAGCCTCCAACAGGAGCTCTGATGCTCTGATCGCATTTATGGCAGCCCAAGGTTGGTGACAACCTCTTTTCAATGACCACTGCTTCTTTCATAGCAGCAACTGTTTTGTACCACATTGCCTTCCCACTCTTCCTCTGTAGGTCTGTATTGCAGCCCATTTAGTTTGTCCCAGCTGAAAAAAGAGCAGAGAAGAGCTCCAGATGGCAGAAAAAAGGGTTTCTGATGGGAATGACACAGACCTGAATTACAAGTATACTACAATCCAACATTTTGGCCAATGTAAGAAAAAGTCCTGCCACAACAACGCACCAAAATGTGTTCAAAAATGAATACATTTGTGAACAGAATCCTCTTCTATTCCTCATCACACTCTGATCTCCATACCAGCAGCTCTGCCTACAACCCTACCCAGTGATTAAAAATGCCTTTATGGTGCCATATAAGTACCTAAATCATAGCCAAACCTGGTAGCAATGAAACCAGCAACCACAGTGAATCAAATATTCTCACCAAATACAGAAGGAGCAAAGACAGACCCTGACAGCCCCAGAGTCCACTTGAGAAAGTGCAGAGGGCAAAACACAGAGGCAATGTCCACCTCAAGGTGGTGAAAAAAAGTGCATGGGAAGGAAAACTGTCTGTTATGTCCCCATACCTGGTACCCTTGAAGGCCAGACCATGAAATATCCTGGGAGATGGGCACTCTACAAGTCATTACAAACAGGAATGTCAAGCATAGTGTGTTGGTCCTCTCTAAGCAGCTTTTGCCCACCATGGACTGGCAGAAATTGTACTTTTTTGGCAGCCCCTTGCTTCTAAAGGTTTGTAGGGCTGTGAGAGAATGGAACACCCAGGCGCCCCTCAGCTGGGAGGGTGATGCTCCACCAGCCTCCCCAGCCAGTTTTCTCCCCAGATGTATATGAAGCCTTGGGGATCACCAAGAGACCTGTGAACTCACGGGCCTCTATGCAGAAGCCTCCCAGCTCCACTGGCTGCATGCAAGGCTCGGCTGGACTTCTTTATCCCACACCCCACCCTGCTCACAGCTCTTGGCCCCACATCGGGGCTTACATAGCCAGCCACCATGATGATCATTTGATTTCTCTTTTTATCAAGTTGGCAATTAACAAAAGAGCTGATGATTGCTATATTGACTGACTGTGGGATCTCTTTTTCTATCTGCACTATCTCAGCTAGGGAAGGGAAGGCAGAAGGGTGGGTTAGTGGTATTTATTTATCTCTACGCCATGTTTTGTGTTTGTGTTGCCAGGGGAAGCAAAGGGTGATAATGGCCTGGCAGCCCTTGGACATCCAATTTCCCTTATCAGGCCACTGAATAGAAAAGAGGCCCCAGGCCACATTAATTAACAGATACCAATCAGCTGTCACGTGCTGTGTGTGCAAGGTCTGAGGGGAGCAGTGGGTGGGAGGGAAGAATCAATAAACCATTGGGGAGGAGTGCCAGAGGGAACAGCTAAAGAGGAGTCCAGGCTACTGGGGAGAAGAGCTGCAAATCCAGCTCCATGAGTGTGAGACTGATTCCTGTACAGCACAGCCAGTGCTCCACATAGCCCTAATGAATCCCACCTCTTGCTCAGGCTGGGAGGTGGGTGCCTTGTCCTTTACCTCACCCTTCTGCCCCTTATGTCCTGCACTCAGAACTGTGCTGCTCTGGAATGCAGCCCTCCTGACTCAGTTCAAGTACAGGCTACTGCAGCTCCAATGCTTGCAATCCTGTCTCCTCAGCTCCCTGCTGCACAGGGAACTGATGAGATTAGCCCTGAGATGGGAGTAAAGGTGCACAGCCACTGTTCCACTCTTAGAACCTGAGATCCCTCCTTTGGTCATCCCTCTCCTAGCTCTGATGACGGAGATCAGTCCAGCATTTATGCTGCTGCCTCAAGTCCATTTTCTGCATCTTCATTCCCCATATGGATTACAAAAGGTGTTAGGCCATTGCATCACTGCAGTCTGCCAACAAATTTTCTTAGATTGAGAAACAGTCACATAGTAGAATGAGAGGATCCAGGACAGGCATGGCTCATACTTTTCTGCTACAGAATAAAGTAGAAAAATTGATTTAACCCTAGAAGTAGCCTGTACACACAGCATCTCTATTAACTGCCCTTTCCTAGGGGCTGTTGTGGCAGGTGAGAACAGGAGATACCATATTTTACCCATTGCCAAGAAGAACAGAAGAGCCAGCTGCAACTGCCCCTCCCACCTGGGAAAGCCCCTGGCCAGAAGCACTCCCAGACAGCCAACAACTCCAGCTCCAGCAGGCGAGTGGGAAGAGGGAGTGCTATGGTGTCAAGCCTGGACTTGAAATGTCCGACAGATTTGGGACCCTTTCTCTCCAGTGTTCACCATGGGGAGTGCAAGGGCTGTCCCTGAATCACTGCAGTAAAGGGAAGATTGTATAACTCTCTCATGCTGTAAGAGTTGAGATCATGAAAAGTAAATGTTAATTTCACCGGGCCAAAATCACAGGCTTGCTTTATAGGATTATAACATTGGGGAACCTCTAGTTGTGAAATTTTCTGTCATCTTACAGCTCCCAGGAATTGCTAGAATACAACTGTTTTGCATTCTTGAGCTGTTGACAGCCCAGCATCCAGAAAACACCCTTAAGGATCAGTTTCTTGCTGCTTTTCTCAAGTCTGACCCTGAAAGGTGCCTAATGCACCACTGCCCCAAAACAGAAGCCTCTGGCTCTAGCACAGAGCTACATGCATGTTTCCCTCCTTCCCAGGTGTACCTTGAGAAAAGCTGCTTTATTTGCAATAGCTGATGTGACATTCAGGTTGGGGATTTTTTAATTTTATTTTTTTTATTATTATTTCAGGGGTTTGGCAGTGGGAGCTCCCAGAATTTAAAAAAAAAAAAAAAAAAGTCACATAATTTGTGGCAAGTGGAGTTCATAATCTGTTAATTTATTATCATTTCTGTCATCCTGGAGGGCCATTAGCAGAGGTAATAAAAGGAGATGTAATTATAGGATCTGAGGCCACTCCAGACACAGCTGCTGTCACTCCACTTGCCATATTTCATTCTGTGCCAGTACTAATGTCTTCCTGGTGAGAACAGCAAAACAGCTACCCTGGGAGAGCTTTCATCGTCACCCCTCAAGAGAAGTCTTGTCACCCTGCATCAAAGCAGGAGGATGTTGTTCCAAGACAATTTGCATGGGGGTAGGGTGAGTAGTGGGGAGGGGGCCTCATATAGAAGGGAGCAACTCCACATTGGCTAAGTGTGGCTTTTGAGCTCATGGCTAATAAGGCTACTGAGCTAATAACATCTGCTAAACACAATTAAATTATACTTTATTATTATCATAGGAAAGTGTGTTTAAGTTTTACTGATTTTATTTGCTGATTTTATTATACTGTGGGGTAGAAGTTGGTATTGACACCTGGGATCCTTCAGGGTTGGTATGACTTTAAAGTCACACCTTTCTTTACTAATTCCAGTGTGAATACAAGGCAGGAATATGTGACTTTTTCTCCTTTCTCCATCCTTCTCTGCAAAGAGTTTATGCACACAGGAAGCAATGTCATGTTTTGCTCAAAATCCTTGGAAGGCAGAATACAGGGCACAGATAATTTAGACACCTGGCAGGCTCCTGGCCCTGCCCTGCTCTGCCCCCTTGCTGCGTAACTCAGTATGTTTCATACTTGTTGCAGAACTACAGAGTATTTTGTTCCATTATTATGAACTGTCTATTATTATCTTTTTTTCTGCTCTCTTATGTAACAATCCTTGAGCTCTTGCCTGTGCACAGTCCTGTTATAAAATACTGCTGCTGGTCTGAACTGTGCCAGGCTGATTACTCTGGCTGTTACTGCGTTGCAGGGCCTTTGATAGGAGAGGAAAATACACAGAGAAATTTGAGATGATGGCAGGTATGTCCTGATTTCAGAAAGGAGAGAAAGAGCCTCTTTCACAGTGCAGGAGCAATCTCTACTATACTCCTGTTCTAGGATAGTACTGCCAGGCTGGAAAACTCTGTAGGAACTCAGCTCATCCCACAGCCACGAGGCAGGGAACTACAGCAGGGCACTCTGTGTGAACAGAAATAGCCAAGGTTAGAGGGATGTACAACAGCACCTCACTGGACAGCCATAGCAGCTAATTGCATTGCATTAAAACTATTCCTGTTAACACCCCAAGTATTGGGTCAGTAGAGCAATCCAGGCTGAGTTCTCTAATCACCACTGTAACCCCACTTGTGATGAATCAGCCTCAGATAGATTCCAGCACTAGTGATGGGTATAATCCCTGCAGATATGGCAGATCTCATGTAAGAAGGGCACCACCAAGATTAACCTCTTCTCGGGAATACCGTCCTGAAAAAGTTTCTTCAGACTTCATAGTCCTGTCTCATAACAATCCATATTCCATATAGCCCAGAAAACCATTAACTCTTGAGTCCCAGGAGAAATACTCTCTGGAAAAAGAGAAGCAGCTACCAAGAAGCCAAAAGAGGAGCAACAGAAAGAAACAAAATACATGGGAAAACTAAACTGTCTGACCACTCATGTTAAGATGCTTCATCAAACAATGAAGAACTTAAAGCCAAGAAGCAAAGCAAAACAACACATACCCATGCAGTGGAAGACATAGACAGCGTGCAATAAATCCTGTGATCCTGTATCAGGGCCTCATATATTCTCCTGACACAAGGAAAGGGGACAGAAGGCAGAAGATAGCTAAGTGAGCTGTTTATAGCTTTAGTGAGCTGTTCATAGTGAATGGCTGAAGCAATATTTGGAAAGCAGCCTTGTAAATCCCAAGGATGTCCCCCTAAATTCCCTGGCTAGCCTTCTCTAAACACAAATCCAACCTATCTCTTTCTGGTGGGGTTGGAGAGAGACTAGAGGGAGGGGAGCATTTTCCCTTCCCAGTCCAAATCTGGGAAGAACCCAGAACTCAACACTGAGGGCCATATCTGCTCCTTCAGCCTTGGTCCACCCTACCTGCAGGTGTGGGACACTTGTTATGTCACTCAATCACACAGGCACACACTGGATATAGTCCGTGAGCTTTCCAAGGCCAGTCACACTGCCAATAAGTTGTCCTCATTATTTGTCAACAAAGAAGCCTTGAGATTCACTGGCAATAGCATGTTGTCTATCACAATGGGATTTGTTCTGTGACAAATCTATTATGACAAGCTTTCCTGAGTCTGGACAAGAATGCCCACTACTGAGAGGGTGTGTATCTGCCTTGTTATTAGCACTTAAGTCCAGTCACTGTCATAATATTTATTCATCTACAAACACAACAGACTTAGGTCATGTTGATGTAGTGCAAAATCACGGAAGTCCACCATACCATCCCTAAGGCTGTTCTCAAATGCTTTCACTGGGCCACTCAATGCTAGGTACAACAGAAAACTTCATTGTATCATATCAAAGCCTTCTGCGTAATCCCAGGGCACACACACTTAGAGTGATCAATTTATGCACCTCATCACAGGCTGCATTGGAGTTTGTTACCAATGAGAGCCAATCACTAGCAGTTTTTTGTAACAGTACTTTCCACCCATCACTATAGGAAGAAGTCCTGGCTGAGGCCAAAACTGATAAGCACAGAGATAAATAACAGCTCCCTTTGCTGTTCATGCTTACACCCCTGTAATTCCCCGTTTACCTGGGATGTGCTTTGCCCAGCCAATGATCACCACCAGTTCCCTGTCTGCCAGGTCACAGAGGGTTGTCAGGGCTTTGATGTCACTCTCCGGCATGGTTGGATCAGGCATGGCATAAATCTTCTCTGGCTCAGCCACCAGCAAGTGGGAGACGATCTTAGTCACTGCGCATTTCAAAGGAGAAGTTGTTGTATCTCTCGTGACATAAGGTGAACCCTCCTGGGTTAAGACATGACTATGGAGCCCCTAGGACCTCAGTAAAGGTTTTGGTCACAACAGAAAACCACACTGCAGCTACACAAGCTGTAGTGATCTGCCTATGCCAAACCAGCTCTGCACAGGGCTGACAAAAGCAGGAAGCTGCTTTAATGTTGTCAGTCATTGTCTCAGGTAGGTCCAGTGAGGGGAGAAGGAGGTATAAGCAATCAGTTGGTGGGATGTGGAAAAGTTTAAAGAGCTATAGGTAGTACTGAAGAGAGAAATCAGCGTGGGACTGGTTTTGTTAACATGGCTTGGGTAAAGGAAAAGATCAGAGTATCACTAAATGGATTTACATAATCTCCTAGGAAAGGTGTGGTATTTAACCCTAGGTACAATGAATACAGAACCTGAGCTGTACCTAGGCCTGTCTAATCTACCTCTATGCTATGATCATAAGAACAAATTCCAGTGCTGTTGACTGATACAGAAATCGGAAGTGACAACTGCTCTGTACTCTTTGGGAGACCAGTGAAAAGAAATATAGCGGCAGCTCCGAGGACCACATTTCAAGACCAATACGTACACGGCTTTTTAGCTGGGGGAGGGATCTGTAAGCTCAGATAAGTGCTGCTCTCGGAATCCAGTCTCCTTTTGTATTTCTGACGACCTCCACGGACTCGATCCAGACGAACACCTGCAGGTAAAACCAAAAAAGTCCTCGTGATTCCTTAGTGCCTTACGGAACCTTGACATGCAAATACTAAAATTTGCTCAGTAAGATGTTCCCCACACTCTAGGGAGCTTCCTTCTCCCAAACACTTGAGATCTCAGCTGAACCCATCAATCTCAATACCAGCTAGACTGCCTCCAGCTCTAAGCATGCTGCTCTGAGCTTTACTTTTATTCAAAACTTTAATGAAGACAGAAATTAACCCATTCAAACTCCTGAATCACTATCAATCTGATGGGCAAATGAAAAGCTTCAGACCTCAATGCCCTCTACATGATCCTGCTTTTAAAAAGAAAGACTTTAAACGTCAATCAAACCTGCAGTTATAAAAATAAGCTTTTAGATTGTTCTTAAAAATGAGAAGTTAAATGTTCTGTGACCTCTCACTGTTTATATTTGAAAAAAGTGACCTATAGCGAACAGCTAATGAACTATGAATTCAACAAAGATGTTTCAGCCTTGATCAAGTAAGACAGCTGTAATAAAAGTAGAATCCAAGTAACTAGAAACAACCTTGACTACAATAAAGCAATGATAAAGATGAAGTAGGGAGACACTGAAGAATTTGTTGCAGCTCTTTCAAAATACAGTGAATCAAATTGGAAACTGCACTTTGAAAACAATTCCCAGTGACTGGGAAGTACCAGTGATTGTCACCATGCAAAAACCATAGCAGCATCAATAGACCAGGAACAGCAACTGAACTGTGCTATTAGTACAAAATACGATGTTAAAAAGAAACTGAAAAAACCTCATAGATATTTGTGCAGTTGTCTTTTATTTCTGACCAGCCATATGGTCTCTGATAATCAGTCTGTGGAATTGGGGTAACTCAGTCTTGCTGGGAGAAACAGCTTTGGAAAAAAAATCTTTCAAGGTAAATGTAGGAGCATTTGATTAGAATAAAATTTTGAATTTACACTAGACAAGTACTTCCTTAGAAACACACAGGAGTTTTATCTAGTCTGATCATGGGAACCAATTATGTGATACACTTACTAATCACATTAAGTCATTAATATTTTGCAATCATACCACTATATAAACACAAACAACTAAAAGCAAACACTCTGCATCAGTTTTGAAGTGACACTTTTTGAACAACTTGTACACCTGAAAAAACCTGCAGTCTGCTGGCAAATATTCTTCCCTAGAAGGAGGCACGTCTGTCACACTGCATTTCAATGCCATGTTTGCTTACTTTTTCAGGGAAAAGAGAAAACTTTTACTGTAATGTTCACACCAGCCACACCTGCACCACCTGAAACCACTACTTGCAACATCATCTCTGTTGCTCAACATCAACCTGTTACTCTTTGTGGCTAGAGCACGGAAACAATTTGACCGACAGACACTACCAACTGCCGGCCCCCTAAGCAGAAAGAATACCAGGCCAACAACACTCAGTCTGGCAGCAGTATCTCCCACTGAGCAGGAGAAGCAGGAATGACCAGGCGTGGAGCTCTGCAGAGCAAGGGAACTGCTGCTGCAAGTGGCTGCTATGGCAGGACAGCAGATGTTGAAGATGGAGAGAAAGGTATGAAGCTGATATAGGTGAACTCAGGTCACACTGAGTAATTTCTTTCCCCTGCCCCATTTTCTATTTCTGACTCTGTATGGAGAATTCACTGACATCCCTAAGCATAAGTACCACCTTTCTCTTCCATTACATGGTATTGTTTCTGAAAATGATGCCTATTGCTTGTTTTACCTCCATTTCCAGTGGCAGGTAGCCTGTGGGCAAGACTCCTTCCTGGGAGCCCAAACATACTCCAGAGAGCAATTTCAAATAGGACAGCCAGGGAATCCCAAACCTGAGGTTATCTGGAGAGATCCCTGAGGAACAGCAGTAATAAAGTCCTGGATGAAGCAGGAAATTTTCATTTTCATCCATGATTTCTTTCCCTCTCTAAATGTGCCCTGATTTCTTAAGAAAGAAGACCTCTGTTCCATGCTTTTCTGAATGAATGACACCTACCTATAAGCCAGGAGAGAAGGGAGAGACACAAATTTCTGGAACTGCCAGTAAACCAAACAACCAGGTATGAAAATTAAAAGGGTCGGGAATACACTGTTGAAAGATTGTAGAGGAATCCAGAACAGGCTGCCAAGACTTCAGGACTGAATCACATCTTCCCAGGACCCTCCCAGACAAGGGTCATAGGTGGGTGCAATCCCTCACACCAGTGGTCAGGGGAAAGGAGGGAGGGAGGCAGGGAGGGAGGGAGATGCCATTCTCAGCCAGCAGAAACCAACACACAGCCTTCCAGGATGCTTTTGCTGTGCAGTCTGCTAAGAAGCAGGTAGGGGGAACTAAGAGGACTAGGGAGGAAATGGGGGAAGGAGCCTGTTTCCTCCTCTCAAGGAGAATGCCATCCTCCAGTGCTTGGCAGAGGGATAGCTGCACAGGTTGCAGAAGTATTAAGGACCCTCAATCAGATTATGAGGACACAAGGGACTTAAGTGCATTAAAAAAAGATAAGGAAGATGCAGAGAGATTTACCCTCCATCCCTCCTTCCCTCACTGAGCAGATAGAGGTCTGTTTGCCCAAGGACTTCAGCTTGTTAATTCTGAACAACTGTTTGTCCTCCTCTTGTTCCCCTTCCTGTGTGACACTCCTTGAGGCAAACGTTTTCAATCAGCACTTGCAGAGTCACAATTCTACCCTGTCATCATTGCTCCAGCCACAGAGCTGGTGAACAGGCTGAGCCCCACACAGCACATCCCAGCTCCAGCTGCGGAGCGCAGTGACCCACAGGTACTACAGTAAACAAAAGCATTTCAACCCCCAAGTCCCTGACTGTGACACTCCAGACGTAAGCATCATGGTAAAATCCTTTTCTTAAAGATCTGACGGCCTAATGGGTCATGTCTAGATGGAAGGAAAGGGCATGGCCAAAAATCGGTACCTGTGCTATTTAGGTACTCAGGTTAGTGCCTGCTGCTCTGCTTAATTTCCTCTGTGGTTGATTTTAAGACAGGCAGGCTGGTTACAGTGCAGCTCTGAGAGGGACACTAAAGGACAGACATTAAAATGGAGTGGGGAGGTGTGGTGGGTGAGCTCAGAGAAGCAGCATAAAGGAAAACACTGAGCAGAGAAGAAATGGAGGGGGATGTAAACTGGGATACGAATGGAAGTGAGAGAGTGTAAGGGGAAGGGAGATAAAAGAGAGAGGGCTGGAGCAAAGCTGAGTGGCACATACACTGTAATTGTAAAGGCAGGTTTCACACCACATGTGCAGCCACCTGAGCGTTTACTGCAAGGTGCAGCAGCCATGTATGAGATGCCGCTGGCCCATACTGAAGACTTACATAGGATTTGGTACTGCAGCCTCACAACAAGACAGCAGCAAAAGAAAGCTTCC
The DNA here is from genome assembly GCA_013397775.1 of Eulacestoma nigropectus. NCBI lineage: Eukaryota > Metazoa > Chordata > Aves > Passeriformes > Eulacestoma > Eulacestoma nigropectus. The sequence goes on along the minus strand of VZTE01005061.1, from coordinate 1,392,333 downwards.
AGCTCCTGCACAAACCCTATTCTCACATGAATCACAGCCGGCCAGTTCAAAGGAGAGAAGGCACTCATCCTACAAAAATGTCACCACCACAGGCACTCCTGGACCCTGCTTTGTGTCAGCAAGGAGGTGAGATGCAACAGTATAGGGCAGAGCTTGGAAAGCACCACTCCTTGATAACATATCTTGCTGGCAGTTCCTTCAAATGAAGGCTATTCTGGAAACATCCCGTCTCCTCTCACTCCCCTGTATTGCAAGAAAGTGCTGCTGTTCACTGAATTTTGTTACCTTTTGAGAAACCCTGCATAAAAGTGCTGGCACCTCATCTGACCTAGCTATAGAGCTGACCCTGGTGTAGCTACAGGGATTGAATTCCAGCTCCCTGGCAGCTTGTTCTCAGCTCCCCTGCCTGCCCAAGCCCCTCTGACCTTGCAGGGAGGAGGTGAGGGCCAGGACTTGTGCAGGACTTCTCGGCGTAGCATCCTGCCTGGGGCAGGGATGTCAGTTTTCTAAGTGTCCTGTTGGTGCCACTCGTGTTCCAAACACTCTTGCAGAGAGGCCTGTGCCAGCACCAAGCCTCTGCAGTGGAAGAGCTGATCTGCTGATCGTTCAAGCTCCCTGCATTTCTCTGACATGCCCCTTGGAGAGACATCTGCCCAACAACTTTGGGATCAGATGTCCCCTTACTGACTTGATAACATCAGGCCTTGGGTTTTTTTTCTTAATGGAAGTAAAATAATTCCAGCTTTTATTAAAAGCTGGACCCAGGCCGAGACTGTCGGAAGTAAAAATAGCCGAGTATGCAGAGGCGACAGCACCGAGAGTCAGGTTTAGTTTCTCTTTTATTTTCTGGGGACTAAAAATACTCTTAAAAGCTCTGTGAAGCTAAGCCCTGGCCAGTGGGAAATGGAGTCAAGGCCCAATATCAGCTGTCCTGTCAAATTACTAGCCTCACCTCACTTTCCATTGAGTCCTATCACATGCCCATGGATTGACAGGAACAGAATGATCTATCTTGCCAAAAGAGCTAATGGAGGAGCCAAGCTACAGGGTTTGCATATGTGTCTAGACCAAGAAGGACACAACCAAAGGGAACACAGGGCAAGTGTGGGCAAGGAAGCAGTGGCAAAAGGGCTGCTTTGCTGAGCTTCCCTGATACACTAGCCAGGTCCTGTGTCCACTGCCCACCTAATCCTTGAGCTGCAGTTTTCACACCAATACAGCCTGCTTGCTCTCCCAGGGTGTGAGCTGGGGTGGTGCTCTGTAGCTAGCAGAGATGCACCTGTCCCCAGGAGCTGCAGTCTAAAGTACATGGGTTGGTACTGGCCAAGGAAGCTGGAATGTATGGGCTAAGAGCAGAGAAGAAAGGAAGGGAGAAGGGTTGTATCCAAAGTGTCTCCTACAAAATTTCCCTCTTCCTTTCTGCTCTGAACTTCAGGAGAGACAACAGCATGTGGCAATGAGTGAGCCAGGAGGAAGCCTGTCAAGGAAACAGAAAGCAGAGATGACCACAAAAGTCAAGCCTGCCAAGATGAAGAAAGAAATAGACTGTAGGGAAAAGCATCTCTGCCTAACAGGAATAGCAAGGCTGCAAACTGACTAGGCTCTCTTTTGTTACTCAGATTCCAGCTTGGCAATGAGAAAACATCCTTGTATACTATTAGGCTCTAACGCTGTGGCAAAAAGAGGCCAGCCCCTAGAGAGTCCTCTGGTAGGTAACTGATGAGATCACCCAACTTGTCTGAAATACAGGAAAGCAACTTGAGGGTCACAAATCAGCACAGCCAGAAGAACCCAGCTACTAGGCTGGTGCAGGTGAACAAGCCTGGAAGTCACACTTGGAAAGAGAGGGTGGGAAACTATCCTGGCGATGAGGCGCAGTGGAGATGAAAATCCATCTCCTGTGTTACAAGAGCTTACAGAGAGATTAGATCAGTTCAAGTAGGATGCTGCAGCCTCTTCTACCTTTGATGTTTTCATACTACCTATGTTAGTAGGTAGGAAAGTTTCTTCACTGTCACGCTGACTGAAGAGTCCCTGGACTCAGAGAGACAGGTTATACCTGTGATAACTGATGATACCTGGTCCCAGAGGCTCTCACATGCCTTGGAGCAGTGACACAAGGTGTCAGCTCCTCACACACAGAAACACAAGCAGCATGTCCCAAATAGTTGGTCCAAAGCATACAGAGTCAGGTGAAACCCACACAGCTTGCAAACCAGTGTTTCTGCTCTGCCAATGCCAGCTGCCTGGCTGCCAGCTCTGCAGGGCTGTCTGCAGCGCTAGCCACTGCTGTCTCTCAAATATACATCTTTCTTCACATGCTGAGCCCCTCTCACTTTGCTCCTCCAGTCACTCTGGAAACTCAGGAATTAACAAGGGATTCAAAGGCAAATGGGAATGAAGAATATGTCAGTACCTTGCTCTCTGCAACAACTCTCTGTAATAAGCCCCACACCCACACATTCACCGTGTCCATGGTCCATGCAAATGTTCTCCTTTGGCTGCTTCCCCTCCCAGCCCACCAAACAGTCTGAAGCAGGTCAGCAGCTCTATTGGCTGTGTCACCCACAGCCACAATGCCTGCACAGCAGCCGGCTGAGGGGCACTGTGTGAAAGGAACAGATGCAGGCACATGCCTGCTAGGAAAAGACCAAGGTTGCCTTACACAACAGGACCTAAAAGATGAAAAAGCCTCAGCCCCACTGACTTTCCAAGAGGCAAAGTCAGAAATAAAGCCCCAAAGGGGTGTTTGCTGCCTAGAAGAACCCGCAGCCTTAGGTGTGATTTAACTCACCCTACTTTAGACTTTGATGGCTCCCTTCTGTGCATCTGGGCTCCCTTGATAGGCAACAGAGGAAAAGACACCTCCACATTCAGCTTACTGGCCAGACACTTGAGGAGGCATCATGACAGATACTTCTTTTTACTGACTACCAAGAGAAATCCTGCAGGGTCAAACCAATGCTTTCTCTAGTCCAGTTTTCTGTCTCAGTTTATTTAGGTGGAGTGGATTTTGGAACAGGTAGAGAAGCATAAACTTGGATCAAGAACAACAATTTTTGATGTGTGACACAATGGAGAGGTCCCCACCACTACATGGAGAGAGGTCTACTTGTGATAGAGATCCACAGAGGTGGGGGAGTTAGACCCACCAACACAGCAAGCTCTGCTTTCGCCAGCCTCTTACAGCAGCTCTGCTCGAGCCTTGAAGCATCTCCTCAAGTCCTCACATCAGCAGTGGCTTTTCTAATGCTGAGAACTACTGTCTACTTCTTCTTGAATTCTTAAATTGGAACAGCTGTGCCAGGAAGTAAAGACCCTCACAGGATACCCTGCAAGGCAAGGTCTGGCAGTGTCTTCAAAGGTGAGTCAGGGAAAGGGATTGAGAATCTCGGCACAGCTGAGTCACTGCTGCACACAGGTTGCCAGAGGCACATGCCTGAAGTTACTACTGTAGAGCAGTAGGGCATATATTCAATCCCATCCTATTCTTGCTTACCTTGAAGAATCTTACCTGCTGTGTTGTCAGAACTGCCTAAAAGCTTCCAGGACAACGGCTGGGTTCTAAAAATCCCAGGATAGTTGTTGCAGTTTTTATCTGCTTCCTCTTTTCTGTATGTGTTTTAAGAGCAGTAGGCACAGTTTCGGTGACAGAATACACAAAGTATTTATTATAAACCCATGTAGAAGTGATGCCTCTCTGAACCCACCTAGATGTATATTGATGGAGCCTGGACATTATGTTTGAAAGAATGGAGATCTAGTTAGGTGTGGTAAGAACCATGAAATTCAAAATGAATGAGAGGGAACAATTGAACAGATTCATAATCCATTAGATAAGGGAGAAGGTGTAAGGATGGTCCTGGATGTGCCATTCTTATATGCAGAAAACAGATACCAAGTGCCCTCAGCCCAATGTGCAGTTTATGGATAGTCCATCTGCTGGAGGCCTCCTCTTTGGAGAATTACCATCAACCTGCCAAAGGCAGCACATGCTCTCTGTCACAACTCAGCTCCAGTCACATTGCAAATGCTCAATTTATGCTTTGGAAAACAGTTGGGTGTGGAAGATAGAGTCATCAAGATGCCACTCACTGGTCCTGGAAAACCTGTTTCAAAGGACAGGGGGTCTGTTTTTAAACACAAGGATATTTTAGAGAAAGAAAAATCATTTTTTCATTCTCTTTTTTAATTTGGATACCTCCAATAGTGATACTTCTGGCAGTGGCTGGAGGCAGAATACTCTATAAATACAAAGCCATTAAATTGCACACAGCAGCAACCTGATCGGGGCTACCTTTTAATTTCCTGACATGAGCTGGCCACTAACCCAATTACCCAGGGTCCCCGGAGGAGCCCTCATCCTTCCTAGGAAGCACAAAGCAAGAACCCAAGCATATTGCAGGATTGTCAGCTGAGCTTTCACTGAAATCAAATATCTTTTTGAGAACACATGGTCTGGAAGCAGGGATGGGGGCAGGAGGGAGAGGCTGCTGGAAACACTTTGCTCCATTGAGTGGTTCTGTCACTTGAAAACAGAAATTAAACACCCTCCATTTGGTTACGTTGCTGAAAAGGAGCTCTGCTGTTGATTCGGTTATTGGGATTTTAGTAGAGGATGAAGACAAAGGTGTAAGTGGAAGTGGTTTGAAATCACCAGTGCTTGGAATCCCTTGCTCAGATACTAGATGACTGCATCAAATTTACAGCATCACACAGCCAAGTCTGTCCAGGATGACAGATTTGATTCCTTGGAAAAAATTTACGGCATCAGCAGCTGGTAAGGGAAACCGAAGAGTTAGGAATAAACACCAGGGCAATTCCACTGAGTACAGAGTTTCCTAATCAGCCAGGGTCTTGAAGAGGAGATAGATTTAAGAGAGAGCTGCTTCTGAAATTTGGAGATTATAGTCTCACCATCTCGGAAGTGGGGATCACCTCCAGCATTCACAGAGATGCAGGCACTTAGGTAACCCTGGTAAGGGTTACCAGGTTATTGCAAGTTTCTAGGAGGCAGGTATTCCCAAAGACACCAGGGAGAGGAAGGAAAGGGGAACAATTAACAGGAAGATGAGCTGAATGAACTTTGTGGCTCTCTTCTGTAGACTTCTCTTGCCTGTTTCACTGCCTGGTGCTGCAGTGTCAGTATCCACACATTCCAGCAAACTTTATAACAGAAATAATATTAGACAGATAGGAGTCTGTCGCCCTGGTTTTTCTACTGTTCTGTGTTTTTACTTTTGTAGTAGAAGTTCTCATGCATTTTCTATAAACAATAGCTCTTGTTTTTCTAACCGGCATAGAATGTTTTCTGAACTTCTGGATTGTTGTTCATTCCTTTCTCCAAGGTGGAGAAAGATGATAGACTATGTTCCTATCCTGTAAAATTGCAGAGGTGTTCACCTCATCTACCAATGTGTGGTTGTTTTAAGAGAGGTATAAAAAGGTGAGAATAAAGGTCGGCAGAGTCCTTTGCTCTGCTCAGTGGTCCTGACCTGCTGTTTGAATCTGCGTGTTTGTGTCCGACACTGCGACAGGAGTCCAAGAGCTTGGGAGATTTGTAGTAAAGAATTTGGGTTCCCTATTGAATTTTAATATGTTCTCTAGCATTTCTTATTGAAATTCATTAGGACCAAAGGAACAAAGCCTGGGAAAGGAATTGTTCTACCTGGGCTTATTACAGCACAACAGATACAGTTTTGGGAAGAAAGAGAGTCATGCAGATAAGATAAATCACGTCTTTACTAGATAATTGACTAACTTCTCTCTTGCTGTTAAAAAGCCTCCCTTTTCTGCATCCAGATCAAGACTATATTCTTCTACCTTCCTTCCTTGCATTTGTAGACTTCACCCTCACCACATAAGGGTGATTCTTGAGAGCTGGGAAGCTAGGCCTGAGGACAACTTACCTTCAAAGACATTCAGAGTGGGGTAAAACACCTCATACAGGGCAGGTTTCCTATCCCAGGAATCCCCACTCCTGCTTTTAGCACATGCAGTGCATGTACTCCTGGGAATGCCTATCTTCTACTTTTTGAAATAAGGTATACCTGGTCTATCACAGGACATATGCCCAGGGTCCTTTCATCTTTGCCCTCTTTCTTGGAAGTCAGCCAGTGATGTCTGCAAGAAACTGGGCAGAAGCCACTCATACATCTCAGGAAGTTGCACTTAGGACTCAGTCATGAGCAGGACTGAGGAGACAAGTCTCAGCACTGGCAGGGAGCAGAAGGCAACAGAACTTCAGCAACATAATATACATTATTAAGAAGGAAAACAAGACTCAAAGGCTGGTGGAATAATCACTGGCCTTTCAAAGCCTGGATGAGATTTTTTTTACAGACATTTTCTTTGCTGTGTGGTTTTCTGCTGCGATGTGACACAATTGCATGTGCATACACTTCATGAAAGCATTTAGTGACCTAGCTTTTCTTCCTTTTCAGAACTGTTTATGGTCCATTTGGATCTCTGTAGATGTGCCAGCACACAACAGGGAATAACACAGCTTTAGAAACAACTTTTTTGAAGAAAAAAGTTCTGCAGGGCTTCCACAACAGTAAAGGACCAAATACCCAGACAACAGTCGGTGTGTTCTATTTGGTGTGGTGTGGTTTGATATGTCTGATATTGCCTCTCCTCCACTTGCCTGTCTGTCCTTTCCAGCCAAAGATGAGTTCTGTAATGAGAGGCCTTGATGTTTCATTGCACCTCACCTGTTATCCCCATCCCTCTTCCAGTGATCTCAGAACATTTCCTTTTCATGGGCTGTACTGCATTTATGTGACAAGGTTTTTGTAGCAGGAGACTGCAGGGGTGGCTTCTGTGAGAAGACACCAGAAACTGCCCCTATGTCCACTCCAGACAGCTCCAAAATGGACTCATCGCTGCCCAAAGCTCAGCCCCTCAGCAATGCTGGTGATGCCTCTGGGATAACACATTCAAAAAAGGGTAAAAGCAGCAGAGAGAGAGGCATGAGAAAATACAGGAAAAAGGAAAAATAGCCCTACAGATACCAAGGTCAGAGAAGAGGAGGTGCCCCAGGTTCTGGAGGATATTTCCCTGCAGTCCATGGTGAAAACCATGGTGAAGCAAATTGCCCTCCTGCAGCTCATGGAGGACTCCAGTAGTGCAGATATCCACCCTGCAGGCATGCAGGAACCCACACTGGAGCAGGTGAACATGCCCTGAAGAAGTTACAGCTTGTGAAAAGTCTGTGCTGGAGCAAGCTCCTGGTAGGAGCTGCAGCCCAAGGAGAGGAGTCCATGCAGGAGCAGGTTTTCTGGCAGGAACTGTGGCCTATGGGGGACCTACACTGGAGCAGTTTGTTCCTGAAGGACTGTACCCCATGGAAAGGACCCACGGTGGAGTCTATAAGAAGTATTTATATTGAAAAGGTTCATGAAAGACTGTATCCCATGAGAGGGGCCTCACACTGGAATGGGAAAACAATGTGAGGAGGGAAGGGCAGCAGAGATGAAGCGTTATACACTGACCACAAACCCCCAGTCCCTATTCACCTGTGCTCCTCGAGGTGTTGGACGTAGATGTCATGAGTGAGTTGAGCCTTGAAAGGAACAGAAATGGAAGGAAAGTTGTCTTGGTTTTGTTTTTGTTTCTCAATATCCTACTCTCTTATTAACTGGCAATAAATTAAATTAATTTTCCCTAAGTCGAGTTTTGCCCATGACAGTAACTGCTGAATGATTTTCCTGTTGCTATCTCAACCCACAAGCTTTTTCAACATATTTTCTCCCTCTCTCCTGCTGAGTATGGAGAGCGATAGAGCAATTTGGTGGGCACCCAGTGGACAGCCAAGGTCAACCCACCAAACTGACAACAGAGGAGGACTAACACCACTGTCCTTGCCACTCTGCAAGGTGACACACAGGACTGTGACTTCAGAGAGGCAGCAGAGGTGTGGAGGGCAAAGTTGTGAGGTCATGTTTAACCAGCCAACCAATGTCCAAAATGAAACCTCCGAGCCCACATATACAAGCTGTGTGTCACCTAAAATTACATCTGCCTCTTGAAGACAAACAAATTGCTGTAGAACAGAAGGGTTATGGGTGGCTAGAGCATGAATGGCAAGGGTATATTCTTCCTAAAACTGACAAGGTATACTGAGTTTTTAAAAGAGAGCTGCCAAACTGCTGAAATTTCTCTATCATTCCAGAAAGCCAGGAAGATCTAGATCTACTCTGTAGAGCCCAGAGTTAAAGAACTACACTAGATCATTGTAGGCACAAGACAGACAGCAGTGGGAGCAAAGAGGGGCAATGGGGCACGGCATTCCCAGCTCTGCACAATTCTCAGCTGCAAGTTGCAGGGCACGCTTTCCTTCACTGGCCATTCTCCCATGCCAGACACATATGCAGGTATCATCTTCTCCATCTGGGGTGAGCAGTATCACAGGTTGCTCAGGCTTCCCTGATTTTTGCAGAGCAGAAGGGCGTGCAATTCTACTGGACAAAGCTGTGAAGATGCCCATATCCACTGCCTGCAGGCTGGCGGTTCAGCAAGGCGAAGAGCAGCAGAGCACAGGTTTTCTAGGGACAGCGCCTCTCTACATGAACACTGGGACTGGAGTCTGCTGGAATGCTGGACTTCAGATTCAGCAGGTTCCTACATGAGCCTGCTAGGGCTAATTAATGCTCCCTGGGGGCACACTCCAGATGGAAGGGGAAAGTGAGAGACAGGCAGACAGACAGGCCAACACTTCAGACATCTGAGCCAGTTGGGCTCCGTGGGCAGAGCTTTCTGCTTGCCACTTTCCCCAGTGAGTCTTGCCTGCCCTGCAGCATCACACCAGGAGAACCTGAGACAGAAAAGCTCTGATGTCTGTGCAGTTCCCTTGCTGCAATACATTGATCAGAGCTCTCTTAAAGAAAGTGGCCTGGATATCTGAGACACCTATTGATTGCTCCATTGGCTCTCTTCCTGCCCTGATCCTCATTCACTCAGCATTGCCTGAATAACCTGCACATCTATGTTAGGGCCAGTCTCTCCGGATCTTAAAGGGCTACATTCACAGCTTTTTGCCAAGCTGCAGCCTGTGTAGGGAGAAGACATGTCTGGTGATCCTTACATGCAGCCCCAAGGGGAGGGTCCAAGTCTCTCCTGCAGCAACAAGCTGAGCATTTCAAGTGTAAAGCAGACCTTGAAGTCATGGTTATTTGTTTTTGCCATCTTTGAGTACTGATGCCTTCTGCTTGAAGAACAAGATAATGCCACATGCCCAGCAGGCAGGAGGTGGCATGTACATCATGTAGGGCAACAATAACCAGGAAAATGAGAAGAAATCATGAAGCCCTTAATTAGTTACTAATGGAATATCATATTCCTCTCTAGCAAAAGGATAGTTTCTTTATCCAGAAACATCCCCACTAAGTTACAAGCCCAGAGGCTAGCCCAAGGACATCAAGGAGAAAACTGTGAAGAGAAGAACTGATTTCTAGATCTTGCCTTTAACCAAAAGACTGCCTTCCTCCAAACTTGTGATAATCAAGCAGGACAAAGAACATGGCTTAGTGACCTTCTGCCATGCATGAACCCAGGGATGAAGAGAGAGGTACGCCAAGGCAAAGTAGGCAGGGGAACTATTGAAAGGAAAAATAATCATAGCCCAAATATCAAGAGACATCTTGTCCTAATGAGAGTTTGGAGACTGCAGAATAGGCTCTCTGGGGAAACCAAAACAGGGATTTTTAAAAACAGTTAAACTACTAGAACAGCACATTTGAGAACACTCGTGCCTTGGCAGAGAAAAGGGATGGATGAGCTAATAGGATGACAGATCAGAGATGGAAAAGACCAATGAACCTTTTCTAATATGAAATCCCTTATCAATTCTGCATTTTGAGCATGTCAAACAATTATGGATTTGTTCTTTCTAGAAACTCTTGGCTCTGTGGAGACCAAATAGTGTAACACCATTTTTCTCCCTTCTTGGATTTGGCTTTTAAAGATGTGTATTGATTGAATTCTGTATACTAATACTTTGTGCTTCCACCAAGCTTCACATAAAGTTAACTAATCGGTCCTCACAATTTTTTTGCAAAGCAAAGCAGGATGATCCTTATTTCTCAGCTTAGGATACTGAGTAAAAGAAAGAGAAAAAAAGATGCCTGCCCAATATCACTTGACTGCTCTGTGTTAGGACACAGGAGCCCTATTTGCAGATTGCTAGGGTAGTCTCCTCTGCTTCTTGATATTATCATGTGCTCTTGTATCCCACTGCTATCAATAAATCTTTATGCTGTATATTCCACGGTTCTAAATATTATGGGCAGGATCACAGATACACTAACATCAATAGAAAACCACCCTTCCCCAGTGACTTTAATGATGCCTGATCAATCCCTATATGAATAACTAAATACACTTCAGCACAAAAGTAGCCATAAAGTCAAATTTCAGTTTGCCATGAGTAGTATCCCACAGGGTTCAGGAGTTCAGGCACAGCATGATGTGAGTGAATTTACACTGCTTTCCAGCCTAACTCTGGTCTGGAAGGAGTTAACTGTTTTCACAGAACTTGGAGGCTAAGACACAAAACCCTTCACAGGACCCTGCTCTGAACAGTGCTGAACTCCCAGAATTGGAAGCAGAGATGGCCTGACCACCTAGTCAGCACACCAGCACTGGCTCGTGTGACTGTTCCCCCAGCTGCCAGCTCCAAGAGGCTCAACTGCTCAGATGCAGGGCAGCACAGACACCGGCAGCCAGGTAGCTTGAACCTATGCTGCTGCTCTGCCGAATGATTGGAGCCACTACAACCTTTTAAGGTTGTTTTATGGGATTCATATGAATAGGCTACAGTGCATTAACAACCTGCACTCCCACTAAAGCCAGTGTCACCAGTGTATATTGGCTTTAGTGGGTAAGGGGATACATCCTCTCCCTGAACTACCACATGAAGAGAAGCAGGTTTCCAGTGGTCTCTAACTACAAAGTAGGTTCCTCCCTCCCAGTAGGAGGTCAAGATCCTCTGAGTCTACCACCTCTACACCCAGGTCAGCAAGGGCCAAACTACAGATGCCAGCATCTCCTCCCCTTGTAACTGGTGTGCTCTAGAAGGAAGATATTTAACCACAGAAACTACACATCCATCAAAGAACAAAACTGGTTTAATGTTTAATCTACATTCTTAACAATACTGGCTGCCATCAACCTGCCTCTCAAGAAATGAGAGAGCTCTAGTGAGAAGCAATACACACTCAAGTGACATTGTACAATTTATCACCAGCCGCTGTGATGTTATGACCTGGAAAAAAGTTGTATGCTGGCATCTTGGCTCCAGCATACAGGACTTGTGCATAACCACAGCCAGAGGCTCTTTCTTGTGTTTAAGCTGAGAGGATCTCGTTCTGCCAGTATAACGATGCAGAGGGTTATATGCAATGCTTCTCCTTCCTTCCCCTCCTCCCCTCACTGCCTTTCCCAAAGGCACCCAAGGGAAACAAACCTTTAAAGTCAATCCATAAGAATGTGTTTAATTGCCACTGAATTCCCTGTGGTTCTTCTTGAATGGACAAGGATTGAAAAAGGGGGTGTGGGAGGGAAAACAGCACAGGAGAGAAGCTGAACACTGCTCAGAGAGCGCTGAACAGATCAATAGGCTGAGCAAAACACAGGCTGAGTATGCAGGGGGGACCCACAGCTCCCAGACAAACCTGTGCTACCAACAATCTTCAAAAAGTCTCCTGAGTGGTAATACAGGCAGACCTTCGTTGCACACTGTGCCACAGCTCTGCATTAACTCCATCCTTCCCTTACGAAGAGCAGCTGACCCAGTCACGATATGAAAGAGCCTCTCCTCCTCAACACTGAAAAATTACTTGGGGGCAAGAAGAGCAATACCCTCCAGCCCAGGGTTCCTTTGGGAAAGGAAACAGTCTGGCACCACCAGTTTCCAGTTATTTGTCAAATTTGCAAGTACTAGAAATAATATTCAAGCATGAGAGCACTGACTAGAACCACTCCCCTCTCTGGACTGCCCTCTTGGTCACTGCCCATCCTGACTCTTTTACAAAGCCTGCAGAAAGATACATTCAGAAACACAAAGAGGGCAAGTATGTAGTTAGCCTGGGAGATTCTGCAAGGTCTGGAATTCCAGGCACTGTTGGGACAGAGAAAAATTCTCATTCTGACTCTGTCTTACCTTCTTTTAGCATCCCCACTTTGAGGCATTTCATGAAGCGACAGGCCTGACAGGACTTGCGCCTCCGTTTCGTGATCTCACACTCATTGGTGGCTGGGCAGCTGTATTCAATATTCCCTGTAATCAAACACAGAGATGGTCACCCAGGAAACACATTCTCCCCAAGGCTCCAGGGACAGGCTGTAGTGCCCAGATATTCCCACCACCATCAGTCTATATATGTTGCATGTTTGCTCACTCACTTGCACATACACCCTCTGAGACTATACTCAGGTGACTTAGCCAAGGGGATGACTGCAGTGCTGGGCTTTCAGGCATGTGTCCTCCAGGCATGTCATCATCCCTTGTGCTGCTCTCCTTGTAACCTGGCCTGTTCCCTGAAGTCCAAGGATGAGAGTAGGAGCAGTTCAGACATTACTAGCATTTCCTTTGCTGCCAGTCTTGCTCCATGTCTGTGGGATGGATGTCACCTGTCCTTTCTCGCCCTGCTTGGGGAACCAGGGAGCTCAGAGACAGCACTTCCTCCTTTGCTTCCTCCTGCCAGCTGGCATACTAGAGGTAGCAGGGAAGCAATAGGTCTGCATTGAGAAAGGTGGGTAAGACGTCCTGTAAAATGAACATGAGTTCTCTGTGCAAATCTTTACCATTTTACTTTATTAGTCCTTGTGCACCTGCCTTTCATCCTTCTGCACAGAGCATTATCTTTTCTTTCCTCATTCCCTTGTATTTACGGTCACCTCATAACACTGCCTCCAAGACAAAAAGAGAAAGAAGCATCCCAAATTTATTTCTAATCACATCATATTTTATTATAAGCCAAGAATATAACCGAAACATGAATGCGAGGGTCTAATAAGAGGATATAAGTGGAACTATGCTGGATCACAGTGTAAGGCAACAATTATTCAGTACTAGAAGACAACAAACAGAAACGGCTGTCTCCCTCCTGCCATTCGCTTTGAGGTGATGTTTCTGAAGAAAGCTGTTCAATGTTTGCTGTGGAGCTGGACTGGAAATCTAAACTTGGCACTGATGCATTGACAATGACAATACCTTTAAGGCAGTCTAGTTACTGGTAAATCAGGCAGCACTGAAAAGGGTACCTAAGCTCTACAGTCAGTAGAACAATGGAAAAGCTGGTTTAATGGTTTAGAGCAGGAAACGGAGATTCAAGAGTTCAATCAGAGCTGTAGGGAGAAGTGTAGGTAAGAGCTAAAAGAACACACAGTACGGACTTTGTATAGCATCAGATTAGAAGTAGAGTTTACAGTTTAGTAATACTGGGACAGGATTTGATTTTTATTCCTATTTTTGTAATGGATTTTTGTGTTTTGTGCAAGACCATTCCCTCCTCTAAATAAAGATCAACAGTTTGATACATATCAATCTCTGGGGGTGGTAACTAGACCTTAGGTTCACTAAGCTGTTGGAAAGCCCCCTGGATTTCTGAGTGGAAAAACAGAGCACAGAATCAAAAGAAAGAAAGCACCATTTGATTTATCTCATTATGCTTGGCCCATGCTGAGTGAAACCCCAGGAGCACACAACCCCCAAAGCCTAAAGGTGATCAGCCTACTAGCAATAAACATTCCACCTCTTGCTTCTTGCTTTGTCACAGGACTTGCAACTTTCCCCTAGGCTTCAGCCCAGCCACCCCATTCCTCTCATCATTGCTCATCTGCCCCCAAATGCAGTTTGTCAGCTAGAGCAGTGTGCAGCACAAGTTGCTTCCATTCAGGCTGTATTTCATCATTGTGCAGCATGTGAATTTCAATAGCCAGCCACGTATCAACATTCTCAGAGAGATGGAAATTGAGATTCAAGCTAGATCTCAAGGTAATAAACAAATTCCTGTTCTAGACACAGAGCTCCAGCACATTACAGACCCATGAGTACAGTGGCCCTGATCTCATGATCAGATTCTTGCTGTGCCCCACACAGGAAGAAACAGAGCAGGAGCAAACCTGGGAAAAAACTCAGACACAGTCTCGCTTTGGAAGGTTTTGCCTCTGTTTGAATGCCAACCTTTCTCACCAAAGCCAGGATCAAAGCTCTGGAGAGATGCAAGATTTCATGTTTCGTGGTCCAAAAGCCAAAAATTTGCCCCCTAACACAGAGACACTACAGTAAGGGCACTGAGCCTTTATAGCAGTGGGAGACAGTGACAGCTCTCATCTGGAAGCTCAAGGCCACAGTGTCAAGCAGATCCCCAAGCTTCCCCATGCCTCTAGTCCCTGGATCCCCTGACAAGCGCAGTACTGGAAAGAGTCTACAAAACCTAAATCACAACTAAATGGGATAGTGTCAGAGCATGCGAAGGTGTGAGTTACCATATACACACTCTATGTACAGCCTGAATAAGCAGTTTGTAAAGACATGTCTGTACTGGGATCATGAGTGCTGAAGGAGGCTCAGAGGAGGCTCAGCATTAAGCTCCCCTTCCTGGACAGCAAAGAAGTGGCCACTACGTAGTACAGCAGCCCTGTAGGTTGCTGGTTAGCACAGATGAAAAAATACACCCAGCCTGGTGGGACATCCCGCTCAGGATGCTTGCTGTCTTCATACTGAACACAGGTTCATGTGCCCCTTCCACACTTTGCCAGCCTAAAGGAAGCAAACACCAGCAGCTGTGTCTTACAGCCCTCTCTACAGGTACAAATGCTACACTGTATCCCCACTGTATCCGCTTCACACAAGACAATGCTGCCAAAGTAAATGGAGTTTTATATCGGGCCCAAAACCATGCTGTGCACTGCACAGATTGAGAGCCACAGCTGGAGGCAATGCCTGCCATTACTGCAGAAAGCAGGGGCATCACCAGGGAAGGCACAATCAGCATTACCCAAGCAGAACCCGACCAGAAAAAACTGTCATCTCCAAAAATTTAACACAGTTCACTGATTTTTTTTTTCCTTTTCTTTCTTTTTTTTTTTTTGGTGTCTCAATTTCTTTTATGGGTCCTGGGGCTGGCTGCCAGCACAGTGAGTTGCTCATAGCTCCCTGTAATTTCTGTAAGTGCCCTGTGATAAAGTGATGAGATTAACTCATCGAAATTCCAACAGCCTCCCAGTGGCTGGCGGTCACACCACCAGCCCAGCTGCCAGCAGAGGGGCCTCGGAGAGAGCTTCGCTTCACTGCAGCAGCTGGGGATGCTGCAAAGTCCTGCAGAAGAGCATCAGCACACAAGGATGCACACAGACATGAACAACTCTATGCAACAACAGAATGATGTGAGTCAAGTCTCTGTGTGTCATGAACTGTAGATTATGTGAACCCGAAGGAAGGGGCAAAAAAAGGGATAATTTAATAGACAAGGCCTTGCTTTGAGCTGTTGCTTATTAGAGAGATTTCTTTTACTTAGAAAATATTTACATTTGATCTGAAAAAAATGGTAGAACCTCACCGATGCCATGGCACAAGATTTACCTAAAAAATGGCTTCAAAAAATCAAGCAGTAGGTGAACAGATCAGAGCTTGGATTTCTTCTAAGCCTTCATATATCACCTTGGAGGGCAAATTACTTCCTCTCCATGTCCTAGTTTGCTCATCTGCAAAATGAAATGAACACCAAACCTACCTTCTGGGGAGATTGCAAGTCTTTATTCATTAAGGTTTAACTGTACTTTAAAGCCTTTATATGAGAGATGCTACAAAACAGCAAAGGACTATTAAAGTGATAGATCATGTTTTTTTATGCTGGAGAACTGCAAAACTACCCTCTTTTCTGCAAAATTAGAACTCAGACTGTTAAAGAATTTGGAACATAATTTCTAGTGCACATATAATAGGAGCACCTGAAAACTGCACACCAAAGAGACCCTATATTCACCCTATCTCTCTTGAACAGGACGGCCTGGGAAGACAAGAATATCTCCCTGAGCTTGGGGAGCACAGTAAAGTCCCACCCATCTCCTGCTTAAATAATGGATAGGGTCCTCAGGGGAGCTGAGCTTGAAATTAGTAGGGCACTGAGGACACAAGCTACTCCCTGCTTACTGATTCTACCCTTCTAGAAAGCCTTTCTACAAGGAAACTCAGGAAAGACTAAATAAAAATAGCCAAGAAAGTCTTCAAAGCTAAATAATTTTCAGCTTCTGATTGCTAAAAAAGCCTATCCTGCTTTTTCTGGTTTTTTCTTCATTGTTATTCACTTCAATTAGTCCTTCTAACTGAGGCATCATAGCCCAAGTCTTGATGTAAGGAGAAGTACTTCATGAAAATCAGAGGAAAATCTCTCAGTGGTCTGCATGAGGTAAGAAGGGTTATTTTTCAAGCCTCGGCTTTCAAAGAAAAGGATTCAAATGATGCTACAAGAGGAAAAGGGGATACATATAGGTGTAACACCAGCACTGTTTGCCTCCTCTGGGTGGCACACCTGGCTCCCGTTCACAAAAGGGGACTTGGACATTTCACAAAACCTCACTCAAATCAGCCTCCTGCTTGCACAGGCATGCAGGATGCGGGCCCTGAGGCTCCCTACAGGCAGCAAGTTTATCTGTAGGGTTTCAGACACAGAAATATTCTACAGAACTTCCACAGAAAAGATCCTTCTGCACAGAGCTCATTGTACAGATATACTGAGGTAAACAGAAAACACTAGACTAATAGAGCTGAGGTTGCACTGGAGATGGTTTTTTAAATTCAAGTGATAGATCTGTGAATAGTAAGCAGCAGTCAAGCACTAGATCATGAAATCCTGCACTTTCCCTGGTTAAGCTTTACAAGTTTTTGGAAAGCTGTGAACTCCCACCTGAAAAGTAGCCAGCACATTTCTGAGAAGGACTGAAGGATAGCACAGTGCCCGGCTGATGTGGCTGCTACTGTAGGGACACAAAACCTTCTTTGTGTGTGTGGACTGTAATGCTCTTCTGCTCAGGAAAAACTCTCTCAGCCTCTCCTCTTCCTGGGAGCCACTCTAAGCACCATAACAACAACCAGAAAGCCGTAGAAGACTTTATTACAAGCCTGTTATAAATCCCTACAAGTCTTCTGAGCTGCATTATTCACCTTTTAAGCCCCTTATTGGTGTAAAGGCATCCCAACACAGCAGTTCTGTTGCTATACTCACTGAGTTTGAAGCTTGCAAGACTCAAGCTGGAAATCCACAGACGCAGCCACTTTGCCTAAGACACAGCTTGCCTATCCAGAAGATGATGGTAAATGCATCTCTTTTCTCTGAGTCTCCAAAGTTTTGCTGAGTTTTAAGCTTTTATTTTACATTAATGGGTCATTTTAGAAATAGCCTTAATTTTCACCATTTGAAGATGAAAAATAGATGCAAGGTAGTCATAGTTATGAGTATGTTGAATAATAAAGGACTCACATCATTACACAGCACTATTATTAGTTAATATTCAAAACAGGCAAAACTACCTACTAGTTGTAACATTTAAGGAACAAAAGATAATGACAGTATATTTGACTGATACATAATGCTCTATCTACTGAGCAAACTATTAAGAGAAGGAACAGAGTTTGATTGAGAATTTGTATCCTGTAAAAAATCCACTATTTGCCTTTCTCTAAATTTGGATGAAAGGATTAGTTAGGATTTTCATGGAACAGAAATTTTAAAAGCTTTTATTTATAAACATTCCAAACTATCTTTTATGTAACAGACCCATTCCTTTACACTCAGCTAATATGAAATCTTTTGTTTCAAATCAGACCTCTCTTAAGCACCAATAGCAGCACACTTAAACATGTCTGAAATTCAGATTCTCTCTGTCTGCACTAGATTGCACATTCCACAGTATTTGCAGTCCAGTGAGGTAAATGCCAACTGCCACTAGAATATAATCCCACGAAACAGTACAATGACAGAGAAACAGGATTACAATTTTGTCATACAGCCTAGCTGACTGAAATTCTTCAGGTCAGTTTCGGATTTCTGACTCTGCCTCAAAGCATGGGAAGTCCAACCCTGGGGTTCAAAATATCATGTTCAGAGAGAATGGCCTGCAGCCCAGGGGCATGTTCCCTCATCTCACCTCAGGTTTTCACTTTTCTGTCTCAAGCACTGCCAACGCTGTAAAGTGGAAATGACACACAGGTTTCCAGGCCTTGATCCTTGGGCTGTGTAACACAACATGAGAAAGGACAGAGGTGTGACTCTCCCTCATAATCTGTGGGACAGGTTAAGGTGTGTTGTGTGATCCTCTCTTCCTGTCTTAGTTCAAAAAACCAAGCACTCCATTTCAGCTAGAAGGGAATCAGTGGTTTAGATTTTCCTGCCTTCTTTTTTTTCTCCTATCACCAAAATTTTTCTTAGGGAAATCTGACCTGGTAAAAATTCCACTTTTCTTTGGAAAAATCCTACTGACAGAAAATTCCCACACAGCAATATTAGTGACCTCAGAGATTATCAGCCATGTCCATACTGGCTCTCAGTCTATCTTCTCCCCATCATTTGAAAAGCAACAGCCCTTGTGCTGTCCATGACAGCCTGGCCTCACCTGGTCAAGTGAGAAAGTGAGTTGCAGAGATGTCATGCTTAAAGAAGGTCTGCAGCTTGGATGTCCATTCTTCCTGCTGCTGCTACAGCAGCAGAGGGAGTCAAAAGGCTATTGCAAGATACTCCTGCCTCAAGATATGCAGGTTTTACATGAGTTAATGCAGCTAAAAAATCCCTAATAGGCAGACTGGGGTAATTTGTAGCAGGGGAGAGGGGGCTAGCTGGAAGGGGGACTTCATGTGAAGCTCTGGTTCATGATCAGGGGTATCTAGATAGGGCTGTAGTAGTCTAGTAATTCAGCACAGATTTAGACCCATTTGATGGCAGCATGCATATGTAAGGCCAGCAGAGTAAGTACTGTCATAGTATTCATTAGTTTTTTGTCTGTCAATACTCAAGCACAGAGAAGTGAAGTGGCTCATGCAAGACCACAAAAGCCTGATGATGAATTTACCTATTCCATCTCTTGGGCATCTGGGAAATCCTGGGGTCATTGCTCCATCTCGGTGCTCAAACCATTGAGTCAATGCCGCTCTCACATACTGAATCATGGCAAGGTTTTTGATACCAGGATACTGGGAAAGCAGTTATATAACATACACATCTGCTTGCTTTCTGCAAAGCCACCATCGATATTAGGCAGCCTGGATTAAGATGTTTTCACTTTGTCTGTTAGATGCTTAATACAGCTGCTGAATATAATAGAGTTGCAGGGTAAACACCTTTTAGAAATGCTCTTGCCACTCGCCTTCTCTTTTATGTGATCCTTAAATCCTTT
Organism: Eulacestoma nigropectus; assembly: GCA_013397775.1. Taxonomy (NCBI): domain Eukaryota; kingdom Metazoa; phylum Chordata; class Aves; order Passeriformes; genus Eulacestoma; species Eulacestoma nigropectus. The sequence continues at coordinate 1,372,941 of VZTE01005061.1, read as the reverse complement.
TCCCCTGCACACCCTGGGCTATACTTGGATATCACGCCCGCAGCAGCACAGCCCTGAGAACTGTGTGTTTTCTTGACTCAACCAAACTCTGAAGCCCTATTTGCTGCCCGCTTCCCCGGGCTCAGCCTTCAGCTGCATAGCTGAAATTGCTCACCCTCAGGCACAGCACACTTGACTCTCACACTCTTTAGAATAAAAGCATTTTGGTACCTCAGTTGCCAGCCCAAGCTGATGACAGGGTGAGAGAAATTTCCACTTACTCCTTTCCCCCTGTCTGTTACATGTTAACAGGCAATCAATTAGGAAACCACAGGGAGAAAGAATATGGCTGTGCTGGGGAATGGAAGCTGGAAGGAAGCACTCTCCTCTTTTGGGATTCAGTCAGCTGACATATCACCTGGCTGATACAGGCTCCAGGTACTGCCACCATGCATAATTTTCTTTTGATTCTCTGTGAAAACTCTTCAAAAGTTCTTATGTCTTTTTCTCCTTCTCCAGGTCTCTTCTGCTCTGCCACAGAAGTCCTCCAGTATCGCTCCCATGAGAAGTTAGTTATCTGGTCTCTTCCTGTATTAGGAGACCCTAGGCCTTTGTTTCAGAGTGCTACCCTGTCCCTGCTTTAGCACCTGGATGTGCCTGAAAGAAACACTAGGAAGGGTCCAAGTGCTGGAGAAGGGATGGAGTCAGTGCTGACAGCCAGAAGTGCAAGTAAAAGTTCACATCCAATCGCAGAGATTCAGCAATGACAAATCACAGAAACCCTGCCAGGGAACACGCCAATGCCCTAGAGATGGCCATGGCATCATAAAGAAGGAAGTATCAGTGGGGCAGAGTAATTATTTCCACAGCTGGATTTCCACATTAAGGAGAGACATCTAAAATCTATGAAAACAAGATAGATGTAGTGACTTTTGCAGAGACCTGGGATAAACTGCACCTTGTATTGTTCCAGAGCTGAACATCCCCAGAAACAGAGTGTAATCAGATCCATTCAATTAACAAAGTGAGTGGTCTCTCCACATGCGTATTTCTTTCATTTCACAGGAGGCAAGGAAGTATTGATGTAGTGGATTGACCCCAGCCAATAGCCAAGTACATGCACAGCTGCCTGCTCACTGTACACCTGCCTTCAGTCAGCACACCGTACTTGGGCAAACCCAATACACTTTCCACTGGAAAATGAATGATCCTGTCTTTTTTCCAGTTAGTGGAGGAAACAAAGGGAGTATCTGTACGTCCAGGCACATCTGCTCACATGGGGCATGTGTATGTAAGTACACCCAAGCATTCACAGATATTGGAGGTTGCCTGGATGCACTCCTGCTTTTGATTATATTGTTGTAGCTGCACATGTGCACATTTGCAAGCACATCTTTGGCTCAGGACACTCAGGACACAGCCATATCCCTCATACATGAACTGTACATGAAGGAGCAACGCACTGCAATTCGTCTACATATGCATGCATTGAGATTTTCAAAATCACCTGAGGAATTGCTCATCCTTAGTAAGACTGACAAAAACTTCATGTTCTTCAGTGCCTAGTTTTATCTTCAAAGATGCTGCATCTTAATGAAAAAGGTTGGTGAAACTGGAAAAGGAGAAAGAGACTGACTCTCACACAAGTTCTCTGTCCAGATTTGTGCTGAGGTTTGTAGGGAGTTCATGGCTACATATTAGGACTGGTAGGACAAAGCTAGAATCTCTCTACTCTTGTAATGTTGGAGCTTTCACCTCAAGGTGCAGACATGTCTACAGAAATTCCATCTCTCGGCAGAGGCATCTACTCTTCAAATGGGCCTTTAAACACCGTTAGAATGCAAAGCATTTCCTTTCCAGGCCTTACTCCACTAGCTGCCACATTCTCATAGTATCAGTGCCACTAGCAGAGGCAGGAAGATCCACTAGTCCAGATACCTAGATCTGGTAGCCAGTCAGTCAAGGAACTTGGCAAATGTTCCTACCATCACATAGCCTAATTTCATGTCCATGTTGATTTGGAAGGAACAGAACTGAGCAGGAGGAGAGAGGAAGCATACAAAAGGATGGAGAGTTAGGTGCATTACATTCATCCTCCCTTTCCCCCTTTTATATGACACCGCAGTCTCAGCAATGTTTGGGGCCATGTCCCTTTATTTCTATGGAGTGAATGCCTCAATTTCCATTCCTTTCCACCATACCTTGAATAGTCCTCTTGAAGAAGGCTTTACATGCCTCACAGGAAGCCACGCCGTAGTGGTACCCAGAAGCAATGTCCCCACACACCAGGCACAGCCGCTTGGGGATTGCATTGAGCATGTACTCGCACTTGGTGGGTGAGTCCTCCATGATGGCGCTGGTGCAGTCGTCGTAACGCTTACGGCAGGACCCGCCGCCAATCCCCGTGCCATTGAACATGGGTGGTGAGTCTAGGCCATTGGGGTGGCCACCCATGGCGATGCCGTAGCCACCGCTAGCATCGGAGGAGCCGCTTGGGCTGTGGTGGCTGATGGCGTCGATGCCAGAAGATGGGCTGGAGGGCTCGGTCTTGATGAAGGACCCACAGCTGGAGGAGAGGTGCCGCTCCTCTGTGGCCATTCTGCCAAGCAGCCTGCAGGGAGAGAGCAAAGGCACTCAGCAACCTCCTGGCCAAACCCGGTTCCAGGTTTAGTCAAAAGAGAGCCCTCCTTTTGCCACCTCAGTCCAACTCCAGTTGGCTCAGGTAGTTCAACCCCACGCAGGTTCTTCTTCAGGAACATCGGGACAATTGACTGCGACCAGCCCGCCTGCTCCCCACAGACTCACACTACAGTAAAGACAAAGCTCTTCATGTAGATCATAATTTCAGGCTGTTCACAGGCTGCAGTGCTGGGAAGGGGACAGGGCATGAGTGCTGATGAAGCACAGTCTACCCAGAGCACCATCTACCCCCAGACAGCAGAAAGAAACAAGCTTGCCTGTGGCAGATCAGGTGAAAAAGACATTTGGTTAATACAGAATGTGCTGCCCTGACTTTAAGCAAAAGGTTCAGTAGCAGACCCTGCAGAAAGGACCTGCTCAGATTGGATTTTCATTTTTTCACTTGTAATACAGAAGTCTTTGATTAATTTTCAAGTTTGACTCCTTCTCTCACCCCACCTCACCCTTTATCCCATCCTGCTGCACTATCATCACTAAAAGAGGAGCTTAGAAACCGAAGGAAAATCACCCGAACAAAAGTTTCTTGTGTCTCAATCTTAAATACTAATCTTTCTTCTGTTTACTAGTATTGAGCTTTTGCATGGAACCACAAATTCCCACTTCTTAAAGAGAGTTTACACTCCTAAGTTTACGGAAAGAACTTTACCAAATTTTCAAGCTCTTCTTATTTATTTTAGTCACAGAGTAGTCTTATTCCTTATAAAAATGTTCAGTCTTCTTTTGGAAGACTGCTAAATTTTATGATATTTGCAGCAATGAGTTCCAGGGATTACTTGTGCGGTGTATGAACAAACAAATTCCACTTTTATTTCCCTATAATGTATTTGCAGCCTGTCAGACTCCCTGAACATCTCCTGACTCTCCTTCTGAGGAAATGTAGTTTTGCCATGTTCTCCTCATTCAGCTCTTCATTATCTATATGATTGCTCTTCACGCAGAAGTTTCTGCAGATCTCTTATCTGCTTCATCATCCATCACTTAACTTCCTCTAGTCTGGCTATTTCTGTTCAGTCCAGAACAGAGTTCAATGAACCAGCTCCTCAGCGGCATGAAACTGGCACCGCTCCATCACTTCTCCAGCTGAAGGTCTGGACAGTAGTCAAGACAAAGGCACGCCGTCAATTACCTAGTGATGTTACAATATTTTCAGTGTTATTTTCAGTCTATGTATTATGTAACTCCTTGCACTGTTTGCTTTTTTCCCCTCTTTAAATGAAATTCTGAATTGTTACCATTTCTTCAACAAATAGTATCAGGAAGTTACTTACTGTAACACTCGATCTTATTCCTGAGCTGCTACAGTTAATTTAGAATCCATTAAGATGTATGAAAGATCACTTTAATCCTTCTGGTGTGCAATGTTTTGCAATAGTCAACAGTGTACGTCATCTGCCACTGTGCTGTGCAGTCCACACACCCAGCTTTATTAGGATCCTCTGGAGTTCTTCAGTCTTCCTTGGTAATTTGATTTCATCTGCAGTCTCATTGTTCACCCCTTCCCAGATCATTAACACATGGATCAAACGCCACAATACTGATCTTTGTGGGTGATGCATGTTAACCTTTATCATGCTGAAAACTGACTTCTCTTTCTTTTCTGAGTAGGGTATGTCTACCCCTTCTTTCTGTCTCTGACACTTTTAAATTTATAATAGTATTAACCTAAGAGGTTAAATTTTCCCTTCAACAAGACAATTTGTCAAAGGCTTTAAGAAAAACTAAACATGCATTTTCCTGATGACATGGCCAAAGAATTCTGACTGACTGGAGATGCTTGACCTTTCTTCTTGGAAGCTCTGCTTGTTTAAAGTTACCACACCATGGTCATGTGGGTAATTTCTATTTCAGTTTCAGCCCATTTACCTGGTATTTGTGGCAACTCCTTCTGCCAAGGGGTCAAATCCATCAGGGGACAGGACAAAACATTCTGTGAATCAGCAAGGCTGGAGTGCACACTTTTATATATAATATCTGTGCATCTGTTGATAGGAATATAGATGTTTGATATGCAGCAAATTCACAGTCTTGTATCCTTATGATCTCATTTGACCTAAGTATCTCCTAATTTTCCCTTCTCTGTTTCATCCTCAATGTTTGACCTCGTCTCCTATCTCTGGGATCGATCAGCCAAGTTTGTTTTTTGGCAAGACTGTTGACCTTGAGAGTATGGACAGGCATCTCACGTTCCTCAGCTGCTTTGCCTGGTGTTACTTGAGAGGAATCCAGGGTTTGGTCCCTCTCAGAGACAGTGTGATGAGTTCATATATGCCCATGCTTTGCCCAGAGGGCCACAATGAACTAGAGGTCATGGTGCAGTTACAGAAATTGCTGCAGGTGCATTCATCTCTATTCCCACAGGGCACCTAGACAGAGTGCAGATCTTCTGGTATAATGCCAGCTGACTGTGTGAAGGAAGATGAAGCTTTGCTAGCTGAGACTAGACCTTAGCATCTCACAGCAAAGCTGAAACCTGCTGTCCTGGCCAGGTTCTGGAACCTCTCCCTCCCTGAGAAGTGCATCTGTGGTAAAGAAATGAAGATCACTGGATACAGCAACATGAGATTAAGGTTAAAATGGAAGGTAAAAAAACCATAAAACACTGTTCTGAACTGTGGAACTACACAGTAAGAGGAAATGGAGTTGTAATTTTCAAGGCAGACAGAAAAAAACACTATGAAAAAGGAATGACAGGGAGATAAGCTGTACTGGCAGATTCCATCAGTGGAGTCCAAATCCCAACTTTTGTTTCTTAAATAGCCCAACATTCACAGAGGACCTCAAGAGGACTTACCAAGGTATTTTCCTTCACCGGAGAGAAAACAAAAAATAAAAACAAAAAATAAAAATAAAAATTAAAAAAAAAAAAAAGGAAAAAGAGAAAAAAAAGGGGGAAAATAAAGAATCTGGGGAAATAAGGAACCTTCCTTCCCCAGGGTGTGCAAACAGTGCGTGTTTGATGGCAAATCAAGAAACAAGCCCCCTACATCCTTACAGCTGAGGACCCTCCTGTTCCCTTCCAGCAGGCAGCAGTACTTAGCAAGCTCTGGTTAGATGTGAATGCGCGCTTGACACCAAAAGCCCTTAACACCAAGATAGATCAAAGATTACAGCTCAGGTGACACCAGCCATTCCAGAGCATCTGTTTTTCTTTTCTGGCCTCTGACTTTTTGCAAGTGTCATGGAGATCCCATGCTGATTTTTAAACAGTCAGAGTGTTCCCTGGCAATGAGATACAACATCTTGAACTTCAAGAAGAACAGCTAAATGTTTTTTGCAAAGAGTTCAAAGTGATAAACAGACATTTTGCTTGGCTCTAGTTACCTTAATAGGAACGTAAAAGGAGAGAGACTTGATCCAACTCTCCTCCGTGCTGGCACAGGAAACTCCGTTACTATTTCTGTGCCCATGTAACAGGCTTAGAGGTTCTAAACATTTCGTTCTTTTCACCTTTCCTCATCATAGGTCATTCCTTCTAATCCCTTTAGCATCTTTGTGGTCCTTCTCTGGATTTGTTCCAACTTCCCTGGGTGTCTGTTGCAGCAAGGTGCCCCGAACTGCACAGTGCAATGCTGCAGCACTACAGGGGAGAGTCACTCTGAAAAGCACACAGCCAGGAAGACATATGGACCAACTGAGCAGTAGCTTTGCCAGACATCAGGTTGCACATCAGCTCACAAAATTTGATAGCCTGTCTCTTCACAATTTGATAGCCTGTCTCTTTGGGACCACTCTGAACACAAGCTGCTTTTGCCACCGTGCTCCGCACAACATGCAATTTGGAGATTCTCCTTATTCCAAAGTAGATCCAGTATCATCTTTGAACTACACAGTGCTAATTATCACTTGTTTTACCAAAGCCTGTTCACAATGCTCATTTTTTCAGCCTAGCTCTTCTTTTTTCTACTCTGATTTGTTTTTAGTATCTTTTGGTTCTGTCAACTGTACATTTGAGTGTGATCACTTTTACATTTTCTTCCAGGTGACTAATGAGTATTTAGTCAAAGCACTGCCCTTTTGGACACCATCTTTGCAGAAGGATAAAGAATATCTCTAACCCTTCTGTTGACACTCTGTCATTTAATCCATGATTCATTTCACAGGATTTTTATCAAAACCAATTTGATCTAATTTCCCTAATAAGATTTTGCACAGCTTTGTGTCAAAAGCCCATGTATGGTCCAGAGTCAGTCTATTCATTGCATTCCTTTTGCCCACTAATTATCTAATTGCATCAAGAACGGTTATTGTCTGCTGTACTCATGTTTCATAAACCCACTGCTGTTTATCATTAACAATGTTGTTAGCCTTCATGTGCTTGTAACTGCCCTCAGACAAGTGTGCTCTGACCTCACTGATTCTGGATGTAAATAATCAGGTTTAGACCAAGTCAAGACTGTGCTTTAGGGTTTTGTCCATTAGTGTTCTCTCCCTTGGGCAGCAATGTTGGTTAATGTTACAAGTTTCCTCAATTATTCTCCAGCCTTTCATCTTCTGCTATTTCTCTGCAATGGCTGGTTTTTAGCCATTAAAGACTTATGAGTTTAATGCTCTTTTGAGGACAACAGCAATAATAAGAGAGGGAAAGATTGCTAAATGGAGAGGACCAGAAAGGGATAGAAGACTAGAGTTATAAAATTAAGGCAGTAGTGCCCCCAATTTCTTTGTTTTTTTAAACTTCAAGGATTACAGGTAAGGCTATTTTATTGCACATCCTTCAGGGTTATTTTTGCCTGAAATAGTATAGCTACATTCACCTCTTTACCGCACTTCTGGATTTGGAAATTACAAGAATTCAGTAGTCTTTATGTATAAGTTAGAAAAAAAAATATCCACCACTCACACCTGCTTAGCGAGACAGCCAGAACACCCAGCTTTGTAACAGAAGGTAACTTCTCCCCACCAGAGGAACTTCTTATCAGCTAAAGGTATACACAATTCAGTAACTTAATACCATCTGAGCATCGAAGTGCTCATACAAACCTAAGTATTTGACCCTCTACATTCTCCAAGTAGCACTTGCTATTCCAAAACTGGATCAAAAAAAGTTTAGTGACAACACTGCTGAGCTTCCTTAGTGGCTGAAACCTCATCTTCAACAGGAAATGCAAGGATAGCTCAGTTCTATACTCCAGTTTCCTGAAGAAAGGTAAGGAATGGGCATCAGTTCTGCCATGTAGTCCAGTCCCTTCACCAGTATTTTCTGATTTAGTCACAAAGTCACCAACTCAGCATGTTGGAGATGTCCAACAGCAAGACTGAAATCACCATTAAAATGGGTACTGCAATACAGCTGTAGAACTAGTATCAGTTGATGGACAGGGAGAAAGAGAAAACACTCAGGCCCTCCTCAAGAAAAATCTTCCGTATTCTGGGCACAAGGAGAAATGTAAAAGATCAGAAATGGGCTTTTTTTTGGGTGGCTCTCACACTGGATATGGATTCCAGACAGAATGAAATCTTGATTTTCTAAAGTTCCATAAACTGGAAAGCCCTGCAGGTAAGATGCCTGTACAGCTTGTAACTTCCAGGAGCCATATGACTCTGCTTGTGGAACTGCATTTCAGTCCTGAAGTCCTCACAGTAGATTTAAGTTATACTGACAAAACCTGAGAAGTCTGCCAGTATAAAGCTGCTCACTTCAGGCACCAGCTTGTGACAAAAGCACACTTCGGATTGCACAGAAATTTTTAAACCAGTCATGGAAGACGAAAGTAGCTTTAATCTGCAGAAACACCAATGATAAGAGAGATAAAACACCCAACCTCTTCTCTGGCATAGGCCTATTTCTGCTATCGGTATTTGTCAGTTCAGATGACATAAACCCGCACTGCATATGTAAATGGGATGTGCACATCATGGGCAACATAGATTCTGTGTCTTTTGTGGGCCTCATGAGAGAGCTTTGCAGCCCACAGTAGACTGACAAACAATGCAGGTTGGCTTCTCAAACACTGGCTGCAACTCCAACAAGCCAAATTTTGTCAGGTGTTTTTTTTAGATACAGGAGACAGAAATAAATCATGTTTTCCAAGTGGCAGGCTAGATGTGACAGCTGCAATAACAGCCAGTGTAATTTTAGGTCACTTATGCAAAGAGTTCATGTCATAGAGCTGAGCCACACCTGTTGGTCGACCTACTCTTACCATGGACAGCTCACAAACACACTCCCACCCCTGTCTCACCGAGAACACCCACCAAAGTGCTAGGGAGGAAAGGGATCAGCACCTACACTTGTTTCTCCCGCTCTTCTACTGCATATGGACTTCAAATGAGAGAGCTATCATTCAGAGACTTTACCTATACTGACAGCTCTTCTCCATTCAACAGTCCAAGAATAATGGGATTTGCCAATGTGTCACTTCACTCCTGTACAGTGGATAACTGTGGGTAACTCAGTCATATCAGGAATCTTTTCTGAGCTTATTCTGTCATACAGGAACACAACCTGCTCCCAGGACAAACTTAATTTCTCTCTAAGAACAGGCAAGAGCTTGGGTAGTACAAGCGTGACAGGCACGGTCGTAAACATAAATCACCAAGTTACCAGTGCATGGGTTTTAGAGATTTTTTGTTTCAATCACAGTATTTTGCATTGCTACAAAGGACAAGAATCAGAACTCAGCTCAATTTAACTGTTTTTGTCTGGAATGCATATCTGATTTCTAAGAGTTTTGCCACGTTACCCAGTGATAGCTCCCTTTGGCTTGTATGGATTATGCTCCTATTCTGTAGAGTGTGGCAAACCCCAGACAGCCAGTTTTCAAGGCATTTGTCCATTATATGCCCCCCGAATACTACATACTTGTCTTTAGACAGGCTAGTGCTCACATTCTGGTTCTTACACAAACAGTACTTGCTTGTCTAATGCCTAGTAGATATTTTATCCCTTTGACCCATTGCATAACCAGAGCCCAGTTACATATCAGTAGATCTTCTCTAGCCTAAGTTAGCTCATGCTGAAAAAAGCTGCCACAGCAAACTGTCTCGAGGCTGCTTAATAAATAAAAAAGGCTCTCATGGGCAGAAGATATTATGGATTTCCTACTAGCCTTCATCCCTCTCCTCATTACTGTAATTTCTCTTCACCCTTACGACAACGGTCTTGTTAGTAAATGGTAAAAAGTATTACACAGATGAAGTGACAATTAATCTGGAGGTGTGACACATATTATCAGTTCACTCTCTTATTAACACACTGCCTTTTGAAGGTACCTTGCCCTCTGGTGTACTAAATGGCACTCACTCCAGAGTGAATTGCTTTAGCACTTGAGCTAATGCCTCACACTTACTGTTGATACCACAGCAAAACAAGGACCAGAGTTGACTTGCTGTTCACTGTTTATCCAAGTTCTACCACCACTCTTTCCCCCCACATTATCATTCTGTGTTTCACATTTCCACTTCTTACCCCACTATTTCTACATTCACAGCAGCTCAACAATTTTGCCTCCCCATAGCAAAGCTGCAACTCAATCCTTGTTGAAATATTCAGCTAGACCTTCATTTCTTCTTGAGTGTCTTTCTTTATACTCTGCCTATCTAGAGCACTTATAATCTATATCTCTCTAAGCACCTCCAGTGTCCTTCAGACACTTGTGAATGAGACCCATACAAAGGAGGCTCAGAAGAGCACATCTCGAACACTTACATATCAGAATTTTGCTTCCACCTTTTCAGATGAGCAAGGAAAGGAAAACTTCTAGCACTGCCATTCATATCACACTTACTTTTACATTACAGCCTCATCCAACATCCCATCTCTGACAGACATTTGACTCTGTATCCTCTCAGCATTTCTGAGAGAAAACTGCCACCAGTGCAAATTCTTCAGCCTGCGCTTCCTTGCATTTCAAGATATTCATTGAAGACATCCCCCTTCAACCTTGCCTACAATTCATGGTGAACAATGGCATGAAAAAAGAGAGATCAGAAGTACTGCTTAATTTTTCTAAGTGTTTGAGGAAGGAGTAAGGATGGGAGTACATATCAAAGATGTCACCTAAGAAACAAATGTGCAAAGAGGCTTAGTAATTGACCTTTCTTTAGGAATACTAGCTTACTGAAAAGGAGGACTTTGGGTTTATTGAAACAAAATATGAACTTGAATGTTATTCAACCTGGATGCATTTAGAAATTCTCTGGGTTTGAGCTGGTAATATTTTTGGGGAAGGTTTCTGTTTCTTACGCTTCAACAACACAGTTGTAATGGGATTCTGCCTCCTACTTCCTTCTCCCACCCTTGCCAAGACAATCCAGACAGATTAGATGAGCTTTGCCTGGATTCTACCTGTAGCTCTCAGAGAAATCTATAACTAAGTGCCTCATCATTAAAACATTGCTCAAAGCCTGACAGAACCTGAAAAACGAACTGAAATTAGTTCCACATAAATTACAGCACGGGAAATAACAAAGAGCAATTAGAGCTTTTTAATTTGAATTTTTTTTTTAACCCTGACTCTCCAGAAAGGATTTCTAAGATGATACAGTGGCAAAGCAAGGTAACTGTGGGTGCAAACGCTGGATATGACATATGGAAGATGTCCCGGAATCACTGAAAAACTGTGGAAGTGTAAGTAAGTTAGGATGTCAGTGAGGATGGAAGCACAAGAGAACTACATGGAGTCAAGTACAGACAAGAAACCTACAGAGTGAGGCTGAGATACAGCACTTGAAAAAGCAAAGAAAGGGAGTACATGACAGAGGTAACTGTAGACCAGGCTCCTTTCCTGCTAATGAGAATAGGCCACATATGGAAACAGTGGTTTCCTTCTGCACACCTTACACTGCTGTAACATAAAGGATTATCTTTAGCTACCTATTTAGAATAACCTCAAGGTTCAGTTTTTCTGAGTCTCTAAACACCCACCGATGGCAAGCATTTAGCAAATCTCTTAGCACACACTGCATATGTTAAGTAGGCAGCTGTATCTGACCCAAATTCCAGCTTCTAACCCCCATAACTTATCGTGAATCCGTTTAATTCATCCATCTTGCTGACTGTCCCCATTTCCTTTGAATAACAAAGCAGCTTCCCGTCCACTCAAGTCCAACGCTACCTGACACCCCACAGTGTCCTACATTCTTACTTGCCTGAACCAAGACATGAGATCAACAAACTGCTCCTTAGACAGAAACTGTATGGCAGAACAAACACATCATTTTCCCCAATACTCTGCAAAACTTGCATGTTCCTTTCTCTAGATTAAGAAAAAACCCCAACCAAACAAAGTCCCCCTAAAAAACTCAGTTCAGCCAAAACAAATTCTAAAGCAAAATACTTTTTAATTACTTCAATTTTTCTCCCAAATTGGCATCGTTGTAGGAAAATTTAACTAAATGTGATTACAAAAACCCCACAAAAATATTCCCTTTTTTCATCATGAATAAATTATTTTCTTATCCCATGAAGTTTTAACTTTTCTCTGTTACTGTTTTTGGATATGAAGGAAAGGAACACAAGCTTGCAAGCTCTTTAACCTCAGTTTCTCTTCCTCTTCCATTCTTTAGCATCCCTGCTAATGGCTAAGCAGAAGCCAACAGGCAGACATAGCAAAGCAGACAGCCAGCCAGTCAGGCACCAGCAGAGAAGCTATACAGCTGCTTTTACACTTTCATACAGTACCTTTCTGAGACAGCTTTAAATGTTACATAGGTTTATTCTGTAGGGTATCTGTGTATATCAGGAATGCATAAATTTATTGTGCAAATACACACAACCCCCTTCTCTCACATCTCTCCTTTCCTCATCATGTGGATGCACCCAGATACCATTCCAGTAGCTTTGCTATAGAAGCCAAACTATGACTTCATACTTCCTGACCATCATGGTGAGTGTTCAGACCTTTATAGCAAACATAATGCAGTAAAGCAAAAACAAACAATCAAAAACCACTGCCTAACTGAGCCATATTATCCGCAGTCTGCACCTTGAGGCACAGTCCTCTGTCTATCAGAGCCTGGGAGGAAGAAGATACATGGTTTTACATATGTCTGCAATCTGTCCTATCCCATATTTAAGAACAATTTGTTCCCTCTCCCGACGTCTGGAACCCTTTGCTGATGCCGCTAGGAGGGGACCTGCTCTCCTTAAAGTAGGGACACAAAAAGATGCAAATTTCAGCAACTGATGGCCTGGTGTGACCCAACCCAAACCAGCCCACCCTGACGGCATGTCCTCCCCGCTGTGCTTGTTCCCTTTGCCCTTGGAATGCTATCACTTGTTATCACGCTGACTTCTCCAGATGGGGCATTTTGGCTATTGATCTGATAAATAAACAGCCTGCTCGCTCGATCAAAATGTTATTTTGCATTTCAATTACTGTTCGCTAATGCAACCTTCATCCCGCCAAGAGTGCTGCTGGCAATGACACTCGACCTGGCACAGGCGTTTGCAAGCAAATTCGGCAGCACCCGCTGCAAGCACCTAACGGGATTACCAACCTTCATTAGATGCATAGAGAGAGGAGACGATGGACACGCAGTAGTGGGCTGAAGAGGAACAGACACACGCAGAACAGAAGGTGTGAGCAACCTGGACAAGGGGTAGGGAGAGGCAACAAGACAGCTTTACCAGATATTTTGACGGTGAGAGGTCTTGAAAGCTAAAGACTTTCCCTCCAGTGAACAACCCCAACAGCTCATTGCACTGAGCTCTCTGTGTGCGAGCCATGCAAGAGTTCAGAGCAATGGGAAATAGAAATCAATGTCTGGTGACAAGCCAGCAGTGAGCACTGCAACCCACCAGGGCAAACAGGGTCGTTTCTAAAACAAGTTCTGGAGCCTAGCTCCCACCAGGGTTCAGTAGGCCCTAGAAATACACACAGCATTCTGTATCTAAACTTGCAGGGAGGAAACACTCTTAATCCTTACTGGATTCTTCTGAGAAATATGATTGCCTCTGGAGAATCTGGTGGTGATACAGGAAGAAAGGGGCATCCAGAGGTGTTGCAAAAATCTCTGGCAGGTGTTGATCTCTATTAATTCAGCACCCTATTTACAACAGGGAATCCTTTGCCAAATCCACAAACTGGTTTCACTCAAACCCTGTCTACAATAGGAAACACAACACAAATACTAAGTCAGTGAGCAGCCACCAGCAGTGAGGTCAGGCACAACCACATCATTACGAGACAAGCTTCTAGTCCCAAACTCTTCTAGTCACATGACATACTTGCCCAGGTGGCTGGTTTGCACCAGACTCCTGCATGATGCAGAATGTACCTTATCCCTCTTTCTTTCTCCTACCTAAACTCCTAAATGAAATGTAACATGTATCACACAGTGACACAACCATTTACCAAGGTATGCAGATGGTGGCCAGTGGCCAGTGCTTTCACCACCCCAGGCACAGTTTGCCTGTCTGGACTTAGCTCCCAGCTGACAAGATAATATAAGTAAAGTAAATGCATTTCTCTCAATTTCCAGAAAGCCTTTGTCAAAGATCCTTTGCCAGGCCTGGACAAATTTCTCCCGTTTATAAACAGACAGCATTCAGACTGAAACTGCCAGTCATCCAGGAGTTAAAAATAAACAAACCCCTGTAACACCCTGAGATTATATAAACAAAATGCTAAGTATAACACACTGAATGAGATCAATGTGATGCATAAAGACAGGATCTATAACTCCACACACTCACACTTCATCTGCTCTGTGTGCCCAGCCTTCCAGTTCCCTCTGCCCTTGGCAAACTAAGTCGGTGTCCCACACCCATCTTTCTGCAACCAGTCTATACTGTAGATCTTACCCTCCCAGATCTGCCTCTGTGCCCACGCTTGGGAGCAGAGTTTTGGGAATCATTCTACACCCTGATCACCACTTTGTAACCATGCCCTAAACACAGCCCAGGGACCCATATCCATGTTGTGACTCCTCGTCTCTGGCTCTGTGCTTAAGACATGGGGCAGTGAAGTACAGTGTACTGAGCCCTTAAAATGTAGCCAAGATGTCTCAAAGTCTAATTCCAGCCTCAACACTGATCTTATAAACTTCAGCAAGTCACTGCAGCTCTCCAGGACACTGCTTCCCCCAGGTGACGTGGTCCTGAAGGACATACCTCTCAGGAACACCTTGAGAGTCAAACAGCAGCTATGATTGAAAGAATGGAGTGTGCAGATGAGTGTAGTAACCAGAACGATGAACAGATAAATTCTGTGCTCACATGATGTTCTCTGCTCCAGATTATCAGCAGAATTTGAATCTCTTTCTTCAGCACCACAGCTCTCAGGTTTGCCTGTGTAAGTAGTGTGAACAGCTCGTGTTTTCCTGCATGCAAGCTAGCCAGAGGAAGAAAACACTAGCTTTGCAAATCTGTTTCTATAATACACACCAATTCTGACCTCCTCCTACACCTCACTGTACTTTAAGCCCTGTCCCCTGTGACCCAGTCTACACAATAACCTAATCTCTAATACTGCCTACTCCTACCTCCATCTCCCCACATGCTATTTGACACATCAGCTGCCTCCTGATCACACCTCCATACAACTCATTTTTCCATTCTCCTTTGTAATTATGCTTCACTCTAAGTTTTTCATCAAAAATGCATTTTTACTTAAAAATGCTATTCTGCTTCATTACAGAACTAAGTCAATTTTGGCAATGATTTTTACTGTAGAATTTCCAAAACAACTCTAAAAAATTTAGATGTTTAACTTTGCTTTGTTCTTAGCACTTTGTTTAGCCTGTTATGTGTTGCCTCGTGTTGTTTGATGAGCTAATCATGCACTGTTTTCAAGAACATAATGAAACAAAATACTGGAACTTGCTTCAAAATAAATTTTATTGTAATTTCTACTTTGCCTAAAATTTCAGCTTGCAGTCAGATTTCTGATGAAATAACATTTTCAAGCAACAAATATTCTGTGAACCAAGATTCTAATCTCTATGCAGCTCCCCTCCCTGTGTCTTCCACACAGCCCTCTGCTTGTGCTTCTCTCAGCAGGTCTCTTTTCTCTACTTCTATGCATTCAGAAATTTCTGTGCTCTAATGTACACAGGAATGTTCTGACACTTCATGCTATCTTTTTTAGGCAGGCAACACAGAGAGATTGAGACTGGGAAACAAACTGTATCTAAATCATCTGAAAAGGTGGAACTCTACATAAAAGTTCTGGAAATTCAAGAGTACCACGGAATCTGTGCCATCAATTCATATAAAATGGTTATCCTGTATTACTCAGAGATTAACCATGTGTCAAGGAGTGTCCTGCAGCCAAAAATCAATCCCTCTGATTTGAAAGCTGAGTGCTGCTGGAGAAATGCAGTTCCACTTTTTCATCTGGTGCCATTTAAGCTTTACCCCATTCCTTCTGCATCACAATGAAATCACTGCTGGCATGTGATCAGAAGCTCTGAAACCCTGGCTGCCTATCAGTTTACAAAAATTGACCTGGACATTCTATCCATTTTGATGAGAGCCTGAATGAAACTTCTTTCTCATTCACTTATGGTAAGGAGTGCTACTTCTTAGCACCTCTGTGACCTACAAAAAATGCTTCATTTTACAGCTTGCTGAGGAAAAAATGTTGGAATTGAATATAACTATCTTACCTGCCACCTAAACCTTACCCAGAATTTTCTAGCTACAGGGGAAATAAATCAGAAGTAGTTGGTACAGTATTGTGACTCTTCATTTAAGCCTTGATCCAACTCCTACTGAAATCAAATTGTAATTTCTATTGACCTGAACATGAACTGCACCTCAGGATCTGAAAAGTCATCTGAATGTTGAGCACTGCATGCCCTTTACTGGATTTCTGGAGACTTGTCTTCTAGTGTTTAATGACTCCTTCTCCAACTAAGCTTTTGTTTCAAATGTTCCTGGGAAGGAAAGGAAGGTGAACTTTTCCCAATAGAGGACCTCCTTACACTTATAAACACTCTTCTCCTGCCAGTCACACTGCATAGATTGATGGCCCTACCCACACATTGCAAATCACAGGGTACAGTGCATGCATTCACACATCTCCATCTCCGGGTGACATTCACTGGCCTGAGCATCTCTTGAAGTCATGTGCTGCCAGCTCTAACAGGCTTGACCACTCTGTTCAGTTCACTCCAGAGAGGAAATTCAACAACAGGTTTCTTAAAAACATCTAATACAGATTCATTTATTTCCTTGGATTCATCCTAAGCAGATAAATCAAAACTCTAAATGCCTCTGACAACTTTCCTGCTTGCAAAGAGGAGGCAAATTCTGTTCATGTTAAAGCAATCTTCTCACTTCCCACTTTCCCAACCTGGAAATAGCATTATTTTCGAACCAGGATGAATTAAGGAACCCAAGATGCAAATCAAAACAGCTACAAGTAGCTAAACTGTCTCCCATGCTGTACCAACCACCTCTCCCATGCTGTACCAACCACCTCTCCAGAGAGAATTCCAGCCCACAGGGTTAACAGCAGTTACTCTGCAGGAAAATCACTGCTCTTCCCAGCTACACCTGACCTGCCTGTTCTGACTTTCTGAGGTACAGGCTGCAGTGCTGTTCACCCCTTGGCATTCACAGCATATGGTACAAAACAGGCTGAATCAGCAAGGGAGTTACAGCGGCTGGATTGCAGTGCTAGGAGAGGTTGCTCCTGACTGTGCACTAAGCTGGTGAAAACATGAACTTCAGTATTAGTCTTCCTATTTCTTTGTGCATAATTTAGCTGAGGTGTTTAAGTTCTTGACAAATCTGCAAACACTTTAAAGTTCCTCTGTCCCTGCAGAACTGCTGGATAGGGTTTCAGGCCACGAGCTGTTGAGAGAGTGCCTTGTAATATGCTCCTTCCAAATAAAAAAATAAACTGTCAAATTTGGTACAGCAAAAAAACCTCACTCAACTACAAGGTGAGATCCCTCCAAAGAGACCCATGGCATGAAACCCTCCTGGAGGGACACACAACCAGTCAGATAAGGGACAAGGTCGTAAGTATGAAGCACATTTCCTGCAAACCTATAGTCTTTGATCAGTTTGGAAGACTAAAACAAAAATAGGAGTTGTTTTGTCCATCATCAACATTGAACAGTGGAAAACATGTTTAGCAAAAGCACTGGCTTGCAAACCAGAGCCATTATTAAGAGCCTGTAGTCTTCCACCAATCCAGGTAAATGAATTTTGGTCACACCTAGTTAAAAAACAGCAAGAAGACACATTTTAAAATGCCACTTTGCATTACAATCCCCCGCTTCACATTGTGCCTGGAGAAGCCTGAGCTAAAGTAGCAGTAAAAAGGGAAGAGGAGTTATGGATTCTGGTGTATCCCATCAGAGCAGTGTTTATTCTAATCAATCAACTGAAAAAATAGCAGCTGAGAGTAATTATTAATAATCAAGTAAAATTGGATTATTTCTCTGCACTGCAGTGTTGCCTGGATGAGAAGGCTGGTATAGAAATAAAGTTCATCAGAGCAAGCTACTGAAACAAAACTGCTGACCTCAGCAGTTCATCAGAGAAGGTGGAAAAAGGAACCTCAACTAAGCATATGGTATACTATCTATAGAGCATGAAGGCTAACTAAAATAATTACTTGAAGGTGGCTCAACAGCTGAGCTTAGGCATTGAATCAATCCAGTTGTAAATCCAGATAAGAGCAGCAAGACCTACTGCCAACGTCGTCCATTTCTGAGGTATCTGGTTTTCTGATTCCTCATTCCTGAAAGCACAGTCAGCTCCCTCTCCAAAAATGCACTGCTTGAGAGGAAGGGTTTCAAACCTTCTCTGAATATGTTGTGTCCTCTGTGTAGCTGTGGTTGAGGCTAATTTTATACTCAAGCAATGCAACTGAAACATCATAAAGGACTGAACATTTTGCAATGTACTGAAGCCAGGAGATCTGGTATTACTCTGCCTAAACCAACCCTAACATGCCATTGCACAGAGAGGATCGTATTCACAAACACAAATACTGAATTGTAACTACAAAACACGCACTTTTACTGCAAAACCAATGGCTCAGTCAACTTCACTCACACATAGGTGCAATTATATTAGTCATTCGTGCCCAGGAGTGCCTATGCAATCAAATGGACATCTTGTAAACACTTTGCAAACACAATTTAAGAGCCTCTATCTGAAAATATAAGGCAGACATGATATTAATGGCCAGACTGGGTATAACCCAGGAAAGCTCCCTTGCAATAAATGGAATTGTACCAGTTAAAAAACTTTAGGCAGCAACTCCTAGAACACTATACTCCTGGCAAGAAGAAATAGTACCCAGCTGCAGGGGGAATACAATACTGCTGCCGAAGAAGGTAGAACTTGGAGTTTTCTGATGTCTGCGTGTGCAAGACTTCAGCCATAAAACCGAATTAACATAGCAAACGCTTTGTGTTTAACAGCTTACTAATTGCATTTTCAAATTAAATATTTATTCCTATCTTGAATATTTCTATAGCACCCAAAAAGAATCTAACATAAGTTACTCCCCCATTTTTTTAAACAATTTCTTAAATTAAAATAATTCTTTATTTTGAAAGAGTTGGGGAGAATCTGGAGAGTTTCTTCCCCTCCCTGTCCCCCCTCCAACTGGTTGCTACACAACCCCCACTACATATCATACAGGAATATGGGATCTGAAAAACGAAGGTGAGCTATGAAGCTGTCAGTGGCTGTACATATCTACTCCGCTTAGACAGTCTAACAATCCCCAGGGTCGGCTCTTACGTATCACCTGGAGCAAAGCACCGCTTTCACTGTCCCACTGCAAAGACTAGCACAGCTGGTCTATTTATTTCTTTCTAATTTTTTTTCTTTTTAATTTCAGGAAGTAAGGAGGAAGGAAGGAGATACATGTGGTTTAATATTTTACTTCAAGTTGGATCAGTCCTGAAAAGTTTTGATAGTGTGGATCATCTGCCAGAGCAAAAGCATACTATCACTTCTGCAATGTTAGTGTCTGCTTTAAGCAGCAGCCCACTGAGCAGGATGAAGGAATGAGAAGAGGAAAAAACAGTATGGATAAAGAGCATGTCAAGTTCTCTCTGTTTGCATGGGAAGAAGGGGTTAAGCCTGCTTTGAGGTTCACTTTGTTCTCCATGGTTTGTGCAAGGCCATCAATCAATCAATCTTCTCTCTTTCCTCCTTTTTTTTTGTCCTGGGACCCAGTGCAGGAATATCATGCCCCGGATCTTGTTTAAATCCAGGACTCCTCTCTGTCAAGCCAATTCTTCCAATCCTCCCCCTAAGGCCCCCCTCAAGACACCCCCTCCTCTCCCCGAAAAGGGGCCTTCTGAGCTCGTTTTGCTAATGTATTCTCAAACCAAATTAGGGGCTCTGACTGTCGGTGAAGTTCGTGAGTTAGTTGCCGCGATGCACTGAATTAAAGATACCATCTTGGACTCAAATCAGATTAGAGCCCACACACACACATGCAAAAGCCCACTTTCTAATCAATTTTATAAAGGGCCTTCAGCAGAGATACACTAATGGTATTGAGCTAAGATCTTTAAACTAAGTCTGCAAGAAGTCTGCAGAGATAAAACACACACTGTATTAAAGAGAAAGCTCTTCACTGTGCCCTTCCCACCAAGAACCCTGTGCACATGGGAAGAGCACCTCAAAATACAAAGCAGCTCTCCCAGAACCTGAGATGTTCCCTCACATCCTCCTCTACTCTTCCTACTTCAGACCTTTAAATCCCTTATTTCATTCACTTCTTGTTAAACTGCTGCAGAAGGTCCTTGCACAGAGGGCAGAGACAGAGGAGCTACAGAGCCATGATCCGTTAAGAATCAGGGTTAAGAATTAGGCATAACGAGAACATACGAACCCTTTTAGGCCTGTCACATGAATCTGTAATAAGTGGGCAAGGTGAAAAATCAGCTGACCAGCATCAAGGAGAGTTACTACTTCAACACAGGTGCCCTGCAGCTACACACAAGATGCTAGGCACTGACTTGGTGCTGGGATCATACAACTGAGATGCCACAACAGCCACATCCTGAGAAAGATGTGACTAAGTGTATGCTAAAGTACTCCTTTTAGAGAGCAGCTGCTCTACATGCCCAGCATCTTCACATCCTTCTGTCCTCATCTCTCTGTTTAGCAGTGGAAGTTCTCATCTATGGCAGCAGTTTTCTTTCTTTGAAACCAGCACTCTGACATGAAAAATAATGTTACATAAGATGGCCCACAGAAGGTGACTATGAAAGGGAGACAGAATGGTTTATGAAAGAAACTGCAACTGAATATTTAATAAACCAGCTATTGCTCAGACACCACTAACCAGAGAATAAGGCTATCTCTGAATACTCTGGTTATGCCAAGTTTTCTGTGTTAGATCACGGAATAATCTTCTGCTCTAATATTTTCAGTAAAAATACCTCAAAACATTTCAAACGAATTAGAAAGCCAAATCTCAGACTCCAACATTAGTCTTTACTTGCTTTCTAGGATGCCATTTCTAACAAAAGGACAGGAGGATGCTTGCTAAGGTAACAGAAACTCTGTATTTAAAAAAAACCACTGCAAAAATTGAAACTCACCAGCTTTCTCTAAGCAAAGTAAAGGGACCTCAGCAAGACAACTGTGACAGATAGGGGTCTGACTGCTCTGCACAGAAGGCTTGCTGAGCAAATTTTCTCAGAGCTCAGAGGGGCTTCCCTGAGACAGCTTCAGGACGCACACCACTGTGGAGTTCTACAACGATCATGTGCTGAGGATGACGCCAGTTTTCAATGCAATTAACCTTTCCAGCCTAATGAAATGGGTTTATTGGCTGCACTGGCAGCAAGGAGCCCCTTGACTCTGGCAGGCTCCTCAGGACAGGTTATCGAGGTTGCAGAGTGTTACCGCTCCACTTCTATTTGCAGGCTGCAGCTAACTGATGCCAGACTTGAAAGGAGTAGGCAATGCCAGCCCCAGCGTTGTACTCCAACATCGTATTGATCCTTGGGAGCAGGGACTTGGGTCTGTGCCCATTGATCTGCTGTGTCACAGGCAGCGTTCTTCCAGGAACGTACCCTGGGCAGCAGAAGCACACAACTGGGAGAAGGAGGAAAGTTCCTCAGATGGGAAAGCACACGAACCACTCTAGGGTTAATACTACCTTGTGACTCAGAAAGAACCGGATCTGGGATGGAGCCTCAAGCTTTTGTGCTGGTTTATTCTCCAGCTGGGAAAAGACAGGCATAGCAGCCCTCCCAAGGGTGGATGACAACTGCTGTACCCTACGGGCTGACACTTTGGAATCACTTCCTTTCTAGCTGTTGAACTTTGACAAGTGGTGAGGGGGGAAAAGGGATAGGATGCAAATCTGGTATTATGGGATACGGCCACAAACACACAATGCATGTGGAGGGAGTGGGGGGGATGAGTACCTTTGACTCGTATATCAAGCCATCCTGCCAACACAGCCCACAGGGATTTCAGTCTTGGAGTTCCAGAGAAGTAAAAATCAGACCCACATTTACGTACGACTTTAGCAGTCTCTATTGAGATTCACCCTGCAGTGCTCAGTCCATCATACTTCATTAATTTCAAACCTACCACAGGGGTGTCACCAAACTTAAGCACCCAAAATATTAGAATCGAAATTATACCCTTAAAATTATTAAAATGTCGTTAAATCCAGAAAATAATGCAAATTAAAAAAAATAATTTTTGTCTTCTGTGTCTTCTGTGTCTGTTTCATGCTCTCAAGCTATGATACCAAACTTCCTTCCGTAATGCTGAGGGAAAAAATTTGCATTGAGAAACAAAACGATAATTATTTTCACACTTTCCTCACTTTCTTTTACAAGTTGTTGCTGTATTTTTCAAACACCCAGTGTATTTTTCAAAGTTCCAGTGTGATAAATATATAGCAAGGACACATTCAGGACTTGGCTTCATGTCCTACATGAAAGTCTAGTTCCATTTTGTATACTCGCTCATTGGAAGACAAAGAAAGGAAAGAAGAGCTGCCAACAAGCTGGCCTTAGGAGCTTTGAGATGCATTGTCCATGTGCACCTTACACTGGCAGGCTTTCCTGCATTGTGTGTAGACCTCATGGATCAGCACAAACCTCCCAGAGTACCTCAATATTCAAAGGCAGAGGAAACAGGGCAGGAGACAGAACACGCATATGGAAATACATTTTGAAAAAATTTAATTATTGTTAACATCTTTAACAATGTAGGGCTATACACATTCTGTGTGACATCCAGTAATATCTATGTCACCTGGAGGTCAGCCTGGAGCTTACTACAAGATGACAATCTTTGGATAGAAATAATGGATTTTTTTTTTTTTTTTAACTTTTGGCTACAGGAAAGACAAGTTGAGGAAACCCAGACCTCTGCACAAGACGGGACAACAAAAATCATCTTATCTGGCATGTTCAGTGATGTCTCAGTTCTTAAAGAGCAATTTCCTCCCCTGTCATTACAAAAACAGTCTATCACATTTTAGCTCTAGTGAGTATTTCAGGACAGCTAGAACTGAATCCAACACAGGGAAAAGGATCTCCTACAATCCCAAACAAGCATTGTACTCTCATTGCTGCACTTCATGGTCAGTGATATGTGGTCCCATTTTCCTGGGAAATGGAGGGTAGGCTGCTGAATAGCACCCTGTCACAAAAAGGTAAGTGCTGCCGAGGCGGCAGTCTCCAGAGAGGTGAAGATGCAACGTTAGTGTTTAAATCACGGCCATTAGGTGGTGAAGGTAGGAACTAGGAAGTAACATTTCTACTGTGGAGACCATGATGCTTTGCTTGGGTCTGAACAGAGCCATATAGTTGCAGGGCACGTCAGGCAAATAGATGAACAGAGACTTGTAGAAGCCTCACAGTACAGAGACTTCCAGTGTCAGCCTACAGGTCGCCTCCTCTGGTGCTGGTACCAAGGAAAGTTTCCTTATCAGAACTTTCTTTTCAAAGAGCCTTTGGCCATGGGGGTCCTAAATTTGACA
This sequence comes from Eulacestoma nigropectus, assembly GCA_013397775.1. Classification (NCBI taxonomy): domain Eukaryota; kingdom Metazoa; phylum Chordata; class Aves; order Passeriformes; genus Eulacestoma; species Eulacestoma nigropectus. Next base: position 1,349,380 of record VZTE01005061.1, on the reverse strand, counting down.
AGTAAAGGATGATACTGCAGAATTGCCCAGGAGATAAACCTAAGTAGTAGCTTTGCCGTCCTTACTGACCTGGGAAGTAATTAAACCATCAGTATTGGCTTCTTCAGGTTATAAAGCTTCCCAGAATAGCAGAGCCATATATCATTCACACTGGTAGAATTCAAACACTTTAACTCATCCAGTCTGGGGCAAAGCAACACTGCAGATTAGGGGGAGGCCTGGATGAGGTGAGAGGAGAAGTGACCCTTGAGTGGCTCTAATAGGCATGTGATGCAGTCTTGGGAAGCCAATTTCACTAGTGAGACAATCAGAAGAAGATGGGAACCATGGGGGGGAAGGGGATGTAGAAGAGAAATGAACTCAGAAAACTCTAAAAGATATCAGAAAACAGAAAAATAAAGTTCCAATAACTTTAAGTCAAAGGCAATCTGGATCAGACTGAAGCAGATACACCTCAAAAGGAGAAAGCCAACAGGTAAGCAGGTGAAGCAAGAAAAACACTTTGTCATTTATGACTTTGGCACAGAGAATGAATAGACGCAGGACACAGACAGTGTGATACAGATGCTGCCAAGATTAAAAGGTCTCGGAAATTAGTGCTTACACACACACTGCAACACACAGAGATCTCCTCACCAAGGAGGATGTTTTTGCAGAACTACAAAATGTGCTTATCTCCAGTATCTGAGTGTGCAAATTAGGACTGGCATGTGCAATGTAAGTTTATACACACACATATAGAACATGCTTGGAAAGAGGCAGAGTATTATTTGCTGAAAAATCTGTGTCAAGGCAGCACTGATGCATTTGCACAGCACATAAGCTTTCATCCTTACTACAGAAATTCAAGCTAAACAGCCCAGCACAAGGCACCCACCTCCAGGAACTTCTTTCCCACCAAAGCAAAACTGGAAAACAAACTAATTTGTGGGATGACGACCGGGACAGGACAGGTTGTATTATTAAAGGCATTATTCTCATTATGAAAGCACTTCCCTGAACTGAAGTGTTAGGCAGTGTACTATGCATCAAAGTTCTATCTTGGTCCATAAGAACCTGCATTCCAGAGACAAAATAAAAGATAGAGAATGTTTTGGTGCAAAATTTACAGATGGGGAGAGAATCAGAGACTTGAAGTGTTTGCTCAGTTCACCTAGGGAAGTTATAGAAAAGCTGGGAACTGGGCTTCGATCCTTATTCCAGCTTTAGAGCATCCAGCCTCCTTAAGAAACAGAAAGTGGGAAAGCTGCTTAATCACAGGAGTTACTTTATGGGCTTCCAAGAGCTATGTATGTACTTCATTTATTGGTAGAGACATAATACCACAGAAAAAAAATTTCTCTTTTTAACAACAACAACAACAAAAACAACAACCAAAAAAAAATCTGGAAGAACTTTTTGATTTGCTCCAAAACTTCCATTATAAATACATCTGAACAGTTTTCAGGATTTTTTTTCCTTCATGATGTATGTTTGATTTTGCTTCAGTTATTTTAAGAGAAAGATCATTTTCACTGAGAAATGACAGCAATGCAAAGACATAGTTTCGCTTCAGCACAGGTGGGAAAAAAAAATCAATTTTCTCAGGCTAAAATTTTAGCACTGCCTTAGGAAGTTAGGAAAAAAAACCCCAACAAAATGCTGTAGAGATAATCTCCACTCACTGGGAACATGAACCAGACAGCAGAAGGAAGTCATGGGCAGGAGAAACATCCACTTGAGTGACTGCAAGAGAAGGAAGGAAGGAAACAGGGAAATGTTCCCTCTGCCAGGCCAGAAAGCATTAACTCTGCACTCTGTGAGCACGGCACGGTTTGGGGAGCCTGTGCTGCCATCTTCAGGGATGTTCTCACCTTTCTGTGACCCAAAATCACAAATGAAGGAAAACAAAAAGGGGGAAAATTTCCACAAAAAAATAAGGAAGAGAAAAATGAGATATCAGCTCTGCTTTTTTACCTCTGGGATTGCTGGTTGCCTGGTCTTGACTAGCTCACGGAGAAACACAGAAATTAAAATTGGGAAAGCCAAATAAATCCTGCCTAGACCACATGCATCCCCAGGCTGCACTAAAGCTTACTCATTGCTGTTTCACCCTGTCTGATTTCTCTCTCCTCTTCTAATGCAGAGTGGGATTATTCACTGAGCCTTGATGGCAGATGCTCAGTTGATGCTAACTAACCATCTCTTCTACAAAGCAATTTCAAAGAGACAGAATGAGAGACCCTAACCCTTTCCCACAAGGGCTGAATTAAAATGAGTTAATTGTGTGCCCACAGGCTTCTCGAAGTCCTGTTTTGCAAGAACAAATCACAGGTATTCCAAAAACTGATGTATCTGTTATTCTTCCTCAGACAAAACAGCGACATTTGAGAGATCTGAGATGTTGTGGGGATATGTACTGCGTAATAACAATAGTAGATTGAAGAGGACAAACCCGATTCTCATTGTTTCTGACCTCGTGTTCATGTGTGTATCTTGAATCTTTTTAAAGTGCTTTCTGATATGTGCAATTCTCCCTTTTTTCCCCTGCTACAACCCATTCCACATTGTTGTAAATTCTTTGCCTCTTCTCTTACTTCTTAACTTGTTAGACATTCCTTACATTTTTCAAATTGCTTTACAGGCTTCCAACCACAGGGCCCTCAAGAATCAAATATTAGACAACAAAAAACAATTCAGAAATATTGTATTTTCTAGCCAAAGATCATGTTGTTCCTCACTTACTATGCTAAGACAGGACTTGGCTGGTCATAACACTGACTAAACGGGTACTGTATTCTCCAGATCTCTCTTGTCCTCTGGCCTCACTATCCCCACACCCTCAGCAAATATGACTGCTTCATCTTCTCAATTCATCTAAATGACAAAATAAGAAATAACATTTTTATTCAAATTAATCACCAAGTATTTGCTCCTATTTAGGTCAGTATAGTTGCTGAAGGTTACCGATATAAAACAGTACTATTGTATTTTATTAACATTAACAATCCATTTTTGTTTAAAGCTTTTGGCTTTGTATTTTATTTCACCTAGGTTACAGTTATTACTTCAAAAAATGGAAGAGTTTCTTTTTTATGCACTCAAATCACTGTAAAAAAATACATTAGAAATTATGATTTATAGTGAATAAGAAGCAACATGCAGTATGTTTCACCCAGAAGGTTGCTCAAAATTGTCTGCATGTTAGGACACCATTTCACTCATCCCATCTCTGAAGCCTAACACAGCAGCTCTTCTGCTGTGTACAGACAGAGCTTCTGAAGCAAAAAAGAGAATTGTTTGCCCCATTAAAACTATAATGGAAAATAAGGAAAAATGTTAATGTCTGAGCTGAAATTTAACCAGAACACTGGAATCCACCAAATAAACAATATTGCAATGCCAAGATGGGCGCCAGGGACACAGGACAACCCTGATCCCAGGTTGAGGTGCCAGCTCTCAGAGCAAAGAATTTTTGATCACCAACACCAAGTCTTGCCCTGCCTTCCACATTTGCTTGCTTGGCTCCTGCTCAGCTTTGCTAACCTGCAAGAACAGTCAGGATCACAATTTAGCATAAGTGTGAATGAAAGAGGAAGGAAAAAGGAAATGGTTTGCTCCTAACTGTAGAGACTCTTACTAAAAAAGCTGACTGAACAGAGTAGAAAATTGTCCTTTTGCTGACAGATTATTTTAGTCATTCCACAAAATTTAATAGGCAGTCATGTCTCACATTGTCCTGGTCCTTTCTGTGATCCATCACATGCACTCAGCTTGGTCCATCCGTTTTGCTCATCTCTCAAACATGCACCTGCCTTCCCCCATGCTGCCCCTCATTTCACTCAACCAACTGGCTGACATTGTCTTGCAGACAGTGCCTGTGATGCCTCGCTCTGCAAGACCTACACCTACTGAAAACACTGGCAGAAAGCTACTCACTAATGATGGGGGAGATGTGCAATGAAGGATCCATGCTTTGCCTTTCTGAAATCTGTACAAAACATAACTGCCCTCAGTCTACAAAACTGGACAGATTGTTTTTCTTTTCCCCAGTGCTGGCCTGCTGCTGCTCTGAGGGGAAGAACAGAGCTGTCAAATCCTTCGTCTTTTGTGCTTTCTGACCTCTGCCTTGGTGCCTTCTCTGCCAATCCCTTTCCTTTCCCTATTCACACCACACTTTCCAGGGCAGTACCGTGTTTCACCACACCTCTAATACTGGGAGTGCACCGCAGTCTGGGCCCTGGGAAGAGGCATTCCCCGTATCGTCCTGGAGTGAACCTGCAGATTGCTGTTCTGTGCCTCTGAAACTGTGACTGCTCCCAGAAGGACAAGCTGAGACACAGGGGAGGTGTGTGTCACGCTGGATGCATGGATGCTGCTGCAGAGGAGGGTATGAAAGGCAAACTCTGTAGGAAATAGCAGTGGCTACTGCAGGTCACCACAGGGGAGCATGAACAGAGACAGCAGGAGACAGCTTATCCATGCTGTGCTTTGGTCTATGCAGTAATCCCAGCCTCTCACTTTCATAAGTGCTAAATTCACACAAAAATGTTTTTTTTTTTAAACCCACCACAGGCGATTAAGCTGTGATCTAGATTAATTAGCTGCCATATTTCATTTTTAAAATCAGAACTCGCCTGTGCTGACACCAGGGAAACTTATAATATTTTCACTCGTACCTAACAGCCTCTGATTTTTCACACTGCCTAGAACTGAGCGGCTGCTCCCAGCCTCACCCATCCATGCCAGGCAAGTGCCTGCATCTACTGCAGACACCCATCCAGGGTGCTGGGATGAGGGTGGAGGACCAGGGATCTCCTAATGAAAGTGCTGACCCTGGGGTAACCTGTGTGCCCCAAGTAGCATTGCTTCAGTGTTGAAAACAAAAGATTGATGAATTGTATAATGTACTTTTACTGCTGTTAATTTTTCTGAGTGCTGCTGGTTTGTGTCTCCTGGAGGCTAACAGGCCCCTTTGGCCACAAAGCAATATTTACTCCATCCTGGCAGCTGAGCTGCTGCAGGCAAAAGATGCATCCTTGCTCTCCAAGTGATAGGCAAATGTCAGAACACACATGAAAAGGACATATCTGACAGAGGCTCAGCACCACAGCATGCAAACATGGCTCAGCTCTGTGAAGTTCTTTCACTTTGCTCCTTTAAATCCTTCCTGAAAGCAGGAGGTAGGCGACAATATTGTTTAAGCAAGATCTTACAACAGACTTTTTCAAAACTCATTTCTCAGGTGGTAGACTCCCCTGTCCAGCACTATATTGCTCCTGTCCATTAAAACTGTAGCTCCTCAGGACAAATGCTGTTCAACTGACCTCCACAAAGGACCTTTTAGACCTGATGACACTTTAAATAAGTGTTGGCTCAAAAAGCCCAGTCCCAAATCTCCAACTCCTACTGGAATTCTCTCATGGATTTAATACGTTCACACTCCTGTTATATTACTTTATGTACTGCCTTTACAGAAGTCATCCTAACAGCACCTTCCTTAAGCCAAGGAGATGCTCTGAGACTCAGTTCAGCAAGAAGCATCTCCTGCAACAGAGACAGAGCTTCATGTAAGATAACCTTGCTTGCTTTAGCACAGCTGGAGACACACAAGAGGTGTGCAAAGGGTTCATGCATAATGCACATAGAGGAGGCTGCAAATTAATTTACACCAAGAAGTAAAAGACAGACACCATGTTACTCTCCTTATATTCACTGGCATATGAAGTATTTATATGAATAACAATGCAAATTATTCCTCAAAACCAGGTAAAACACAGAACCTTCCTTTCCTTCCCCACCTCTGTGTACAATTTCTAGAGCAAGCACTGCACAGCTGTAAAGAGCTGCCAGAACAGGAACTACAAAGCAATTCCATCAGCCCATGAACTTCTCAAGCAGAAGAGGTTTGCCATGTGCTGTTCTCTGTTCTCTCCATCCCACTCAGTAGGAAGGACTTCAGATAAAAGTAAAAGTTGGGGAAAAGTGAAAATCATCTCTTGTACCATACTGCAAGACCCAAAAGGTAAGCAACCTGTAATCCTGCAACACAGCATAAAGACTTGAAACCATATTAATAGCCAGCACTGGCCAGTAGAACATGCCAGAAAATTTTTTAGAATTGGTTGATGGTCCCCGGTTCTCTCCTTTTCCAGCTCACTGACAGAGCTTTTTCTCTAGGGGATATCCTGGAGTATCTCTATCCCCAGGAAAAACATCAGCAAAGATTTTCCTTCTTCCACGCCAAATCACTGTTCCTCTAACTTGCCTCAAAAGATGTTCAGGGCTCCACTGCCATCCCACCTCACAGCAATGTGTCATTCCTGCCTTCTCCACTGGAGCAGAAGTGCAGCACAGGCCTGCTACCAGCTGCTAATGTGTATCTTTCACTTCTGGTTGCAGGGGTGCTAAACACACTACAATAAATCTCCTCATCCCCAGAGAACAGTTCTCTTTCTTCAGGCCCATAACAATATACACAGCAGCTCTTCCCGATGTCAAAAGCTCTATTTCAGTGCTCCTCTTCCCTCTGAAAGATCCTGCTGCTTTGTCTTACCACCTCTCCCCAGGGCAAGCTGCTCCCAGCACCACCCACCTTTCAGGTTCCCCGCCATGGGGGCGGGAGGCAGGCTGTGCTTTCAGCCAGTGACAGGGTCATGACGGGGCTATCAGGCAGAAGGGACCTGTGCATTTGTGTGGGCAAGCTTCTCATGTGTGCCTCTTCCTCACCCCACAAGGATGCTGATCACTGCTTTTGCCTTGCAGCAGAAAGACAAAACAAGACAGTCTGCAAATGAGAAGGAAAGTCCACTTCCAGTGCAATAGCCACATGGTGTGTACTGAATTAAAAAGCTGGGAGAAAAACAAAGCAGTAGTTCTGCAAGTTTTGACCCCAATTTTTAAGCCAATTCTCATTCAGTTTTAGCAACAGAAACCTGTGCATGTGCTAGCAGAATCTTTCTTCCTCCTCTGTGATCTCTCCTCCTAAAGCTGTTGTATTCAAACTCCAGGTTTATGCAGGAAGTAATGGCTTTGTGTTTTCAGAGGATCTCCAGCAAAGTTAAATGAGAAAAGGTGTGAGAAATAAATGTATTCTATTACACCTCAGACAAAAACCTTAGTCACAAGCCAAAATGCAGCCACAGTGACTGGACTTTGCCATTGGTTTTTCAGCCACCGTTTCTGTGTTCCAGTCTGACCTCAAGCTCCATGACACAGGTTCTACCCTTGCTTGTCCTTCCCCAGCGGACCATCTCCAGTCAAACACAGCTCCAACAGTGCTCAGTGGAAGTATACTGTTTACAGTCCGAAATGCTCAAGATCATTCTGAATCACCAACTCTCCTTCGGATCTCTTGTGTAGAGCAGTAGAATATTGTCTGACATGGCGTCTTGCATTTTCTTGCAGCATCAGAGTTCACAGGATACTACAGAATCAGATGGTACTAAACTTAAGACTTCCTACCCACAGGGGCATGTCAGCGAGGTTTTGCTTAAGGCACAATTTGTTACATTTGCCGCCTTCTTTTTCTTGATTTTATCTATTGCTATAAAGATGCAGTTGCTACTCAGCTTGATGGTATTATATAGATAGATAGCTTAAAACAAGCTTAAAAACCAGAGTTGGGCCTCTTCTTCCCAACTATCCTGTTGCAGTCTTCTTTCTCCTTTGCACAGGAGATGGGTTTCATCCATATTCCATGGCTTTCATCCTCATAGGTTTGTCAAAGGGCATTCTCCTCTGGAGATCTCTGGAATTCTCCACATGCTGGAATGCTTCTTTGGAGTCCTGCTTTACTCACCTCTGGTGTGTTTTTATCCGGACAGTATTCTTTGCAACTTCAGCGAGTTCACACTTCACCTGCTCTCACACCTCATTTGGCATTTTGTCCTCTGTGCATTTTAGCAATGCATCAAACTGCTCCCCAATTACCACTATGCAGCCTTCTCCAACATACTCCAAATTATTCCCGAAGGGGTGAAAGAATCATTTCATGCATTAGAAGCATGAAACCTGAACTCTGAAAGAATCAGCCAGTGATCTGAGGCACTAATAGCACCTGGTAGAGTGTTATGGAAAGAAAATCACTTGTTTCTGCCATTCCCATACAAAGCTTTAGTTGATTCCTGCCCCATCACCTCAGTATCATTTTTTCATATGGGTTCCAGGTATTTGTTCTTCTATTGTGATGTTGAACTGAATGGCCTAATATTAATCTTGTACCAATTTTACACTGGTGTAACCAACCTGATTTTCACGGTTCCTTGTCATTTACAGTAGCAAAAATGACAACAGATTCATATTCAAAGTACCTTAGAAGATAGTTCTAAAAAGAAAGTTCCCAAGCATGCTCAAAGCTTGTAGAAGGCCTCTTCATCTTGTGGTTTCTGCTTATCTAGTTTCCCATATAAATTCTCAACACCAGCCTCTTTCTTCAACAGCAGTGACAGCGTTTCATGGTTGTTAGCTACTCTCAGAAGATGAAGTAACCTGATATAAATTACCTATTGCTGCGAGTGCAACAGAACCTGTTAGCACAGTAGTCACTTCTAGAAGGCTGCAAGTACTGACTACATTATTACAGGCAGAAGGTTTTCTATCATGGTAGAAGTCATTCTAATATGGCATTCTCCTCAAAGATTTCTCTCTATGGCTATTAAAGGGTTTTTCTCTGCTTCAGTGGTCCACATCATGAACAGTGGACTACATCCTTGTCCTAACTCTCACATGGTGATGTACAAAAGCTACAGTGAGACCACTCGGATGTCATTCTTCCAGAAGAAACCAGAGACAATGAGGATTGAGAACAGCAGTCAAAGTAATGGGCAACTGCCAAATGAATGGACTGCTCCTGGTTAAATCTGCATTGAATTGTTGCTCATTGCTATTCATTTACCCTGTTAAGACAAGACCGAGTAGCTGATAAACAAGACGATAAACCAGCTACTGAGTAAGAAAAAGATAAAGGATATTTAAAACAAATACCTCTACATATTAATCATATTGTGGATGTGGATAAGCTATACTCTAAACTAGATGAGAAATTCCTGTATATCCTAATGTGACACAATAGATGCTTTTGATGAACCAACTGTAATTTTAAGACAACATACCTGTCATTCTTAGCTCAAGTTGCCAGAGCCCAACAATTCAAGTCTCAATGATCTCCATGACAGTTATACTCCCAAGGAACTAGGTAGGGGGTACTTCTTTTCCACATACGTTTAGCCTAAATGGATCAAAAATTTCTATGTGTCGCTTTATTAGGAAGTGACTGACAAAACTAGAGAGAGTTTTGAGACACTGAAAAGGATAAGACAAACTCAGCTATGAGGTAAAAACTCTCAAAGGACTCAACACAAGGCCATGAACTGAAATACAACAGGGTCTTTCTGAACATAAGCCAACACTTTTTCACTGCTATGGGTGACCAAGTACTTGCATAGGTTGCCCAGAGAAGTTGTGGTCTCCCCCATCTTGGAGATACTCAAAAGCAGTCTGGACCTGGTCCTGAACAAGCAGCCCTAGATGGTCCCGCTTGAGCGAAGGGTTGGACCAGATGACCTCCAAAGGTCTCTTCCAACCTCAGCAATTCTGTGATTCTGTGAGAAAACAACAGATCGCTCCACTTTGGAAACAGTGTACATAACACAAATGATGCAGTCACAAAGATTAATGTATGTCTCAAAGACTGCATGAAACTCATATGCAAAACATTAAGGTTTCTCTTTCCCTGTCAAGCTTCCTTACCATGAGATCTTCACAGACTGTGGAATCGTCCTTCAGGCATCCAAACTTACACTAGTAGGATGCTGAAGGGAGTGCATGGCAGGGATGCCAGTCAGTCTCCCTGGAGACTCCATGAGGTCCATGAACATGGAAATGCTCTCTTAATGCAATAATGAGAGCACTGCCAAGATGCCCAGGAGAAACCTGCATGTACTTTTAGAGGAGGACAAAGTAATTTCAACATTTTCAAAGAGCTGGCCTGTGAAAACAAAGGTGCAACGGCTCTCTCCAGGCTGCCCCGCAGCCCTCTGTGCAGCCTGCCGCACTGTCAGCAGAGCCCTGCAGATGGCTGCAGAGCTCTTCCAGCTCCTACCTGTGCTACAGCAGTGGGCACTTGGAGGCAAGGACACCGGACAGTCCTGCACTGAAGGAAGCAAAATTGTTCTCCTTTCAAAAGATGGACAGTTCTCTCTGTGCTGCCTTTGTTTTTACCCGAATGTAACAGCCAGTTGCCTGCAGGCTGAATATCACTGTCTTTAACCTCACAAAGATCCTCCATTCACAAGTTTTCCCACGACGACAGCTGAAAGACAGAGATGCTGCGCCTCTTGAATGTGACAGTGAACTCCTCATACACAAGAACAATTTATCGCTCAAGATGCTTTTCTCAACAAGGGTCTGTAGTCCTAAGAAGCTCTTATGGAGCAGATACTTGAAAAGATGTATCCATTCCTCCTCTTGCCCACGGCAGCCACATCCTCTTTCTCCCTTCCCCAGACTCCCACCTAACTGTGTTGAAGGGCTTGCAGCCTTCTTCTTATACCTCATATCAGGATCAAGCACTGTTCCTAAAACAAGTCACCTTTGTCCACCGTCTTTCCCTTAAACTCCACCTTTAGCAATGAATCCTTTAAAAAAAAGATTAAAATTGAGATCTCCATCACTTTGGATGCTCTCCTTCCTCCGAAGCCATGTCTCCTGCTTCCTTCCGGTAGTTACACAGCAGATCTGCGCAGGGACAGGGGGTTTCACATCACAAAATTTTGTGTGCAAATCCTTCCTCTGTCTCGAGGGATCCATGAGTTTTTCTGTGTCCACCTTGTATCAGTTACATGCTTCAAGTACAGGGTAGCCTGATGTCTGTGCAGGTCTCTCAACAATTATGGACAGCTCCCCACCACAGGCACACTGACATTAAGTGGAATTCAGTGCCCAAGTCAGACCACTCTCCTTGAAAATTCCAGCTGCAGTACAATAGCAGGAACCATTTCTTCGTAGTTTATATTTACCTGGTCCCTTTCCAATCTATCCATCTGAATCAAGTAATTGTCTTCTGAGAGGGAGTCAAGAACTTATAATAGACACCAGCTGCCCATTCTCTTTTAATCCATCCAATATTAGACTCGTTAGTCACCAGGATAACAATCCTATTTGCAAATCAGCTACCTTTATCAGATAACCATTGGGACCTAGTACAATATCTATTAGTCCAACAATATCACAACCAAGATATATAACTGCTTCTGTACAAAAACCTTTCTTCTAATCCTTCTTAAACTCAACAAGACTGATTGGCTTTTATTATTCATGAATTAATTTTTAACTCTTGGTCCAGCAGGGGAATTGAATCTATAACATTTTGCAGAGACCGAAGCAAAGTAACAGTATGTTGAAAAAGTAAACCAGCCAAAAGCAGGTATTTTTTCTTCTTTCAACGAACAATTAAGAGGCCTGAGTCTGTTTTTCCCTAAACACTCAAGGGAAAATTCTAGGGAAAATTAGCACATTAAAACATGTATAGATACCACATCACCTACTGTGAGAGCTTTTGTTTTTGTTTCATGATTATGTTATTTAAAAAAGGCTGTGGAATTAAATTTGTTAGTATTTTAAAAAACAAGTCCATGTTAGACAAGGAAATAAAGAAGGGAAATTTCAACAGAGACAGTCCATATTATTAGAGAAGTAATGATCATGGGCAGTGATTAGGGCTCATACTTGCTCTGTAATGACAGTCCCGTAACTGCAATTACTAGGAAAAAAGAAACTGCTCTGTAGGAAAATAAAAAACACTTTAAAAAAGAATAAAAATACAGTTGTCAGAAACACTGTAGGTGATGAAATAAAAGAAACCTCCAAAATATTTCATAATCAAATAACCTTTTAAGTCATTCCATAAGGGGAAGAACACTATATTTCATGTCTTACTAAACAAAAATCGTATTAAAAAAAAAAAAGAGAAAACTTCCAAAACCACCACAAATTAAATACACAGATAAAAGAAATTCCAAATCGCTGACTTTTGTGGCTATGGTATTCAAGCCCATCTTTATCTTGACAATGTTATAGCTGGATCTATTTTCTGCATACTGTTTTTCAAATTACTCTCTAATACTCCATGTAAAGAAAATCTCTGTTCCTCTTTCAAAGCACCAGTTCACTGATTTATAAACAGAAGATCTAACTGCAGTTATTTAGTAGCACCTAATCCTTTATAATCCATAATAATATATATTCCCAGAGAAACACCCAATTTTTTCAGCACAAATGTTCTATATGGTATATTTGTACAGCATTTTACATTTACAAAACACCTTCTATGTAAGGCTGTGAACAGATTTACAAGCTTGAATTAATAAAGACCAGGAACAACCTTGTAATGAAGACAGTCCTATCCTTACTTCTTTTTCATTTATTCATTTATACACTAATACACACAGAAATACGTAACCACATGCAGAAAGTCTTGCGAATGCATCCAAAGAGACATTGGATGGATAAGTGAAAAAGTACACTATGCAACATCAAATAAACACTTGATTATATATAAAATTATATAGTTTATATACGTGTGTTCTGTGAAATTATAGTAATTACATAACAAACAATTACGTAAAATTAAGTGTGTACACACACCTCTGACAGACGTCCATCCATGAACTCACAGATCTCTGTATGCAAGAAAACTCTTTTCTGTCCTACTTTGGCACATCCTAGTCCTCCATAGTGTGCTTGGTGCCCCTACACAACTTGTATCAATTATTCCAACGGAGATGCATCTGGCATCATCTATGTAAAATAATACCTATGAATGCATGATACACTTAAACATCATTTTCATAAAGTCGTATTTGCTACAATCTTTTAAGGCAAAGAGATCCCACAGAAGGTAAAGTCATGATCCTTCACGATGCCCAAGCACCACAATGCAAGTTCCTGTGCTGGGATTTCCTTGGCTTTGAAGGTGAGTTTCGATTGTACCAGACAGCTGTGGCCTCCTCCCTACCGCAGTCCCTGGTTAGGCTGCACATCACTGCTCGAAGTCGCTGGTTAACACAGGTGTATGGAGAGCCCTGATCCAGCCAGATACCTCTGCACTACTGACAAATCTGATAACAAAAATTGCCTACTATAGAGCATCGGGCAATAGGCACTGATGATTTTAGAATTTTTTCAGTGTCTCCCTGTACCATTACCCACTTAGCCGACAAAAAAAAAAAAAAAAAAGCCCTTGTCAACAGAAATACAAAAACCATGAGGAAACTGAATTAAACTCTTAAAGATAAAAGCAGAAACAACATTATATATGTCTGAAAAGGAACTGAAGCAGGACTGAATTTATGTGTTTTAAAGAATTAAATCGCTCTTCCTCTACAGCACTTTCTGAAGTGTTAAAACTAGATGGCAATCACATGCCATACACGGTCCAGAAACAAAGAAAAATAAAATGACAGCAAGTCCTTAAAATTATTTTGTAAATATAAATTGTTTTAAAAATTATAAGCGAAGCATGTAGAAAACACACACACTGAAAATGGTTATGTGCACTAAAAATAAATTTTAAACCAAATCCCTAAAATCAGTAACATCCTATGTTCTCCACTGCTATGTTGCCACATCCATGAAAAACTCATCTGGATAAGTGTAATTTCTTAAATCATGAAACAAATATGTTTGAGAAACAGAAACTTGTCAGTTTGACTGAACAAAACCAAAACCAATACAGAACACTCTGGAAAAATAAAATCTGTTTAAGAATAATTCTTTAGTGTCCTTCAGCTCTTTAATTTTTTAATACGGAAAATGATGTAAGCCTCAGTGAGAAATTTGGTTTGTAATCATTCATGTCAGTACACTAAAAAAAAGTACTTGTGGAAACTGACAGAAAATCCTATTTCTGTTTTATTTTCAACCAAGTGCTTATACATTGTTAAAATTATCATCTTCATATGCAAAGTCGTAACAGGAGAATTGAACATTTTTTTAAAGCTGTTCTTTTGACCTTTGTCTTGAGTGAAAGGACAGCGAAACAATACACTCACCAGCATTGTTCAGTGACGGCTCCATCACCGGAGATTGAGGGCCATTATTACAAAAGGGAACTTTAAAGTGACATGAGAAAAAGGGGGGAAAAACCTCGAAAATAACATTTCTTAATATATCGAATGTACAAACAGCCTTTCAGACCAGCAGACATACAGCAAGAAGAAATCTTCATGTAAAAAGATCTGCAGTAAAACACAGATAATCAATTCAAAACAAAAGGTGCTGTAAGAAATTTTGTCCTGTTATGCAGGATACTCTAAGGTGGAGATCCCACTTCCATCACCCACGTTACAGGCTATGCTAATTTAAGAAAAATACATGACCCTTAAAATACATGGTAAATCAAACACAATTTCCAGGAATGGAAAAGGAAAATTTGGACAGAAAGAAGGGGTTCTCATCAAACGCTCTTATCCTACCAAGAAGAAACTAGAATAGGTTTCCTTTTCTTTCCAAGCCTTCAACAGGATGCAATATTTGTGATATGTCCTTACCGTCACAACAAAAAATTGTATAAAAACGGCCACCCCTCCCTACATTTAACCGATTTCCTTTCACATACACAAAAATGCAAGAATATATAGAGCTCTGTCCAGAACAAGAAGTCCTATCACAAATTTTTTTGCAATTTCAGTCTTATCTTAAAAACAAAAAAGAAAAAAGAGACTATTAATATGAAAAAGTGAAGTAGCCCCTTTCTGCACACGTAAGTTTGTGACTTATGAACTGATTCTGTGTTGTTCACTAAATCCATATGGATCAGGAATATCTTCTGTAGGACAAAAAAGTCATCCTAAGGGTGACTAGACTGAGATTTGCCAGGATTCCATAAAATGAATAGGATTTGTTAGATATTTATTCCTCCCCCATTCAGAAAGGGAGTGCAAGAAAATTCCAGCTCAGCAGGGACAGAGAGCCATCGCAGGTTGTGTGATAACAGCTTGCCACCTGCTTTTCGCAAGTTGTCTCTGCGAAGTGCAAGGGGCACTGAGTAGTAACATTGCCTGTGGTGACAGGAATGCACTGAACAGTTCAGTATGCAAAAGCACTTACTGGTACACAGTGCTCTTCACAAAGGGCATTGCAGAATGCTTTCCAGGCTGTGTCAGAAGTGCTAGGAGAGGAAACATTAGTGCATGTGTCACAGGAGGAACGTAAGCACTTGCTATCACAATAAAAGAAGGTATAAGCAAATACAGGTACAATACTGCTCATAGCCAAAAAAAAAAGGGGGGGGGGGTGCCAGGGAGAGGAAGAAGACAGGAAACTTAGCAGCAGTCACATTAGAAGGAGCATTTCCCTGCAAGAACAGCAAGGGTTAACAGTGACATATAAGCTCCAGTCCAGTCAAGATAGGGTCAAATGATGTGCAGTGAAAGTTTCGAGTCCTCAATCCCCCAGAGCTTGTTTGCTAATTACATTTGCAATTACAAACATGACAAATATATTATTATACAGTGCGTTCCACCTTGAGCAGACATGTTTCTCCTCACGGACAGTCACTGCCAGCAGCCAGACTCTCAAGAACTGGAAGAATCAAAGTGCACTGCGCTCCAGCTGCAAGCATCATTTTTTTGTGGGTATCTCTATTGCTCTGAAGAGACAGGGCAAAGCTTTAGAGAGAGGTAGCATAAAAAGGATGGAAACAGATGCAAAGAGTAAGTTATTACAATTTAATTTCTAAGAAGTAAAACTTGCCAGGTCAATGGCTATTACTAATAAGTAATACTAAATTGTGTTCTGTTCCCAATGACTGGCACGAAGCACTTTACAGATGCAAGCTACGTAGAAATGACTACATTCAAAACTCAAATGCAGCTAAAACTCAAATGCAGCGAAGACAGAAATCAAGTGTTTCCTTTGTTTTTCGGCAAGGTCACCATAACCATGTACAGCTAATATCTTCTTTATTAAGTCCCTTCACTAAACAAACAACCATTCTGATTCATAGTTTGTCATGGAAACTCTGAGCTTTCCCCTTTTTTCCCCCAGTTTCTAGAGCGGCATTACCTAAGAAACTCACTGCTGGGTTCTGGGCAGATGCTATATTTACTTGCTCACACTGCAAGAGACTAAAAATTCTGTTGTGCTCCCTGGCTGTAATGTTACCGCCAGTAGCTCCACAGAATAAAGAACAGGTCTGACTGGGAAGAATTTCCCAGTCCATGCAGTCTGCACTGAAATTGTGGATGTGCAGCACTACGACCCCCAACTCTTAAACCAAGAAGCACAAGTTAGAATAAGAAGTTGGAGAAAGGATTTTGGCTTTTATATCTAAGATCTGTCACTACTTTTTGCTACTTTTACTATTTCTTTCCTTAATTAAATCTCTCCTAGACATTTTACACTCTTTGGAGAAATTCTACCTTGCTCCTGACAGAACCTGTAAACTTCATCTACACTCGGGTTTAAACCTTTTACCTTCTCCCTGTTTCTGTTCCCTAACAGAATTTGTGTCCTTCAAGCCCTGGAAAATTTTGTAAAGAGACCCACTGACACAATGCACAAAACTTCTTATTGATCTGAAATCATTTGAAGAATACAGGTATTTTCAAACAACATGAACTTCAGAGCAGTAGTGACAGTGCAGAAACGGGGCTGGGAAATGACAGCAGAAAGGGCACAGAGAGTAGAGCAACGTTCTTTTGGAGAGGAAGAAAACGGGATGTGAAATCTCTATCACAGCAACTTTCTCTGATGCAATCTCTCCAAAGTCTTTCCCCTCTCAGGCTAAATGCAATATTTATTGATTACTTCAAATCAATACAATGAAAAAATCCTATTTTTTAAATATATTGATCTTTCCATATTTCTCAATAATTGATAATGATTAGATCATGTTTACTTTTACAAGTGGAATTAGAAGAGGAGGGAAAAGTTAATACAAATACTTTAAAGGTACTGATTTCCTCATCAGCCCCGCGCTCACTAAGCTTAGTGTACTGAGACCCCATTTTATGATGGGAACCTTGTCAGAAACCCAGTAACTACACCAATTCCTTATAGAGGTTTTTCAATTTATTCTGTCAACAAAACAAACAACTCCATCCTATTCTCTCCAATTAACAACTCCTCCCAATCCCAGCCTCTGAGATATATTCAGAACAGACAGTTGTATTTAGATTCTCTGACTCAGATTTCCTCCCATTCACAGAATACGGAGATTTCCAGTAACCTCTGAAATTAAGTCACATTACTTCAGTCTACGCATTAGGGTCAGTGACAGCAACTTTGTTAATTCTCTGCCGCAAGATCTGGAATTTGCTCCTTCATTGCCTTAAAATTCCAACATTATACCTTTCCATCTCTCTATCAAATATGTAATTTATTCCTTTCAACCTTTTCCTTCTCTTAATAAAATAATTTTTATTTTTATTACATTAGTGACTCACATGTCTTTCTTGTACATCAGAGGAAACAGTGTAAGAGACATAGCATCTGGCAAGATGCTCTCATTTGCCAATGATTTTTATTTTACCTTCATAATGGCTCCTTGGTCAGTTTCTGTCTGTCATGGAGAGTATTAATTAGAGACAGAAATGGCAATTTTGTAGTCCTATCAACACTTCTAGTGGCAACTATAATGAGGCAGAAAACAAATTCTCTGAGATTTGGCAGTTAATATGGAAAAGTAAAAATGCTGTATTCTACTCTCCTGTGAAATAGCCTTAGGTTTGCATATGAGAGAGATACAACACCAACACTCCTTATGACCATACATATGCATGTGTGTATACCTACACGCAAATATTTACAGACGCATACATGTGTTTGTGTGTGACTACAGTGACATATTTTATATGGCAGAATGTACATTTGTGGTGTCTGCACACGCATTCCCTTCCTGCCGTACCACAGACAGACGCTGTCAGAACAGTTTAACTAATGTATTCTCACCATATGCCCTCACCTGAGAGACAAACTGCAGGTGCAAATCATTGCCTTTGTTAATTTTCCAATTCTGAAACGCTTTAAACAAATTCCAATTCATATAAAAGCTTCTTCCTTGGATCTGCATCGCCTACCCCAGGAACAATTCTCCCAGAGGTCAGTACCAAAATGTAGTAAGCGGCTGCTAAAGAGTGAATTTCTGTTTAAGAAAATAAATACATACTTGGCCTTAGAATACATGCAGAGAAGGTCAAAATTAGGAAGAAGCATTTTCTTATTCTCCCTGAAAGATTCTGCACCGAGAGAAACCACACAGCCTGCTAACCAGAACTTCCACAGGTTCCTGGTGTAATCGCTTAGATCAGTACACACAGGCAATGGAAAGGGAACTTTCACTGCTTGAGGAAGATAAATACAAAACCTGAAGAATGAATTAAGGGCAAGGAATTCCTTTGCTTAGTTTTTGTTCAGACTCTTTTTGGGTCTGACTGTTACAAAAATTAAGATCTCATCAAACTCCAAGGTGAAAGGAGTCACCTCTCCTCTCCTTCGCCTTGTTCATTCTCTCTCTGTTTCAATAATTATGAGGTGAAATACAGTTTCCAGGGAACTGTATGAATCATATATTGAGTGACCACATCCACTTCTTTTCCAATATTTTAGTCTTCCCCTTATCTTTTCCTATAACTTAACAAGCAACTCAACAAGAAGAAGCAGTTTGCAATATTTTTAAATTCATTCACAATTTAAGGTTTAATGTTAAAAAAATTGCCATCCACAGAACTAAAAGTGGTATTGAAAAAAAAAAAAAGAAAGTAACTTAAAATCATTTCAATAGCTAGCAGCCAAAAGAGTAAATCAGTACAGTAACAATAATATGCTCACACAGCTAGTTAGGGATACAGGCACAAATACAACAGCTGTATTTATATTGTATGGTCACAATGTATTTGTGTTACAGTGGGAGAAAAAGATGGTTAAACAGATACAGACTGGGCCAACTCATCCTCAGCTACAGGAATGTAATGTGAAATCTAGCCTTAATAAAACCAGAATGCAAATCAACTCAGTACCTGACACACTGCACATATACCTTTATTGTATTATATATTATATTGTATTTTTAAAGCTGCTCCCATCTTACTTCTCTCAGTACTTTTTTTAGACTTTCCTGCACCATCGTACTCCTTTAAATAAAAAAAAAAAATTGAGGTTTAAATAGTTTAAATTATATTTCTCTATTTTACCAAACCTCAGCAATGTTAAAGAGAAGGTCAGTTGGCACACAGAACCAAGCACCTCTTTAAACAAAGAGCTCTCCAACAGTTTCTCATCTCAAAAAGCAGCACTCTCTGTCTACTGTAAAGCCATAGGGGCTCAGTAGCACTTCCCCCAGGGCCACCTTCATCTGTCTACTCAGCAGCCAAGGAGTTACTCATATGGGTAAGGTGCACTTGACATTTTTGAGAGCTGACTGAGAGCCCATGAAAAAGTAAAAACGGTGAATGGCTATACAACATCCAGATTACTTCTTACTATTTTCATGTTGTTTGAGTTCCTTTTTCTCAATTCCAAAAGTACAAAAAATAAAAGGAGAAAGTTAAGAGACAATATAGTAAGTGATGAAGATTTAGCTTTTCACTGTGGCATTTTGTTCTTTTCTTTTTTTTTTTTATGAAGGTAAATGCATCTTCTATTTTTGCCTTAATATTAAGACTCCCAGCAGCATACAGAATACATGTCCCTTAAGAAACTGTTTGTTTATTTTTAATTCAAAATGGAGCAGCCACAAGTGTAGCACCAGTGGGGAAAAGAAAATCACATGGGTTAGATTATTAATTTCTATTAACAATACTAAGTCTCATTTTAATGAAACTGCTGGAAGCTGGGGATTAAAGGAAAGAGAAATGAGTGTAAAGACAGATGGACTATCAAAAAACAAGATACAGAAAGACAAAAGCTGAAATGAGGAAAGAGGGGTATTTGTGGATGATTTGTTTGATTTTAATTTTACTAAATACGTGTTCTTAGACAAAAGCAATGAAATAGGCAAAATTATTCCATTCCCACCTCTGATGACACCACAAAACCAGCATAGGTGACATACGGATTAACAGGCAAACACACAAAATGGGACTCTGCTCAGGGTGAGATTTATCAGAGAAATGCATTTTAAATGAACTATTCTAGTCAGCTGGATGTAAATGCTGAAAAGGTTTTGCCTTGTTTCCTAACTTCCCCAACAGGATCAAACCAACCTTAACACACTAAAGTGATTTTAAACACAGCATTACCAGGCACAGCCCACTTCGGAATACAAAGAGCAGTAGCAGGTGCTAAGGTATCAGCCACCAGTCCCAGCTTGGGATGTCTGCTTGCCAGCCCTCCGACTCACTCCACTCTTTCCCCGGGCAGGCTATCAAAAACAGTAGACTGTGGGAAACTGAATTTCCATAGTGCATTTCAGATGAAAAACAGACTTTTAAAAGAAAAGACAGTGCTTTAATGGATCTGCTTCGTATAATTTTATATGCACATCTCTTTATAGGCACTTAGTAATTCATCTAATAAAAATCCTAGCACAGACGGAAAGTAAAACTGCGCAGAAAGGACCGTCAGCGCTCACTGTTAGCTGCCTGTTCCTAGGAGATGAAGCATTAGAGGGAGAAGTTACACGGCAAGAAAGAAACACACCAACACGCCTACTACCCCAAGTGCTGTTCCGCAGACTCCGCCGCACCTGCCGGCCTGGAGGTGCGCCCTGCCCTGCCCACTGCCGGCCGCTCCGAGACACCCGGCACACGCGGTGCCCCGCGGGGGCGGGCGGCGGCGGCTCTGCGGCACCGAGGCAGCGGGACTGCGGGGTCGCCCCATCCCAGCCACAGTGGGACGCAACGCCGGTCCCAGCCCGCCCCCGGCCCGCCCGGTCCCGGCACGGCACACTCACTGGTTGTGGTAGCCGAGCGGGTCGGAGATGCACAGCTCGGAAATGTCCATCAGTCCAGTTTGAGCATTCCCGGTTGGAGGAAAAAAAAAAAAAAAAAAGAAGAAGAAGAAAGAAAGAAAAAACACAAGATAACAACTAAACTGCAGTGGGCTGGGAGGGCGGAGAGCGCCGGGAAGAGGAGTCGGCCCGAGCCCGGCGGCGGGGCAGGGGCGGCAGGCGGGCGACGGGAGGCAGCGCCGCTCCGCTCCCGCTCTCGCTCCCGCACCCGCGTGCGGACACACTGACGGCGGCAGGAGGCGGGCGGCGCGCAGGACCCGGCCACGGGGGATTTCGCCGCCCCGAGCCCCGCTGTAGCTTTAACGCCGGGAGACGGATGGAGACGGCAGGGCGGCTATTGGCTCCCGCGCAGGGGCTGGGCTTGGAGGGCGGCTGGGGGAGGCACGGCCGGGGGGGCCGCCGGACCCGG
>VZTE01005061.1:1290752-1324291 GCA_013397775.1 Eulacestoma nigropectus | reverse complement strand
AAAAATTTGTTTTTTTTATAAGTGTATTTTTTTTTTTTTTTTTTTTTTTTGACTAAGGAAAATGCAGAAGAAGAAGAGATCTAGTTACTTTTGGCATTTGGGATGGTTTTTTTCCCTTTTATGAAGGCTCTTTCATTGTATTTTCACAAGGAAGTGAGTGAAATGCTGTCTGTACAGGGCAAAAAAGATAATAATTAGGAAACCTAAACTGGGCAGAGCAGTTTTGTGTATACAATTTTTTATCTTGCCTGCTGGGGAAAGAGGAGTTTGATGACAAGAAATCTTTCCCAGCCTCTGTCTCATTTAAGTTACAGAGAGGTCATTGAGTTGAATTCTGAAGACAAGCCTTTCACACCTTTGAGGCCAATAGAACTGCCTGACTTCACTCAAGTCACTGTGTTGCATGCCCTGATCCCTCTGCTTTGCAGGGCTAGTAGCCCTAGAGAGAAACTTAGGTACTCTGAACACAGGTTCCTGATGTCTGGTAGGCTTTTACAGACCAGCCTTCTTTATTTTGTGCTCTATTCTGTTTTCTTTTACTACACGCAAACAAAACAGTTTTTTCTCCTCACCAAAAGCAATGTCTTCTTTTCTACCAAACTCCAATAGATTTTTTTTTCCCAGAAATCAGATTGGCCTTGCAAACAATATGCTTCCATCTAAAGGTATCATGATGAAGCTCAACATCTATTTAAACAGAAAATAGTTTTCACATTGTGATTTTCAAACAATGAACACCCAGCCGAACATCCTTAGGTATGCTTCAAACATTACCTAGTCTTTAGAATGTGTTATAATTCACAACTTATAGACTGCCAAATCCTACCATAAAGACGTTATGTGGCTTGCCCCAGATCAGTCTGAGCAGATCTGTAGCACCAGAGTCTGAATACAAATGTCTTAACCCCTACTGTCCTGCTTTAAATGAGAATTCTCTGTCCCAAAACTGTGACCTTTCCTTAAATTTCGTGCTTGTATACAACAGCGTTAGGAGCCCTGAGGTAAGACAAACATAGTCTCTACATTGCCAATGAAAAGTCAAGGCTTTCTTTTAATAACTTTTTTTTTTTTTTTTTTGGTGTAGGGCCAATGTTGTTTCGTGTGGTTTTATACCCATTTTTCTCTTTGCAGTGTTAATAGCAGGACTCATTTTTAGAGCAGAACATGTTCCTGCTGACATCTTAAATGAAAGTTCACTGCAGAGACACACATGCACAAAGACAAATCAGGCAAAGGAAATATAACTTTTGTAAAATTAAAACAGCATCAGAGTAAGAGGCAGGTGCAGAGTATTTTACCAAGTGGGAAACAATAAAGACAATCAGAAGAGAGACATTTCTGTCCAGATTATGGAAGAATTTGTAATAAGAAACATATAGAGAGGCAGGAGAGGAAATTATATAGCTGGGATTATGCCTTCTACTATTGCATCATCAGTTAGCTGGGGTATTTGATAAGAACTTCTATCCAACCTGCCTAGAAGTACAGCAGTGTATCTTCTTGCATGTTTTGGCAACCTACTCCTTAGTCAGTGTTTGCCTAACTCTTGTTTAACTAAGTGGACAGAAACCATCTTCAGAAAAGATACGTAATTAGAGAGGTAGGTTGATCTTGTAGGCTTGGAAGAATTCAATGGAGAGCTGTGTTCCAGCTCCAAATTTGGACTTGTTGGTGGTCTTTTTTCCATGATGTATTACACTAACCCTCAGCTGGGCTACTGTGGTCAGGCAGAACGTGGCGAGGACCTTGACTGGAAAGTGATCTTTATTCACACTCACAGCTACACATAATTTCTAGCACGGTAACTGCTATTTCCTATAGTCTTTCAATTGCAGCAAAGCAGAAATTAATCCTTCCCCATCCATGATCCTAGCTATCCACAAGGCAGTAGCTGGGCTATTTGCTCAGCTACCGGGAGGAAGGAGAGAACACAAGGCATCAAGGAATCTTTACCTCTGCTTAAGTGTTGCAAATCCTCCATCACAAGCATGGCCTTCCTAGTATGGTGGCTCATCCTCTCAGATGGGACATAAAGTCAAAGAGCATCTTTTCAACTTCAGCTTTCCTGAAATAACACTAGCTTCAAGTCTGGTATTGCAAAAGGCCAAGGAGGATGGTCAGTAGAACAGGGGGTGCTTGTTCATTGCTCTGATTTGGGGAGATGATTAGCTGGTTCCCTCTCTAAGCCCATGCACTCCAAGCCCATCCATTCTAATCACCCTAGGACCCTAATATTCACAGTATCAGCTTACTCACTGAACTGATCAAAAGAAATACCTGTCTTGTCAGGAGAAATAACAGTTACTTACTCTTATGCTGCATTCCAAAAATGGAAACACTTTTGGTGTATGCATTGATAATGTCAAATGTCTCAACCCAGAAAAGGAGTGGGGCTCAAAGAAACCAAAATGCTTCAGAGTTACTACCATTAAGGAAGTATGCCTGCTGAGGGTTAGGCAGTGAGGGTGAAGGGTAATTTTTCCAAGTCTGTGATGGAAACACATGCAGTATAACTTATTTCCCATCAACAGCAATAAGGTGACTGCAGTTTGAATATTATGATGTGACAAAAAACAGTGGGTAAGTGTACAGGTTCCTCTTAGCTGGGTTCTCTGAGTAGGTAACAGTTCTTTTAGAAAATGAGGTAGGCAGTTATAAAGAAGAAAAGCAGTGAAAGGACTTTTCTTCCCAGGGTGTGAGGGATTAAGAAAGCGAGGATTAAAGACCTTCCTTTCCCTGCAGGAACCTCCATCTGGCCTCATCTGGGCACAGCTGATAGAAGACTATTGACTTCACCAGGTCAGCCAGGCCAAATACAGAGGAGCTCACCAACAGTGGATCTATACAAAAGTGTTTAACAGTGAGATGAACCTGCAAGTCCCAAGTGACATTAGCAAACTTGATATAGTTTCTGTCTGGAAAAAGCAGAGATATCAGATGATCAGGACTGCTCTTCTGGTCATGTTCTCCAGCCTCAGAATACTCCAGTTCCTGATAGTAATAGACTACAGGTTTTGGCTAGACCTACACATGATGGGCCATCTTCACTCTAATGTGCTGTATCGGCAGCACAACAACCTTAGCTCTGCTCTGAATCTCCAAACAGCTCAGTTAAGTACATGACCTTTTTTAAGATTTGTTCTGTACTAACTTGAGTGTTTGAAGAACAATGCAGATTTTTTCCACAGCTCCCTCTTGAGTTTATTTATTACTTGAATAACATTTATTTCACTTGTTGGACAAGAGAAAATTGCTGTGACAGATTATTTGATTAGACAGCTTTGCCAACAAACCCCATCCCAAGCTTCTTAACATACTTTTAACTTTTGAGTACCATCATGAGATACATGTCTGCATCACATTCAGACACCTTCAAGTATAATGCATTAGGAAATCACTGTTCTATCTACAAGTCATTACCATTCATACACTATGCCTACACACCATGAATGTTCAAGGTCTTGCAGTATATACTCAAAAAATAAAGAGAAAAAAATAACAAGAAAAATAATCCTTGCTTATACCATAAAACATCACAGGCAAGGCAACTCAGGACTGTATAAACATGTCTGCTTTAGCAACACAATATATGAATGCACAGTGTCAAGAGAGTGGCCAGTTGTGAAGAGACAGAAGTTACCAGAAAAAAAAAGCTCTTCCATGCAAAGGAAAGGAGAAATTTCACCAGCTCAGTTCTAATTCTATTGTGTGGCTCTATGTATTCCAAAAGACAGCGATCTCTCTCATGTGTGGAAGTAAAAGCCCCTGGATGTCTTTGAAAAGGTCTAATTGAACGAGTTACAAGTCTTAAAATCTCAGAGATCCCAGCACAGAGGAAGTTGTGGGCAGCAGTAAAGTCTTCTCCTGATAGACCTGAACATGTGTCATTGGATTTCAGCAAAAATGCCTTAATCCTTCAAAGACACGTGTTGCCAGCTTCACCGTTCCCATGGCAGCAGTAGAAAGGATTACTTTTCAGTATCATTGTTAAGGCAAACTCAAATCTCAGTCCCACGTGGTTGGAGGGTGACTTTGGTGCTGCAGCCTCCTAGCAACAGGTCCCTTTGGTCTCTACATTGCTTACAAAATAAAATCCAGTATTGGTTCTTTTACTAATCTCTTGAACACCTTTATTTTAGTGGTGATCAAAGACTACGAGTGCCTCCCCTCTCTGTTCCTCTGTTGAACATAGCAATCTTCCACTAAACATTTCCAGTCAGCTGAACTCAGTAGTACTCAACTCATCTTTTAGACCTTGTCCCTCAACATTTGTCAATATTTCCTAACTACTGCAGTCAGCAACACAGTAAAGGGTAGGCTTTTGTGGCATAACTTCCAGAAGTTGTTGCTACCAGGTTTGTCGTGGGAGCCATACAGTCTGGGGACAGTACTTCTTGTTAAACCCATTGCTTTTCCAGAGTACCAAGAAGTTAGACAGAAAAAGGACAGAAGGAAGGTGGTGGGAAAGAAAGACTGTCACTGCTTCAGATACAGAGGTCCATCTAATAACCAGTAGCACCCAGAGGGCCCTACCTTGCTAATGAGATAGAAGGTACCAGGCAACAGTACCGCCTTGAGAAGCTACTTTGTTTCTATGGCTCATTTCATGAGGACACTCATTAAAGTGACTGGTCAAGGGGGATGGTTAACACCAACAAAAACCGTAAGTCATTAGCCATCAACCATTTGGGCTGAATCAGCCCATTTGGCATTGTAACCATAGGCAGGGCAGCTGCATTCCACCCAGACAGACTAGTGCCTCTTCCAAAGGCACTGTGGCGACGACAGTCATCAGCCTGCAACACAACCCAAGGCTCTGCTAGTACACATCCCACAGGATACCTGACCAGCACTGTAAGGATGTTCAGAACATGCCTTGCATGTCCTACTGCCAGGCAGGTAGGTTCTGCTAGTGGAGGTAGTGCTAATATTTCTCTATAGACAAACCTAGATGACACCCATCAGAGGAGCAATAAATATCTCCAAGGGTTGCACTAGGATACAAACCAAGAACATTGAGATTTGACTATCCACTTGCTATTTAAGGAGCACTTTTTTTTAATCTACTACAGTTCACATATACAGAATACACAGGCAACAATATAAGGTCCAAATATTTGTCAAGCTGTCAAATACCCATTAATGAAATGCTGTAAGTCAGCTGAACTGAAAAGTGAGAGCCTACACTCCTAACTTATGTTCCCAGACTTTTATCTATACACTGTGGAGCAAAGGATACGCACTCAGATGTCTCAGTGATTAGCTCTCCCAACAGCAAAATACATCCCAAAAATATAGTGTCTTAGAGTGGTGTAAGAGTTATTAAATGTTTGTAGGATTTCCATGAGCATCACATGTGTCCAGTGCTCTCAAGCAAGGCTCAATGCTATCTGCAATACCCACAGAGGTGTCCTGTGGAGATTTGTCAAAATAAGGTATGGGGCAGCCTGGGAGAACCAGAGAACTGTGGCTTCACTGGCACTGCTGTACTATTTCACCCAGCCAAAATTCTTGACACAATATAAATATTCCCCAAACCCCTCTCTCTAAAAGAAGAAATTGTTCATCTAAAACTAGGATGAGAAGCTGGGTCATCAGATGAGGGCAAAATTGGTTTAAAAGCCATTAAGAAGAAAGCAACCTAGGCATTCAGGAGCAATCACAGCTGCTTGGGCTGATCAGGAGAGACAGAGGGAATTATTTATTTATGGACTTCCTGCTCTCCCTGAGCGGATGTCTCCACTGGGGAAACTTTAAGAGAAGTGGGGAGCAGGAGGCAGGTGCTGCTTGGAAACCTCCAGAGATTTTCCTGGTCTGGGCCTCAGGAGAGCTGAATACAGTTTGTGCTCAAAGCATCCTGGAGCCATCAACTTATCTTTCTCAGAGCAGGAAAAGCAAGCAAGAGCGTCACACAGATCTCTGCTAGGATGAAGCACTTGGAGAGCCCCAGGCACCCAGACTGCCATGCACGCTTTGCACAGCTTTCAGCAAGATCTCTTTAGAGCAATAGTGCTTTAGTACATAGCCATTTCTCTCTTCTCGTGGTTCAGCTGCTTCCCTTTAAACACAGATCAAGTGTCTCTAGGGACCCAGCAAGCATTTAACAGACCTGCCTGATGGAAGGACCTCCAATGAGAAAACCAAGACCTGAAACTCCCAATAGGCATACTCAATTCAATCCACATCTGAGAAAGCAACCCTGAAGTTACATGCAACCAGATCCTAACTGCAGAAAAAGCACATCAGTCTAGTCTGTATCCACAGCTCACCTGAAGATTTTACACTTAAGGGGAAGGAAAGACTTGCAGAGTAAACATGAAGAAATATGTGAATTGAAAAGGTCAACATGGAAATACAGAATTATTGATATGGTATCAAGAATTCCTTTTCAAGATACAGTACTGTCCTTCTCAATGCAATTTCTTACTGATTCCCAAAATTGGGGGATGAGGAGGAGTTATTCCCTAAAATCACAGTTGATAGTCTTATCTCAGTTGTTCCCTAAAAGAACACCCTTCATTACTCAGAGTTGACCCTTCATAACTAACTAAAAAAAGCCGTACAGATAGACAGACAGATCTGCCCTGTCAGCCAGATCTCGCAACTATCTTCTTGTCCTGGCTTTGGTCAGAGGGCCAGAGAGGGGTATAAGGGCATGGAAACTGTCAACCACTACCAGAATTTTTCACTAGAAGATGTTGCAGAAGAGCAGTGTTACAAGAGGGTCACTGATGGGGACTGAACAGATTACGTGAGTGGTACAGCCTGCACTGTGTCAATTCATGTCTGCCTGCAATTCATTACTGATGAAATGCCAGAGATTGAGATGAAAAGGGCAGGAGCAGATGGCAAACTACTGCTTTAGACACATCTCATTCAACCATCCCAGTTTATTTCTGCTCCGCCTCTGCTAGTATAGCTTGCATTACTCCACAGCAATAATGTTCTTCCTCAACTCTGGTCTCAAATCAATACATTGTTTTGTGCCATTAAAGCCACTGCAAAGGCATTTGTGGTAGCAAAATAACTCATTATGCATAAAATGCTTTGAGAAAAATTTGAAAAGGAAAGGACAGAAGAACAAGAGAGTATCATCTTCATCAAAATCAGTGATCCAAGGCAACCTCAACATCAAAAAGGCACAAAATCTAACCATGAGGGTGTTTTAGCAAGTCCTGACTCAGACTGCCTCCTCCCCAGCCTGCTCCTCCCCACACATAAAGGCATTTCTGCTACTTGTAAATATATAAAACCAGATTTGTTCTACCAGTTTATATTCCTCCAAACAAACAGCAGTAAAAAAGGGGTCTGTTTTCCATTCAATAGAACGGGTCTTACTTGGCCTCTCAAAGGAAAGTTCTTTTGCTGCCCATTCAGAGACAGGTTACATTTTTAGAGGTGTTTAACCTTTGTTTCCCACTCTGGGAAGCACATCATTAAGCACTGACAGCTACACAGCCCTGAGAGGAGACTGCTCTAGAGATGGTAGCATTCCCCAGGGAGCTAGAACCAGCAAGCCAGGGCTCTCCAGGGAGCTGGTCTGCTTTGACCATTGACTTGTGGCTTTACAGGGCCAAACCAAATACACTGCAAGTTCATAAGTGCTGGGGTTAGTAATTTGTGTGTTTTAACATACATTGTTTGGGAAATTCAATTCATTCCTTAGTTTGCTAAATACAGCTTTAGGTTCTAAAATCCCGTGGAGTATGTAGTATCCCTTGCCCCTTCATGCTCATTTGCCTTTTTTATTTCCCCTTCAACTTGCTAAAAGAAAAAAAATCCATTTTTATTCTGTTCTTGGCCACTCAACCTTGCTTTCAGAGCATGGCACACCAACTTCCCCTGCTGCAATTGTCAGATTACAAAACCAAAATAAGAACATTTGCCTCCCTACTGCTGGGCACAGGCAGCCCCAGATGGTATTAGTGATGCCCAGTGTTCACCTCCTCTCCTTGCAGGCTTTCTCTGCATGAGAATGTTACCACACTGTAATTCAAGGTACAATTTGAAATAGATTAACTTAAGCTGCTACAAGAGGCACTCATTACTATTGAAACTTAATCTGTTTAGACAACTAATGAGCAAAAATGAAGCATCCTCAAACTGGCAGGAGAGCATCCACAATTTGGATTTTCAGTAGTTTAAACAGATTGTTACAAAATCGATGCCATTTAAAGTGTACATCTTGTGTAGAAAAGGTCTTCTCTGAACTGAGGAAACAACAGCACTGGTGGAATAAATGACTGCCTGTGCAAGGGTGCAACACCCATTAATGACTACTACAAAGCAACAGGGAGAAGTGGCAGAGGAGGTAGGGTCACTTTCTTGCACACAGCCTGTTAGGAAATACTGCATTCAGATTGACTGCCTACAAGCACGCAAGAAAGGGCATCCAGAAGTGACAGCCAGGTAACAAAAGTTTCCGAGACGCTCCAATATATTCAGGATCCTCCCTTGCCTGGGAAACATGAGGGGAAAAGAAAAATAAAGCACATGTGGGTGCGCCTTTGGAATGTTTTCTGCCGCTCATCCAGCACATGCCTTACACAGGGGTGCAGGCGTCGCAGCCAGCCGAGGATGCAGATTAGTTCTTGGAAAGTGGGCACTGCACAGAGCAGTAATGTACATCTTGCAACACTCCTGCCCTACGTCCCTGCCATCCACAGCAGCCCACAGAGCCCTGCTATGAAGAAAAACCTCTCAGAAGATGCAACAGCCTTTGTGAGAGGCTGGGGCCAGAATCCACTCCTGTAAAACAGCTCTCCAGACCAGGATGTGACTGCGGCTGGCAAAATATGTTAGCTAATGAAGATTGGGGCAGGCAGGCAGAGACGATCCCTTCAGCCTGTTAATCCACTTAGGGAATGAGAAGGGAAACCTGAGCTGAATTCCTCTGTTCCCTGCAAGGGACTGTGCTGTACTGGCTTTAGCACTCAAGGCAAAGCAAATCCAGCCAGAGATGGACCAGGGAAAGCTGAGTGTGAGACTAGTGCTTTTGGGAGACAGGAGCAAGAGCTGAGGCAGGAAACCGCAGTCCCTAGGGAGAGAGCCAGGGCAGGATTTTGTGTCCACTGGGACCTAACGAAGTAACTTGAGCTTTACTTACCCTCTCATTGGGAGAAAGCAAGAAGGGCATGTAAGTGAACTTTTACACAACAGCAGGGCAGGGAGAACAAACACACCTTAAACGCTTTTCAGCAGGCCAAAAAGGTTCCCAAGAATCAGGTTCCTGGGTTAGCAAGTCAGAGTGAATATTTGTGCCCCAAATACCCTTCCCAGCAGTGACAGTACGCCAGCATTGCCTCCTGTCCACCTTAACTGGCGGCTTGCAGAGACGATGGGTGCCAATCCCAGGAAATGTCAGATTATCCTTAACCACCAGAGGGTGCTCCCCATCTCAAAGACAGAGTCAATGTCACAGATGCACCCAGACAGACAGAGGAGCCCTGATTTCCAGCAATCGTGGGATCCAAGCAAGGGAAAAATTAGAAAATTAATAATAAATAACAATTAGCGATTCTGATCCTGTGCCTCACTTCTGTTTTCCCATCCCTCCTGGCCAGGCAAGCTAAGGCCCCCTGTCCCATTTGTCCTCTGCGTCCTGCTCAGTCAGGTGATTTTCCTCACACTGAAGATCAAATCACTTTTATTCATTCCTCCTGGATCATGGATCCAGAGCAGGAAATAAACATTTTCTGCTTGGCAGGTCTGTAAGAGTGAGATTCCAACTTGCCTACCCCTGAGCAAGGTTAGGGTCTCACCCTCTGATCAGATGCAGTTTTTGCAAATGAAGGCCTGACCTTACCCCTGCACTGCCGCAATGGTGTGAGGGCCACTAGCCCTTGTGTTCAGGTTCATTTACTCCACTCTGTCCTAAGCTGGTTTCCAAAGAGCAGAGTGCCTGTTGTGCAGGGAAACATCGGTTTGGGGGCACTAACATTACCTAACTCTATCAATAAGACACCTGTAGGGAAAGACTGTTCACTTTGGTAATGCAGTGACCCACAGCCTCCCTCCCTTCTCTCACTGAAGGGAAGCACAGGTGTGTGACTGCAGTTGTACACTAAGGAGTTGTGCACCTCACAGCACACCACCCTGTGCCTCAGCTTCCTGCCTGCATAGGTTAGAAGCAATACCCAAGAGTTGCATCATATGTGGAGAACAGTGAAGTTAGGATGAAATCATAATGGTTTTATTCCCCCCTGAGATTCAGAAGAGAGCTTAAAGCATGCCAAGTAAGATCAGACATCTATGCAAAACAGACTAGCTCTGCTGACGTGTCTGGCATAACATCTGGTTGTCCTAGCCCCAGCTTACTTTGATAGTCCAGCTCTGTATGTCCCATGGGGAAACCAACTCTCATTGATGGCTCCCACCCAGCACACGTGCTGCCTCTTGCTGTCTGACCCCTACAAGAACAGATTGTTATATTTTTTTAATTGTCCTTTCCTCTCCTTTTCCCACTAATGCCAGGCCCTGCCTAAGGGGATTTTTGTGAGAGTTCTTGCACTTGGGTACCCTGGCATCACTCTTTAAACTATACAATACATTTATCTGATGAAACTGTTAAAACTGAGAAGTTAAGCCACTGCAAAGGACACTCAACCAGTCTCTTACTCAGGTTAAAATATGTTTGATAGGTTTGGCTTAATTTCCTGAATGAACCATTATCTGCAGCACGTGTGAGAAACAGTGCTTTCCAAGTCATCAACTAGCCAACAGTAATACTAGTCATCCTTGAGAGAATCATCACATTCTACAGCCTAAATAGGCCAATGAATTCTTCTTCTAGTTTATGAGATAGTTAACAAGGCGGTGGGGAAAGGGGAAAATATAAGAAAAAAAGATTTTATGGCACATTTTCAAGACATCTTAGACATCTACGATAGACAACTCTAAATTCCTACAAACAAAATGTCAGGGATACATGACACAGGTCTACTTCCTGTACTATTCATAACATCCTCTCTTCAAATTATGGCAAATATCAGACATGCCATGGAAAGGTTAACCAGCATTAGGTTTATACACTGATCATCCCAACACCATTAACATTCTACTTCTCAACTTGATAGAGTTTAACACTTCTGCATTACTATTACAGTCACTACATACTTCATGGAATCAAAGAATGGTTTGGGTTGGAAAGGACCTTGAAGTTCACCTAATTCCAAGCCCCTGTCATGGGCAGGGACATTTTCCATTGTTGACTGACCAGCTTCAAGCCCCATCCAATCTGGCCTTGGACACTTCCAAGTATGAGGCAGCCACAACTTCTCTGGGCAACCTGTTCCAGTGCCTCACCACCCTCATAGTAAAGAAATTCTTCCTAAAATCTACTGTAAGCCTACCCTGTTTCAGTTTGAAACCATTCCCCCTTGTCCTATCACTACATACCTTTGTAAAATGTCCCTCTCACATTTGTTCCTAAACAAGCACATAAAGTAGTCATCAAAAGTGTGGTTATTTAAAATTATGTACTTGGAACATTATATTTCTGCATACTTTCAGTAAGACCTTAAACTTCTTCCTGCACACATTGCAGCAAAGATTTCTAAAGAAATTTCATAGCTCTAGTGACATTGTCCTCTTGCATGTTGCTGCTGGGAGTTTTTATTGTTTTAATTACAGTTAGCAGGCTCTAAGTTCTCAAATATCCCAAATTCCTTCACTGTTAAGAACAAGAGCATTTGTCAGTTTTGCTCATGATGGCAAATTACAGGGTCAGATCTGCCCTTCTCACTCACACAAATCTGCACCTCAGTGGAGATTACAGCATGTGGAATATATAATACATAAATGAGCAGGTTTCGACTACTGCATTTAGTTGATCTGCAACTGCATGAAATGGCAACACTTAATCCAAATGGAGAGGCTGGGACAAAACCATCTTAAGCTCATAAATCTGCAAAACTTGACAGGACTCATGAAACAAAGACAAAAACTGTGTTAAATAGAGCAGACTTAAATGAAGTCAAGAGGTAGGAAATACCACACTTGTACACTTGTGAAAAATACTCTTAACCCTCATGTACATATGCATTATTTTAGAGTCCATAATTACAAGATCATATTTTTTTCACAGTACCCCATCCTAGACTGCACTCAGAAGGGATTTTTCCTATGTAATGAGCAGCTGCTTGAGATGCTGGTTTCTGCTCATTGTTCAGTGTGTGGCCCCAGGCCTTATTTACTGCACATTATTCAAACCTGGCTCTAGAGATTTATTAATTTCCTTATGTGTTTTTCTATGGGCTTGTCATTACACTGTCCAAGAGCTTCACTACCCCAAGATCATTTATTTCCACATACCTCTATGAGAGGAGAGGGTATTTTTATTCCCATTTTATGGATGAATGACTGAAGACGGTGTTAAAACATATTTGCTAATTCTGGGTGCCTACTCCGAGATATCAACAGCCTGACTGATCTGTGCTTGTATAGCACCTTGGGTTCAGTGGATTCTCATTCACCTAATTTGCAGCTGTAAGCACTCAGTGTTTCTGTAAAGTAGGCCTTTTGGGACCAAAAGGTGCCCTATAAAATAAGGAACACACAATTAAACAACCACTGGCATAGCAGCTGCTTCAAAAAACCCTGAAAACTATCATATAGAAATGGTCACATACAGAAAAGAAGTCAACAGGCAGGTCAGAATTTCACTGCCTCAGCTATAAAAGCTTCTCTTTCTTTCCTGCAGTCCCTTGTCTTACTCAGTACACACCTGACAAATGAGGCAGGGGTCCTACAGATGGTCTCTTTCACTGTGCAACTCTGATTTACCTCAGAGCAGCTCCATCACATGCAGTGAATGAGGCAGGGGTCCTGTGAAGGTAACAGCACAGAGTGATGTAGCTGAAACACGAGTTGTATAAGACACACGGTCAGGTAGACAGAAGTGCTTGAAGAGGATAACTGGTCTTTCTCCATCATCCAGTTTTTGCATTAGTACCATTTGAAATGCCATTTTTAGAGTTTGTTGTTACTTTTACAGCAAAGAAATTCCATCATGAAGCATCACAATGACACTTTCGTGGATTATCAGAAGGGACGAATCCATCACATGGGCCACTACAACCAAGGTAATAGAATAAACGGGCTGCAAAGGTAGCCCATCCTCCTTTGTGAAAACTGTCATGAGGAGCATGAAACACTGAGTGAATTTCAGACACTGGCGACAGCTGAGAAATAACGATTCAGAGGCTCTTCAACCATTCAGTCCAAGTCATGCCTCTCTCCTCTCCAGATCACCCCAGCCCACTTTCTTCTCTTCACGGTCTCTGCCTACCCCAGCTAACCCTTTCCTTTGCCCTCACCTCACCCCTCCAAACACTATTCCCCCACACTCCACAGCCTTAGCCTCTTGTTCATCAACTGCTTGTAACTATTTGCTTCCCCTCCTCTCCTTTTTGCCCAGCCCCCACTTGCCCTGTCTTTCCATGCCTGTTTGGTGGCCGCACTTACTGACACTAGCTGATTTAGAGCTTAGCAAAGAGGAATCTTCTTGATTTGTTTTTAAATGAGAGGAAGGCATAACTCAGGACTTTTTCTTTAAAAATAAAAATTGCTGGTTTGGATAAAAATTTCCACAAAAATTTCCACAAACAAATCAGAGGCTTAGAGAGTATTTACAGCGATGATTAAAGATTGGCAGCGGTATGAACAACTGAAATGAAACTACTCGATGCACCAGAAAAAAAAAAAGAGATGGTGCTACTAGTCTGTCTGTTGTATGTGGCAGTGAAAACAAAGATAAAAATGAAGGAAGTTGGTTAAGCAAGAAAGAGTGCTGCTGCCATCTCTTTTTAAGACTTACCATGGTTGGGTGTATTAGCATTTGGATGGCAGGCCTTCAAAGGAATGTGGAGCACTTGTACTCCTTTGTAAGCTATCCTGGTACCTTATAGATGCTAGTGCTTATTTGATATAGGCACCTGCACGCATCTCAAGCTTGCATCAGCTGGACATGCATGTCTTAACATCTCACAGTTACAAAAAAGAGGGCTAGGACCAGGTCAGGTGTTAGGTGCCTCCTTCCATCCCAATGGATAATGCTATAGCAGCATTATTTTTTCAAAACAGGCTGGGAAAATATCTGTCAAAAATTTTAGCCCCTCTCAGACAGTCTGTTCTAATGCCCCTGTATCAGTACCAGTTTGTAACATCAAACTGAAATCTCCCACATTGCAATCAAAGCCCATTTACTTCCAGCTGTATCAACATCAGACATAGCAAATGGCTTTAATCACTTCCTCTCGGACAAAGCCTCTTACTATTTGAAGGTACATTCCCCAGATCTTGCCTAATCCAAGACAGAAATACTAACCTGTCTAACAGAAACACATTAGCACTCCAGTCCCTTTAACTTCATTCCTAGACATCCAAGTTTATCACTCAGAAGGCCAGAGAATTTATACGAACAGCCAGAACAAGGAAAAAGGTTGCAACTAGCATACTGGCTTGCAGTAGACAAGCCAAATTCCCCCTCACTTCCAGGGAAACTCACTGGAGTTTTAAAAAAAAAAAAAAAGGGGGGGAGAGTGTTAGCCCTTCACTGAGGCAAATCTCCCACCTGGATTCAATTTCTCACACACTTTCAAAATCTTCATCTGGGATTTCTGGAATTTTGGGAAACGAGAGAATATATTCTGATAAATCAAGTCTATCATGTGTTACGTTCACTACGTAGAACAGCAGAATTTCTTAGCAGTCTTTGATGAGGCTGAGAGCTGTTCCCATGGTCCTTACATCCAGTGCTGTGCCTTGAGTACAAACCAGCCAGGTTTAATATGAAATGGTTCCCTGGAAACTGGAAGTCCACATCCTTGGTACATGTAGGTATGAGTGTACAGAATGGCCAGAATTGTGACCAGAGATGTCATAAACTTAAAAATGTGGGATTTAATATTAATTAGATAACACAGATTTGCCTCCAGTGTTACAAACTGTGAGCTCCCAGGGAAGCCAGGAGCCATTCCATGAGGATAGGAAACAGAGGACCCTTCTCTGCCATAGATGTTGTGATGGGGGAAGGTAAGCCGACAGCTCAAAGGCACAAGCAACTGATCTGTACTATGTGTTTGCACAACTGCTTGAGAGCGTATCCCTTGGTGATGTTATTCACAGGCCTTGGCCGACAGTAAATAAGACGGTGGAGCTTGATTCATGAGGGATGACAGGAAATCTATAATGTGTGGGCTCTATAATCTGCTCGCTACTGCATAGCAAAATGAAAGAACAACAGTCCAATTACCAAGTCCTTG
Organism: Eulacestoma nigropectus; assembly: GCA_013397775.1. Classification (NCBI taxonomy): domain Eukaryota; kingdom Metazoa; phylum Chordata; class Aves; order Passeriformes; genus Eulacestoma; species Eulacestoma nigropectus. The sequence goes on along the minus strand of VZTE01005061.1, from coordinate 1,309,028 downwards.
CTGATCCCAAGCACATCCTCCAGATCTTGTTCTGCTCAGAGCAGCGGGAGTTTATTGGCAACAATGGAAATCAAGCTCTGGTACATGCCATCTTCCATTTTGGGATGGCAACAGTATTTTGGAAGCATCAGACTACCTTACAGTGGATAAAAAAGCAGCCAAGACTGTGGCATGATCTTCAAAGAAAATTTCTGGAGAGCGACAGGCTGCTGAGCTTAGTTCACCAAAGGACTGTTCTCGTGGACACCAATTGCCGCACTCCACTACAGGCACTGTCTGTCCCAAGGGGCTGGTTGAGCCAGGGAGCAGTGATCTACCCAGCCTCTTGCTTTGTGGGGGACTATGAACACCATTCCCCTATCATAACATAAACCAATCAAAACGTAGCTCCACGAAACTAAAAACAGCAATGATCCAGTAGGACACAGCAGTGAGGATACAAATGATGACCAAAAAACACCTTAAGAGGAAGGAGACAAAAGACGGGAGGTGTATGTGTATTCTGGGACCAGATAGAAGAGGATGAGAGGAAGATAGTATTCATACCAGGTGCAGAATTGGCCCACAAGACAGCAGGGATGAAGTCTGTGACAGAAGCAGCCGCAGAGCAGACTGCCCTCATACCACCAGTGCTGAGGACACATGGAAAGATGGAAGAAGGTTTCTTTCAGACAAAACAGCCATGGTGGTAGTGGGAGGGAGGAGGGCTGACAGTTCCAGACAGAAGGAGAAAAAAATAATTTTGCTTCCTACTGTGCAGTGTCAGAAAATCCACGGGGAAGCCCAGGGCTGGGAAGGCACAGGACAACTCAAGTGAGGATCCTGGTAGCTTAGAAGAGCCAGTTATCTCATTTTTCTCTAATCAAATGTATACTTTTCATTCCTTGTGTCTCTGGCCCTTACCTCTTAACACCTTTCAGATGTACCTTCTGCCCTCTAGGAAAGGGGCAAGGGGAACCTTTCCCACTCTGGCAACAGGTAAACAGCATATCAGGGTGGGGAGAGCAGACAATTTCCACTCGATCCCTAGCAAAGGCCTTCTTTGCTGAGTACACGCTCTGGGACTGCCGTCCTTTCCCCGCTCTCCCCTACAACAATCTCTGCTGCCACCTCCCCTCCCTTGTTATCTGTCAGTAAACAGTAATTAAAGAAGTGGCCTGCTTGATAAAGCTCCCGCCTGCCCTCACACGGTGCTGCCCTCTCGGACGTGTCTAATTAAAATCCTGATGAGAAGATGAAGAAATCCCAGCAGCTGGGAGTCTGCTCACTCTCTCTGCGCTCAGTCTCTTCATTACTGACGAGGAGGCAGAGAGATATAAAGGACCCCGGGAAATGCTCTGACAGACCAATCGATACAGCCTTTTGTGGGACATGATGGTCCGCTCAGGACTGCTTTTTGAACTGTGTGGATAATGAGGATGCTGGAGCGTGGCTCGCTGCATGGGGTTGATGGGGCTGGACTCCCTTACTAGTCCCGCTATACTGCCGCTCCCAGGAACACACTCGGGGCCCCCACAACTTGGCAGCCACTCCCACCATATAGTGAATCCACACAGTTATAATAGCTGGGGCACTTGCCTGCCCCCCACCAATCCAGAAATCATTGCTTGTAGTGCCAGAACACTGTCAAACCTCTAACCACTCCATCAGTTCTATCCAAACACAGAGCGTGCATCTGTGTACCTACAACTGCCAAATCCTGAGGGCCAGCACAAGCCTTCTCTAAGCGAAACCAGCACCACACACAATGTGCACACTGGTGTGTTTATTCATGAGAACGCTGTGTTTTCACTGTTGTCCCGGGATTTTGTGCTAGAGAAAATGATGCACAAAATGAAACAGCAAAGGTTTACACGATGTGCACAGCAACATCGTCATTGTGAATCACTGTAACTATATTTAGACACACTTCACTTCATGCAAATATATCCACTACATGGTTTTATTCTTGTAGGAGTTTTTTAATGTGAGATCAGCTTTACCTGGAAACAAGCCCATTGTCACTGTCCAATTCATGTTTATGTGAAACACCAGACATTTCCTTGCTCTTAGTTTCCAGATGAAAGAAATAGTAAAAAGATGGAAGCAGATCTAACTTTCTAAAGTTTGAAAGTGCCTGTCAGGCACCTGCCTCCATGTCCCTTCTGAGCAAGCCCACAGGAAGTACAGCACCCTGGGAATTAAGATCATGTGCAAGAGTGGGAGTGCATACACGGTTGCAAATACAAGTGCAAAGTGTATGTACATGAAGGACACGCACATTCCACACGTGAAATCAATAAAAGAGTGAGCTTCCATCTGTCTGAGTTCACACCTCTTGCTTCACAAACCACTACTGCTCATGCAATCAGCAACAGTCGGAAATAGTTGGTGCTCTTTTCAGAGTCCCATCTAAGTCCTTGGATGCAGTTTATTCAACAGACTCAGTTGCTTTCTGTCCCGCTTCTTCAATTGCAATTACTTTTACAGTCCACATGTACTGGGAGAAAAAAAAGCTTGAGAAAAATATAGTTCATAAAAGTCTCATGAAGTAAAAAAATATTTATTTCTGTTCCAGTTGCCATAATGTCTCCCCACTGTCCTTGTCATGCCAGGTTCAAGGAAAAAGAACAAATCATTCCTGGACTGGTTTAATACTGAGTTAAATTTGCCAAAAAACCCAAACCATCTCAACACAAATAGTCCATAGCAAAATACAGTCAAGAAGTGATCAGCCAAATACAGAAGCAGTGGACTCAATGTTAAAAGCTCAGGAATGCTACTACAAAGGGGTTTTGGAGAGTCGTCTGGAAAAGACAAATGAAGAGGGGCAGCAGACAAGAGGTCCCACGGCAATGGTGACAGAAGCACTGTCACTGGGAAGTTCACAGCTTCTCTTGGCCCTCAGCCTCCCTTGGCAAGAGATGCCATTGTGCAGATCAAGGCAGCAGTGCTGGATGCACAGAGCTCACCCCGCAATCCCTGCCTGTCCCACTACCTGTACTTGATGGAATGACACATTGCTGCGGCAGCTAATAAATAGAAGTAATTTGATTAGCTTTCCCTAACTAGCGATAAGATCCTGACAAACCCTTTTTAATGCGTTTCTGGAGCAGGATGAAATTGTTTCATTTGGCGAGCAGGGCCCCACGGGAGTTGCCTCCAAGCTCCTTTAGTGAGAGGTAAAAATATGCCAATCATTAATGAGGGGAGAATTACGGAGACTTTAATGCAATCAGAAAAGAGGAGCCCTGAGGCAGCTGGGGAATAAAACCTGCCCTTAAATCAGAGGCAGGCAGCCGGAGCATGGAAATAAAGGCATACACAAACATGTACATGCACACACACACACACCTACCGCACACACACAGACCTTGCAGAGCTGCTGTAAATACACTGGGAGTTCTGCCTGGGCAACAAACACCTATCTCAGCAAATGGTATCCATCTTCCCTCCAAAAGCTTTTTTAAAATCACCGTAAACTATATGCATTTGGCAGCCCCCTCCCTCTGTCAGGAGGGGACCACTGCCCAGAAGAATCGCAGGTTTAAACATCTAAAAAGCCAGAGCCTTTTGTGAAGGAGGCATATTAGCTGCTTGGGTGTCAAGCAGCAGCAACGAGGCAGCTTTGCCAAGTGGAAAGGTGCCTCTCTCAGGGCCAGACTTGCTGCATGAACACAACATGTATAAACTGCTCACTGTCCTGCACATATGCCAGAGGCAGCATCTACTATATAGTGAAAGGCACCTCCTCCCATCCCCTCTCCACTCCCTCCTCAACCACTTCAGTCAATTCCCTCCCTCATGCACAAATTGTGTAACATTTGTTCCATAGCAGAACAGAAGTCTTTAAGTTGCTGGCATTTTCTCTGGCACTGTGGCAGGCCCCAGTGGCCTGGCTGGTTCTGATTTTGCAGGAGTGTGTGTGTGCTCTTTCAGAAACTCCTATTACAGAAAGCATTCAATCTTTCTGCAGTGATGCTCTAACCCTTGCTTGCACAATACAGATGGCTGCATCAGCACGGACCATCCCAGAGAATGCTAGCTCCCAGTTTAATGGCATAAAAAGCAGGACAGGAGTTTTCCCATATATCTTCCAGATTCATCTAGTTTACTTGAAAATAATGAGCAAGAGTACCGGGATATCAAACACCAGACACCTTTTCTCTGCCAGATACACAAAACATGATGCTACGAAGGCTGGGCATGTGGTACTTCAGCCCTTTTCCCTAGTTTGGATTAGCACTAACATACAGAGAAGCAATTGAGTTGCTGCTGAAAACTCTAAGAGGAAAATCAGTTCTAATTTCTGGCTTTAATATACATTTGAGGGGATGTGAGACAACTGTTTCTCCCTCCCATAACTCCCACACTATAGAGAGAGAGTGTGGCATCCCTGCCTTCTGCTGGATGGAATGACTGTCCTGCTTAGCGTGCACTGAAGCAATACACTCTTGTATTGAGAAAGCTACGCTGCTGCTTCTTCTGCCGCTGAGATGTATCAGACACCTCTGCCACAAAAAGGCTGTGCTTCTGCACCCTATTCTCACATACACTAGTCAACTGTGGAACTAAAACACCGGGGCAAGTGACTACCAGCCATTTAGCTCTAAAGACAAAGCAATTACATAGTCATCAAGACAGAGTAAAATATTAAGAACAAGTAAAGAGGGAGCTGTTCTGAGACACAGAGCTTGAAGCTTAGCAGGTAAGTTAAGGTACAGAGCTGGCACATTCCCAAACATGTATCAAGCACAGAGCTGCATGTCCCACTGTTAAACGACCATAGAATACTTATCCCCAGGTAAGGAGGCCTGCGCATCCCTCAGCAGCAACTCCTACTGGCTGCTTGAAACATATGATGATGGGCTCCCAAAGTAGTACTGCAAAGCTCTCTGTAGCTGAAAGTTCGGAATGAAAAGCACCTCAGAAGAAAAGAAAACCTCTGGGGTTCTCCCAAATTCTGTGTATCTAAGACTGAGAGATCAAAGCAATCTTGCTGTTGGCTGCAGTTAGCCAGACTGCAGGCCCTCAAAAGTCAGAGAAATCACTTTCCAGAAACACAAACAAGTGAGAAGACCCTACCACAGAAACTATCAAGACTGCAAAAAATAGCTAGCAGGAAATTCAGTATGGCCATAGCACAATGCTGTCTAGCATCTAGAAATTATATTTCTGCCCCTTTTGAGTCAGGGCCAGTTTTGGCCCAAAGTTCCAGTTGAATTCAGTGATTTCTAGTCAAGAGCTTTAGGCTATTCAAGACAGTTACTACACTCCTTCCCTGGATCCACTTCTAGTGGTGATCTAGGTTTTATTGTCACAGTCCAACCTAGTTTGTGGTGGCACTCAAGCAAGCAGAGCAGCCTTGTGTCTCCCCTGAGCAGCAGGCAAAGGTCTGAGATGGTGTCACACACAGGCCTGCCTTGCTGCAAGCAGCTCCTTCTCATTCTGGTTTGTTACGATTAAAAATGCACATCACCCAGCGAGGCTTTGGAGTGGAACTCTGCTGGAAATTGGATCATTAATATTCCTTCTCCTGCCCATTGCCACAATTTCTTACCTCTCCACAAGCAATTGCTAACAATGCAACAATTTAGGGTCTCAGACTAAAAGTGAAGTCAAGACTAAAATGCCCATTGTTACTCCAATTCATCAACCCTTGTCCATACCCTGGGATCTCATCAAACTTATGCCAGTGTGCTGCATGTCAGATGTCTTTCAACCCTCTGAACTGCCTTTCCCCAGCTGATCTACCAAAAGCTCTCAAGATCCATATTATCTTAACCTGTCAGAAACAGGATTCAAGATTATCCTCATTCCCAAGGAGATGGAAACACAAGGAAAGAAAACAATTAATTCAAATAATCTAACCACTCATGGTTTTAACTCTTGGTCACCACACTTTCCACACAGTTGAAGTACTCTAAATGGGTTGGAGAGATAAATGCAAACCAAGGGTAGGACGTACCACATGATGGAGAATCCCACAAATGTACATAGGAGGATATTTTTTTATCTAGCAGAGTTACCTACACGAGCTCACATCAACACTATGTGCTGTTACTGCTGCAACTTATTAACTGGGCAAGCTGGGAGAGGTATGCAAATCCCCCACCCCTGCTACAGTGATCCCTTGACAAAAAGGATCCAGAAGCATGGAAATGGCACAGGACACAGAGCAAGTGATTGAAATCCCCCGTAAGTCTCATTGTGTGCACTCATTGGCCTATTTGAATGTACCTTCCTGTATGGTGTTTACATCAGACAGCAAAAAGCACAACACAATCAGGACTACAGCACTGATCATGGAAAAATAAAAATGAATGGGCATCTTTTCTCTTGGGACTTTAGCATCATCTCTATGGACATTGGTGCCAGGCAGAGAAGTTTGTTCTTGCTTGTCAACTTACTGAGCTGAAATTCCTTTGGCTGCAGTCAGCACAGTGTCCAAGAGGTTGAATATCTACTTGAGAAGTGGAGAAACCTGCTAGCCAGCATCTAGCATAAGGCAGCTGGGAAAACATCACTGTTCACAAGAATCTGGATGACACCAGCTATAAATTCTGCTCCAAATATCTGTTTATTCTCCATTACCTTACTCAACTACCTCAAAAACATCTCCTCCCAGTAAACATTTTATGTCTTAGGTGGATAAACTGTTTGGGACTCAAAGGATCTGTTACATATCACTGAAATGCCCCGCAGGCTGAGGACTTGCTTTGTGTGCCTCTCCGTAACACAAACACAATACACATATCTCTAGAATTAAGTGTTTGCTAATTATCACAAGGGCATGATTTAATTTTAAACTTCTCCTGCCACACACAAATTTGCATGTTTGGCACTTATATTTTGATGTCACTGTTTCGTTAGTTTTATTTTATGTCAGAAATAATAATTTTCAATGAAAAACTCTGGCAGTAAAACACATAGCTACATTACCAGCCACTTCAGTGCAGAAACATGAATGGTGACCCTCTCAGAGTGATGGGCTTCATGAACCTACACAGCAGTACCAGCTCAAAGGAATTCGGAAAAGGAGATGTCCCATCAGTCAGCTGGAATAAACAAAACCCTGCCACACCAATTTGAGACAAGCATAAAAGAAGAACCAGAGGATCTGGAATTATATGGCTGGTCTTACCTACTTAAAATATGTACACTTTTCAAAACCAGAAACCTAATAAACGTTCTGTGCCACACCACAGACATTTCCCTTCAAGTAAGAGGAAGTAGCCACCACCACTGCCTGTTCCCTTTAGCAGCTCAGTCAGTTGCTGGCATCTCAGCTTAGCGCTCTGTTCACAAGGGCAGAGCCTTGGTGGCCCCTGAAAGCCAACACAGCTCCAGCAAACACAAATCTGCAGCCCACAGAAAGACAGGCAAGTCTTACACACATTAAATGTATTTTAAAGAGACAATAGATAAGAACAAAGCTCTGCTATAGGATTTGTCAGCTCTGGACTCCTTTGAAGCTATACAACATGCTTCAAACATACAACCAGGACCAGTGAGTTCTTGTGTACCACTGAAAGCCACAAACTGTGAGTACCTCAGTCATTCAGCCTTCTATCAATGCTTGAGTGTCAGCTTTTCCTACCTGAACTGAGAGGCAGTCCCTGAGTTTTCCTAATCCGCCAAGCCCCAGCTTCCCCAGCATTCCTGGGGCCAAGTTACACACCTTTCTAGACATCCCTCTCTGTGAACATGACAAAGGCAGAGCAGAGGGTGCTCGTGGCAGTCTTGCTCAGGGAGCACTGGCTACCATGCCACAAATTAACTTAATCCTCAGTTATTTAGGGGGGGCAGGCAGAAAAATCTTGAACAGTTTCTTCTTTCCTGCCAATTATTCCCATCTTCTACCTCAGTTCTGGCTGGATTCCCCCTTCCCCCTGTCCTCAGCTAGCACTGCCAGGCTCAGTCCTCCTCACCCTAGCCCCCCCTCCCCAAGGACAAGCAAAGTTATTACAATAATGAATTAGCCAGGCTGCTTACTGCTGCCAGTGGCGAAGGCAATTATCCCACTCCACGTCCCCAGCCACCGCTCAGCTCCCTCATAAAGAGAGGCTTTTGGGGCCGCTTTGTGCTTTGATTGGAAATGAAGAGATTGCTAATTAGGGAACCCCTGCTGGGATCGGGCTGGCAGGAACAATGGTGAAACGGACGGAGCACACGTCCATTTAGAGAGGGGGGAGAAGAGAGAAATGTGAGCCCCTCTGTAATGTAGTGCATCCTCTACTCACACCATAAACAACAGGGCAGACGATTTTATAGAGATTTTCACCTTTTAAAGTATGCTAATCTGTTTATAGAAAGCAATAATTTGGTGTGTGTTTGCATAGGTCAAAGCCTGTAGTTTTTGTGTACAGTATGGATTGACGCATGTGTGCATACATACACTCTTGAAGAAAATGCCTCTGGAAACAACTGTGGGTATCTACACAGCTGAGCGTATATTTCTTGTTATTCACTGGGCAGCATGCATCAATCCTGCATTAACAGGGAAAGACGCTTAGAAAAGCCTGTTGATGAATATTAACATAGAATTTTAATGCCTGAATTTACAAATCACCAAAGTTGCAAATGACTTACCAAATTAGCCAGTTCACCTGAGGCCTGCCCAGTAACCGCCTCCACTGCTTTGCCCAAGAGCTTTAAATGACAAGTGGACCTCCAGGAGGAGAAAATTTCACATTAACACAATGTTTTCTTATACTCATCTTGAAATTTCTTCTTAATTCAATGGTTCTAAATGTCCATGGAGGGTCACAGGAGCTAAATTCACCTTTCTCATCTGACAAATTGTGCACCAAAAAATTAGAAAATATGTTCCTTACAGTGCACAAGCACACCTCAACAACTTTACAAAACTGCACCAACAGCCCTTATACACATAGTGTGCTCTGGTTTTGGACTCTAGTGACTTTTAACTCTTGTCAAAGAAAAAAATACCTCTCCCAGCATTTCAACATGCAAATCTTACCCTTAATAAAATACAGCCTGTCAACAAAGCAAATGCCTCACCTTTTTGTGCAAAGCTGATAGAAAGCAGCTGGAACCTATCCTGCATTTCTTGGTTAACCACATAATTCATCAGGAGAGCATAAAAATGCCATGTTAAAACTGAAAATACAGTTTTCAACCATATATTTGACTTGCCATGCAAAAAATTTGCATTCTGTTGATTAGTGCAATATATACACTATATACTAAGTGATTTATGTAAGCTAAAACAAATTTCAAATTTGAAGACTGAATTTACATTTCAAAATTCCCTTGCAGATACTGAAGCATTTGAATATACAAGTGTAATATTCCCTGAAAATATTTTCAGTAAAGCACAAGTCTTAACAGAAAGTGATCACTAAAGGGCAGAAACACAGCTGAACTGAAAATGACTTTCAAATTCCCAGACTAATTCTCCCCGCTGTTTGCTCACCTCTACTTTTTATATCCTTCAAACAGTTGTAGGTAGTTTTCACGTTCCCTTCTTAGTCATCACTTAGCTAAGCTTCACTTATTTAGTTCTTTTGATCTTCCCTCATAAAAACAATCCCTCCAGCTCTGTTATCATTTTTGTTGCCCTTCTCTTACTCCCTTCCAAGTTTCCCCTGCATTTTTTGCTGCTAGTGCCCAGAGCTGAACATCTCACCGGAACAGTACCAAGAAAGAACACTCCCTCACTGCTTCCTGGTGTCCTGCCTGCACACCACACAATCAAGTCTCATACAAAGGCCAATGTTTGCAGCTTGCCCACTCTACTCCCTTGGCCTGTCATGCTACCGTGCCAACACAGATGAGACTTGTCTGTCACTATCATTCCCCCAGACTCTCTCATTCAGTTCTCACCTGTGTTCCACTTACCTGATGGGAGTATTTCCCCTCTTGTAAGTACAGTTAGAAAGTAAAACCCTTCGCTAAAACCATGCTTAGGGTTGTTTTAGGTTGCTGACAACCCTGCATTTACCTACTGCATGTATAAAACCTGACCACTTAAAAGCAAGGAAACATCTACCTAGTGACACTAGAAGCCAAACTGTAATGTGGTGTACAGTGGCAGAGCTCATTTGTTTTCACTGCAGCTGTACCAGTTTACACCAGCTGAGAAGCTATTTCCATAAGTCTTGGATTGCCCATATCACAAACAATCACAGTCAGAGAAAGTACAAAGAAGGGTATATTTCCCTGCAGCAGTTGTTACTCTGATGTATGAAGCCTCTTTACCCTGATTTCATAATCCAAGCATTTACATTGTGGGGATGCAGCTATAGTGAATGTACAAGGAATTCAATGTACCTACCAATTGGTTCAGGAATTCTTTGGTAAAGCACTTACCATTGCTCTCTTGATAATCAAATTCTAATTTAACAGAAGAGTAATAAAACTCATGGTAAAATTATGGATGTACAGGCAACCTGAATTTGAGACTGATGAATGGGCCTCATTACTACATCCATTCACAGGGTCCGATTTTGACTAGCCTTTATATCCTAGCAAAGAGGGATGAAAGAAAGTGGCCTTCTCATGGCATTATAGCAGACAGGGCAGGGGGACATGTTGGAAGAAATAATCAAATGTTCTAAAATCCTGAAAGACAGAAGAAACCCCATTCTCTCTCAGATTGATTCTACTGTGCCCTTAGCAACAGGCTATTAGTTCTGTTCTCATGTAAAACTCACTTTATTTCAGAGCCCAACTTTCTTGAAGTCAACGTGTTCTTAATATTCATTCCTGTGTAAAGCTGGGAAGGTATGAACATAAAAGCACCCAAACCAGGATTTCTTCCCCAAATTCTTCCTGAAGCAATACAACCACATTCTGCCACAGAGAATATGGGCAAACCCCAAAGGCTTTTAGAGTGTATTGAATTTCTTTCTCTAGTAGTTTTAAGTGTAAGATTTTGGATTTTAAATTACCAGTGAAAGAATCACATCTCTTCCTGCCCTCTGCAGAAGTGTAGCTTTTCCTTTAATTTGACACAAATATGTGTTCCATTCAGAGAGCATAAAACTACATTGTTCCTGCCTATTTGTTTCCTTTAGGAGTTTAACTTTTACAAATTCAGCTGTAGAAAAATGAAGTCCCTCTACATAGGCTCTTTAATGCACCGCTGTTGCAGAAAGCAGAGATCCTACCGTTCTTCTCAACTGAGCCACATTTGTCCTGCCTCCTCTCTTGTGTTAACACATGTGTTTGTACAGCTCAGATTGAGGAGCTAGTCTGGGTTAAAAATTCCAAAAGGTTATCTTAATTCAAACTGATGATATGCAAGATTACTGGAAGTTCAGCTGAACACAAATACCTGTAAATATAACATGCAGCAGTTGTGAAAGTTGTGAAACCATTAGCAATGTCAAAGGGTTTCTTAAAAGCATTCATACCTGGGGTATTTTTCTTTGAAAATGTTCTCATTTGTGTAGATAAATGATGACATGGTTGAGACAGAATGAGATTGAAAGACATGAGTTACTGAACTGAAAAGCATGGTGCTGTCAAACTAATACCTGCTTGAAACAAAACCTATCTGGTGAGAGATCTGAGAAGCATAATAAATTTAATTCCAAGAATAGGCTAAGGGGTGACCTGATCTAATTGTAAGTGGGGGAAAATTTAATCGTGGAAAGTTCTTTAATCTAGCTTTAAAAGAATATAAGATGAGATTATTCTTGGTATCCGAAACTAGACAAATTTCACTTAGCAATAAAGACATTTTTAAACAGCCAGAACTGGCCATTGGGATCCCTTGTCATGAGGCATGCTGGTTATTCTATCACAATGTCTCTAAATCAAGGCTGTATGTCTCAAAGATGCTGATGTTGAGAAGCTGCCCAGACAAGTGCAGGAGTCACTAGGTGGATTTTAGATTTTAATGCAGTTAGGCCTAAAACATGAGTAATATGGGTCTGCCTTAAAATCTGTTAAGAGTCCTCGCGGTTCTTTGAGAGTTGTAGGAAACAAGACGAGTGTTCAAACACAGCATCTGCTTTGCTGACACTGTTCACTAAGTGTTTGTACCGTGTCTGCTATCCAATACTTGTTTGCTCCCAATAAGCTTCAATTAAGAGGAGTCATACATGGCTTTCATAAGGCAATTTCTTATACGTTATAGTAATCCTGCTATGAAAAATTACACATTTTTGCCAGAGGACATACGCTTTATCTACCAGAAAGTATAAAGCATATACGAAGAATGTATAAAGGCTAATGGCAAATGCTATGCAGTGCACACATCTTAAACAGGAAAAGTGGTCAGTTAAATTTGTCCATGTCTTGAATTCAATAATCATTGGGTTGGTTAGAGGTGAGGAAAATGAGATTTAATTTTTTTAAAGTCTCCTTTACTGTTTTGAAATTTAGTTCAAGCTTCATAGAGCAAGTTGCCAATGAGAACAAATACTATAAATTCATCACATCACGGTTACAAAAGAGTGAAGAGAGCTGCTTGTCAATCAGTTAAGCCCAGTATGTTTGCCTTGCTATCAAGGTTTGCCTACACTACTACAGTACTCATTTTCAGTACAGGTGCACTGAAGTCAAGCTGAGAACTCTGCTGTAACACATGCTCATAAACAAGAGAGGAAAAAACTGTTCGTCCAGTTTCTCACATATTCTGATTAACCAAACATGGCTCTAGTTTTAACAGATAAAACAAATACATCATTTAATTCAGACTGTTTCATAGTACTGGGGAAAATACTGTTCTGTTCTTCTCCATTACATGTTCATTTAGTACTTTATTGTCTACTGAAGGCTTCCCAAAGGCACACACTGTTGTTCTCCAACTCCCTCTGATTTGTGTCATTGCAGGCTGTGTTCAAAAACTGATCACCTGTTCCCTCTGCAACATCTCTCAAACATCAGCCTCACTTTCCTACTACAACTTACTGCCCCTTGACTCTCAGTAAGGAAAAGCTATATTGCCTTCTGTCTAAAGGGATCACACCAGCTTTTTTATCCTTATGGATTCTGCCTTTCCATAAGGATGACCCAGGACAAATTATGTTCACCTCATCACTCATCAGGAAAGGCAAAGAACTTAGAAAAAGAAATTGTACATCTACTGAATATTTATTAGAGTTTTCTTTACTCTGAAATGAAACTATTGAATACTCTGGCTGAATTCAGTGAGGTGTCTTTTGAAATCACTTTCTGAAACAACTCACTTTGTAGGAGCAAAAATCCTTGATGATATTGTTAATTTTTAGGAAGCCCAAGTAATACTTAATCATCTGAAAAGCTACACTAGCACAGCCTGGGGAAAGAGAAGACAGCAACCATTAAAGTAATTTGTGTTCTCAGTTTCAAGTACCTGACTGAAGAAGCAATCCCTGAATCCTGGCAGATGCAGACTTCCCTTATAGAGCTCCAGTGATGCACCCATGAGGGCTGCAGCAAGGCTGGCCCAGATCACAGGTGCAGGACTTGCCAGGTGGTAGCCTCTTGAAAAAGTCCTTGTCCAGGCTTGAGAGAGAATGTCCTTCTACACACAAAGAACTGCTGCCTTTGACTGGCCTTGAAGACAGGTTCAGCACAAAGAAAGGAGTCACTAAACTCCAGGAGTAAAACATTCTTAATAGAACCACAATAATGATTATACAGCAGTTCAAGAGACTGATGCAAAGTTGTAGCGGGGGCAAAAAAAAACCCCACAAAGTCTACTGGAGGCAAAGAGCATTTAGAGACAGGACTTAAATCCACAAAGTATCAAAGACTGTAAACAGTGAGGAAGGAACTGGGCAATATGAGAGAGAGCTAGGGAGAAGAAAATAATCAAGAAAAAAAAAAATCATCTCAACTGTATAACTATGAAAATTTCTCTTGTAGCAGAAGGAATTTACCTGCAAAACTGTCATCCCTGAAGTGAACAGGGGTGGAAGAAAGCTATGCAAGCAAAGCAAATCAAAGAGAACAAAAAGAATGGAATAACCCAAGAAGCTTTTCCCCTCTGACTGTTGCGATTTCACAGCCTGGAATATTTGGTAAACTTAAGAGATTTGTACTACTACTATCACAAAATACACATAGAAAATAGAGGACTAACACCTCCCCCTAAATCAGTGGTGTGTTACTGTTAAGAAACAGTTTTCCATGCTCAGAAGAGGTTATAGGCCTTTAAGGGACATTTAAGTATGGGACTATTTTTTCTTCCCTAATGATAGGAGAAGGAAGTGAAAGGGGTCAGAGTCCTGTAGATCTCTGTGCACTCCCTATGGTCTAGTTTAGGAGACTTAAAAGGATTCAGATTAACTGGGGTGGCTTTGTTGATTACACACAGAGAGGAAAATGACCCCATGTGGTAAGTGTTTCCAGGACAGCTGCTCCGTTGGTGAAACACTGCTGCATTCCAGAAATAAAGTCCTACTATCAAATTAGCAGCTCAAGTCCTCTCCACAGAAATGTGCCTTTACTAAAGTTGCAGCATTTCCCAGATGAATGGGAAACCAGCAGCATAAATTCCTGCTTAGCTCCGCTTTTAAATAGAAAATGATACAAAAAGATGTTTGTACAATATCAAATCAGTCTTCATAGTCACATAATTGCCCTACATTTATTGATGGGCTCAAAACAAAAAAGGAAATTTGGAATATTTCTGGCTGGGACAGAGAGCTAAACCTAGCATGGTTCCCCAATACTTCAGGTCTGTCACAAGTTTTCCAGGTCTGAAGGCTTTTCAAGACTTCAGTGTAAAACATTTTGGGTTGATTTCCATGCACGTCAGTACCCACCAATGCAAAGTAATGAAATATGGAAAAGATTACAATCTACATGTGTAGCAGATAGGAGGTACTGCTGCCCCTTCCCTGGCCTCTTCTAGCTCCCAAAAAGTAATGCAAAGCTATCCTCTCACCACAGAGGTAAATTCTGCCCCACGAAAGTAAATATGCTCAGAAGCTCCAAGGCATTTCATGTTTTACTGAAGACATACAGCAGCAAAACTACATGAGACTACAGGAGCTTCCAAGTTTACACAGGTTTAAAATTACAAATTTACAGATGGCAGCATTGGTAAAGGCCCAAGGAATCCTGAGGAAAAAAAAAGCCAAAACACCAAGCTACAGTTTTCAGCAGGTAAGAGGGCACTTCTTCAGTACTCTGGGCTCACAGGGTAGGTGTTGGACAAGAAGCAGGTTCCACCATATAACCACTGAGTGCAAGATGTTTGTGGTCCTTCCTCTTTCTCACACTGTACTCTCATCTTAAAAGCAAAATATCTTCTTCTTGTCCAAATTCCTCCTCTGTCAGGTAAAACCTGGGAAGGTGTTCCCACATGCTGCACTGCAGAAAGAAGGTATAGCAGGCATATCACTCCCTCTCACTCACAGATGGGAAAGGTGAAGCCAGAAGCTATTGTCAAAGTTACAAGGAACAAGTACCAGCAAGACAAAGGCCCTGCTGAGTGTTCTGATGTAGTGACCATTTACTTCAAGAAACCTTCACCAGCTGATGATACAGAAATGGAAAGCTCCTCTGCCTCAACACGCCACCGAACCAAAACCCATCAGGTGACTAAACCTTCTGCAGAGCTCGGTGTTACAGAGCAAAGGATGCGATACATCGAAACAAACTCCCAGCTGCTGCATGGGGTGGTCTTAAACATAAATACTTGAAAGTGTCCTCTAACCCACTGCCTCTTTCCCTTTGGGCCTAACTTCTCCCCTGAAAATGTTACCTCAAGAACCACACAGTCAGTGGGAAGGAACACAGTACCATACAGAAAGGGTGAATTCAGGAAGAATCATTTCTGCTTAGCTCAGTCTTGCTCCATGGCTGCAATCTTCTCTTCACTGCTACTTTCAAAGTGGCATGGCTTATCTATCCTACGGACTTTTGCAGCTTTAGAAACACTACCTATAGCAGGAGAAAAACATTCAGGTGAGCAAGATTGGATACCCCAAAATACAGATTCTACATGTCTGTAACAGAGGATCATGTAAACAACTAACTGCAAAACGTGACAACACTGAATCCAGTTGCAAGAAAAGTCATTAGTAGAGCTACACCAGGTCGAGTTAAGACGTCACTTAGTCCCATATTCTACCTCTGATATCAAACACTAATGTGCTCTGGGAAAGACTATAAGAAAGGAGAGTTTTCCCCCTGTTCTTAACTTTGCTGGACCTTTGTAGACGTCATAATCAGTACGTTGGCAGTATGTATGTGGCTTAGACAGCTCCCTCTGGACCATAACATGTACTTGCCACTAATGAGTCCACATGTCCCATAAATGCCTTTATGGGGATATCTTTTTGAATCCATCCGTAACTTTGTCACTGAATGACACAGAAAAAAAAAGCAAGACTAATTTTTTGTGACATGATACTTCATTTGTTTTATTTAAAGCACCTCTTTTTAAAGAGAAAGATGACTGCCTCACTGAAAAAAGTAAGAAAAACATGCATGAATGTAAAGATACTGAGATCCTGTAACAGAGCTCTCTTCTTGGCTAAGAAAGTGGAGGTGCTAATTTTGCAAAGCAAAGAATTAGGCAAGTGTTACACAGGAAAATATAGGCCTATGCTCTTTTTGGTGTCTCTTAGTTAAATCCGTATCAAGCAAAGCCACCTGTATTCCCACGAAGCCACACTTTTCACATTACCACAAACTCCTATCTCAGTTACCCTCATCTTTCTTCTAGCCACAGACTTCATGACTGACTCTACCCCTAGTAGCCTCTTGGTTTGAATCAAGTTGGAAGCTGTTTCTAATCAAGGCTGTCTCATGGCTATAATGTTCCCTACTGCAGCAGCCCCAGCAGTAGGGAACATTATATGAAACACACAAGAGCAAAACAGAAGCAACATCCAAAGCTGCCAGTACAACTCGTTGCTATAGTCTGAGAGCTATTTAAGAAGAAGTAGAACAGTCACAGCATGAGATTTATTAAGTAGTAGATAATAATTTTATATTACATAACATACAATATTGCATACTATATTAAATTCATTATTGTGAGCCTCAAATGTTCAACTACAGATCAAGTCCCAAAACAAACATAATTATATATTCTATTATGCATTCATGTAATCTCTTTTTTTTTCTTTCTTTTTTTTTCTTTCTTTTTTTTTAAGAATATACTTGGCATTGCTTTTTAGTTGCTCCCTGAAACTTGGTGGTATAGACACTTTTCTTCTTTAAAAAAAAAATCTGCAATTTTTCTCATCATTTTGTTTCACATGGTCGAGATGTAAAGTCAAACATCAAGTGCTGCAATAAAGTTGTTGGCAACATCAAAGAGAATGAAGTATAGAAATGATATGTCGGATAATTAAATGGCTCTGTATTTTATTGGCATAACTCTATATATAAGCTGTCCTGACTCAATAAAGAAGCATTTCACAATAGCCTTTTGGCCCTCCTAGCTTTGTGCAAGATTTTGCAATATGCTCCAAATGGTCCCAAGATTCCTTGGTCTTCTGACCTTGCTATGGGAAGCTGCAGAGACCTGTGTGAGATTCCTCAAAACACAACACATCCAGAAAGAGAAATGGTGCAAAGCATGTTCAAGTACAAAGCAGGGACAAAAGGCGATAGGGAGCATGACAAGCAATCTGCTCATTCCTTTCTACAGGTGAGAGTCCAAATCTTGTGGATTTCAGCAGTGGTCCAGCTAATGGTGTGAGCCAAGCCCAGTTCATTAGCTGCTTGAAACTGGTGCTTCAGGGGCAACAGCGTAAGGGCTTCCCCAGCCCACTGTGCTACAAGGGCAACTGAGAGCCCAGACATGGTCAGGGCCTCCATCTCTCGCAGTCCCGTGATTGGAGAAGCACCCAACAGATCCTCAGAGCTGACATTCTGCAGTGCTGTGCTCCTTGAACATGTTTTGTGCACCCCCAGGGGTGGTGTAGCTGAGTGACAAAAAGCACTGCTCCTCCAGCAGTCTCTGCACCAAGTGGGTGCTTCTCCTTCTGCCATCCTGAGGCCAGAAAGAAATACCTGACTTCTCAGGGTAGGTTTGGGGCTTCAGTGCAAAGGAGGTGGGATGTTTCATCATCCACTTCCCATCAGCCCACACAAGTGACTGGCTAGGAGTTGGCATTGGGATCACAGGATAAAAAGCGCTTGTACCATTCTGGTTCAACTTACAAGCAAGACCAACTGAGTGGTGACTGCCAATTGACAAGAAAGGTGAAGGGAAGTTTCAGGGAAGTTTCAGGGAAGGGAAGTTTCAGGGAAGGGAAGTTTCAGGGAAGGGAAGGGAAGTTTCAGGGAAGGGAAGTTTCAGGGAAGGGAAGTTTCAGGGAAGGGAAGGGAAGGGAAGTTTCAGGGAAGGGAAGTTTCAGGGAAGTTTCAGGGAAG
>VZTE01005061.1:1206642-1290460 GCA_013397775.1 Eulacestoma nigropectus | reverse complement strand
AGGGAAGGGAAGGGAAGGGAAGGGAAGGGAAGGGAAGGGAAGGGAAGGGAAGGGAAGGGAGAGATGGATATCCTGTGCTGTGACAGCCTGAGACTTTGTAGAATCACAGAACAGTTTGGGTTGGAAGGGACATTAAAGATCATCTAGTCCAACCAATGCTACAGACCAAGACACTGCCAGCAAAGACTCAGTATAGCAACTCACAAGCTACCATTTGCAGCCAATCTCCATTAAGCACTCTAAGTACAAACACATTCTGAGCTACCTCTGCTCAGTCACCTCTCCCTGGGAGCAGAATTACAAGTGGCAAACTCAACATCTCAACTCAAAACCATGGGTTTTTCCTGGAATGAGTTAGCAACAATGCGGCTCTTCCTTTGCACTATCCTAGGTAAACAGAGGTTGTTGCTGGTACAAAGTGCCTCAAAGTAGCAGGAACCGCATTATCACTTCAGTGCTGTTTCCTGAAGGATCAATAAGCCAAGACAATCAATTCTTCTGGCTAGTCCTTGTTCCCCAGGAGAAGCTGTGACTCTCATCCCCTGCCATTTAACTCTTCACAAACATAGCAGCAGCCCCATTAATTCTGTCCTCCTTAAACACACATCTCCCAAACCCATGTGCCAGGAGAGGTTACAGAGCTAGAAGTACTGTATCCAGGTGACATGGTATTACCAAGAGGTATGGCCCATTACTTCAGCACAGCAGTAACATATCTATATATACTTTGAGCACATGGAGGCATCCTCACGTCTGATTTCTTCATACAGGACAGAGGGTCCAAAGAAACTCTAGCTCTCTATCCCCAGCTATGGCTCTGTGCAGGGAGTATAAGGCAGTCCCAAAGCACCAGCTGATACTCACAGAAAGGGCTGCACAGGCACTAGATGGCATGAACAGTCATTACAAAAAGTCGCAAGAGTAGAGCCTATTTAGAGACACAAAAGTGAGGTTCAATCCTACATAGCAAAAAGAGAGTAAGAAGGATGGGAAGAAAGCTCAGGAAGAATGGAAGAATCTCGTGATTATTTGCAATGTGAAAAAGGGAATAGAGATTACTGGGGGCAAAACAGGACCGTACTCAAATCCTGCAGTAACACAAAGCATTTTGCTGGGATCATGCAATTCCCCATAGACAATCGAGAATGGGGAAGCAGGAACCCAGTTAAGAGATGGGCAAAACATATCTCATCAGTGAAGAGGCTCACCTTGAACTGAACAGGGAGCCTGTTAGAGCTAGAATTGAAGAACGGCAGTGATACAAACAGCTTGGTCTAGAGATTGGCACGAACATGTTTAAAGCTGCACACAGCAGTTTCCACCTAAAAAGCAGTGGGACTTGAGATAGGCTCCTAGAATGTCTTTCTGAGCATTAGAGAGGATGCTGATGCAAGGAATCTCTTCCTAGCCAATGTTTCACTCAGAAAATCTTTGCCTCCCTCTCCCATGCAAAGATAGCATTCACCAATGTTTATAACTTGAGTGTTGCCACACTCTTAGTGCTACAGACTGTGGATCGAAAAAGTATGACTGAGAAAATCCTATTCACATGAGCTCTTCACCAATCTACCTGAGTTCACATCACCAACAGGGAAAGGTTGAAACCCTCTGTACCAGGCCATCGGGACATGATGCAACAGGGAAGAACTTCTTATTTAAAGGAAGCAGTAGAAAAATCTGCCAATGACAATAAGTGCAATTTTAAAAAGTCCAGGAAGCCTGTGAGGGGGGAAAAAAGGTCTAAGGATGAATAAAAAAGCAAACAAAAAGAAAGGCAAGCCTGGTGGAAGACATACTCTCTTGTCACCCAGAAAGTTACCCTCTAGGTCCTGTGAGCTTTAGGGAGATGTTGATTAAATGCCTGTTTTGGTACACGGCTACCAGTCATTTGTTCAGGCCTGCTACAAAGAGGTGATCACAGAAGGCTGGGGGAGGAACTTGTGGAGTATATTTCCTGCTGATCCAGCAAACACAATTATGAAGAAAAAGAAAATCCATTCTGAGAGCAGCGTGAAACTCTTGTGAGCGGGATCATTCGCATCTCACATGGTTGAGGGAAAGGAAAGGGCAGCAACTCCTTAATGAATAAAAATAGCCACTTATGCTTCCTTCTCATATATGCTGGGCATATGCTCTCCAGTATCCAAATAGCAAGATTTAGTTGCAAGATTCATCCCCCTATAAAAAAAGTAATTTCCATTAAAGATGCAGCACTTTTTCTAGAGACTTTCAAGAGTGCTGAGACTTTAAAACTGTCATTACTTTGAGGACATCATGTCAACTAAACTATGTGCTTTAAAGTTTTAGAGCTGCAGTATTTCCTTCCTTGAAATTCCTATACTACAATATTTTTTAAAGTACTTGTAGCATGCAAGAACACAGTAGCTTTCTTGGGGAATTTGAAGAACAATTTTCAGTCTCCTAGTTCTTCATAAGCTGTATATATGCCAGGCAAAGCTTCACTGAAATGCAGCCACCTTCAAGGTAAACAGCAGCAAGTCATTCATAGGATTCAGCATAGCACTGGAAAGGACAAAAAGAGGAGAAGGAAGTGTATTTTGCCTGAAAGGTCAGCAGGGGAAATCTAAGTATAAACTGCTAATCCAAGTATAAACTGGCCACAGCAGAATAGTGCAGGAGAGAAAAAGGTTGAGGCAAAAAGAAAGGAAACTGCAATGGGAAAGAGAAGAAGGCAGAAAAAAAAAAAAAAGTTACACAGTTTTCAGCTCAGCCACAGAAAGCTCCTGTTTCAAAGCGATCTGCTGTAGATTCCAGTGATTAGAGGGAAAGAACACAATTAATATGTATTTCAAATGCATTTAATAAAGTACACTCTAGCTGATGGTGCTCTCCTCAGCAGGTCCAGGCACAGAGCACAAAGAGAAAGGGGCCTCGGGCATTCACATCAGGTCACAGTTTTAAATAATTTTAAAACTAGGGCAAGATGCCAAATCTTACCTCAAGATGCTATATCCAGATAGGCATGTCAGCAAAAATGCCAAGTTTGGTGGATACAGGATGACCATTGATACACACAGCTCCAGATGAAACAGTGACTTATTTTTTTAGCCAGAGTTTACCACTTTTGAGTAATAAACTTAGAGCTTCATCTCAGCAAGGGTCACTAAGACTAAACTCAGACCTAGTATACAGGAAACACCATTGAATGTTACACGAGAAGGAAGTTAGTCTTCTATTTGCTTCTTATGCCAAAAGCAGAAAACCTTATTTGTGGCTTGTACAAAATGTATTTAAAAACCCCAACCAAACAGCAACAATAAATAAAGTGAAGCAGGGCAACTCTTGTTCCCAGCACAAACCACTCTTGTTTTCAACTATGCACCTATGTCAGTGATTTGCAGTTTTTCCTGTAGGCAAATCAGCCACTTGGGATTTATAGAAGATTGCTCTCTGTAGATCTTGGAGTTATTTTGATGGCAGTCACATATCATTTTACAGACAGGGAAACTGAGGAACATGGAGATATGGCTTAGCCATGTGTCAGAAGACAACAGGTTTCTATCCTCATCCCTTTCCAGGACCTCTTTTCAGAAGAGAGGCAGGATCATGGCACAATCTTGATTTTGTGCAGTTCACCTGCTGCAGACAAATTTTCTAAGTCCCGGCTCGGAGCAAAAAAGCTTACTGCTGGCTAGTTCACAACACACCAGGCCTTAGCAACACAAAGGACCTGGGCTTAAAGGTCTACTCAAGCCGCCCACAAATGTATGATGAACTCATCACAAAAGCAATCAGGCACTAATTTGGTCAATCATTCCTGTCACAGCGAATACAGTTCTTCAACTAGACAATTTGATGCAAGACTCCAGCTAAACTGAAGGACAGAAAAAATGCCTCAAAAGGTACCAGTCTACAGAACAGAAGTAGGACAATTTAGATATTGACCCATCCATTCTTCTTTTTTTTCTTTTTCTTTTTTAAAGAAAAGGTTACCCAAGAGTTAAGTAGAAACAAAAATAAAATGCATTTAAAAATTAAATCGTATCTTCCAGGCATTAATAATAAAAGGCAACCCACCCTCCAATCCTTCTCATTTAGAAGAGTATTAATTTGGAGTTTCTGTTAGGCGGCTGCATGCACTGCATGCATCCTGCTTCACTGAAGAAGAGCCTTTTTGAAGCATCACTTGACTTTGTTTTAAATATCTTGCTACAGTTTCCATTTTAGCTCTGTGAGATGATTATTTTCTCTCAAACTGAAGTTATACAGCAGTTGAAAATGCTGATGGCTTAACTGGTTTCCTTTTTTTTTTTCCCTCTCCACAGCAGCCCTGAGGGGTTTTAACTCTTTCTTGCAGCACTGAAATCCTGCTTTTGGAGTTCAATGTTTAACTCGCGCTGGGAGACTCATAAATATTCGGAGTCACTCTCTCCCTCTCTGTTTGATTAGGAAATGAGCCTTTAACTCAATGTAATCCCCAAGCCATTAACAAAAAAGCCCTCAACAGCTCCACTATTAGAATTTCACTCCTAGCCCACAGAGGATTGAATTAGATTAACATAACTACCCGCAATCTGAGTTTATTTTCTGTGCCAGATAGAAATGTGTCTTCAGGAAAGGAAAAGAAGAGAGCTGGAGAGCAAGCATAGCATAATGAAATGTAAAAATAGATGAGAAATAGATGGACAAATGTACAGGTGAAGTGATAAAAAAGGTAAGAGACAGAGATAGCTACATAGTCTTTAATAACTGGCTGCTGGCTTTGGGGGTTTTATGCAGAAGGCCCCTCAAAACACAGAATTGTTTCAAGAAGAGTATATTTATCCTGCTTGTGTTTACTTCATATTCTCAGGGATTTACAGTGAGACACCTGAGCATGCTGTACTCCAGACACCTGTGCAGCAGATTTGGTACAGGTTTTATTTATAATTCCCAAGAGATGTCATACTCAGCAATGAAAGGAGAGGTGTGGAAAAGAGAATCTGCACGTCAATCATTACTTTGCAGTCAAGGAAACAAATAAACTGGGATGAAACAAAAGATGGTTTTTGGGGTTTTTTAAGGAATTAAAAAAAAAAAATCATGCAACAGTGTATGTCCAGTAAGTCAGTTCAGAGTTTGATAGGTACTTAGCCCACAAAATGTGAATTGTTAGTGAAGCAGAAACCAAATAACAACCACTTTCTACTACATAATGCATCAGTCTTCCCTTTAACCACAGGTAACTCCTTCCCTCCAAATAAAAGTGGTCCTATAACCCATTGATTTTTATGCCACAGGACAGTAGGTGCTTGGTTATTTTTTTTCCAAAGCAGTAATTAAAAGATATGGCACGATTAACAGGGCAAAAGACTCACGTGCCGCTGAAAGAGCGGGATAAAGTCCAGCAATTATGTGGACACAACTATAGAATAGTCCAAACAAATACTTAAAACTGAATCTTTTATAGCTTTATGGGAATGCTCGGATTTCTGTGGAAATGTATGGTAAATGAGGCGGGGCTTTTGCAGTCATTTCCAATCATAGTCATGCTAATATTGCTTTTGTGAAGGAAAGAAAATCATTCAATTTTTATTTTTTTTCAGCAATATCTCTTGGTTTTTAATTTTTAGTAGGACCTCAGACCAGCTATATGATAGATTCTTTGTTAGTTACAGAGTCAGCAATTTTAGTCCTTTAATGCTTTTCAGAAAAATCTGCTCTCCTTTTATTACAAAATAACATTGCGTTATCACAGAGAAGCAATAAATGGCAAAACAAACAGAAAAGGACTTAAATAATTTAAATATATTCATTTTTAAGTAAAGCAAAAAGCCTTAATAATCAAAATGAAGCTTCATATGATGAGAATGATCAGGCTTACAGTTTTGTTTTATTTGGGAGAAAAAAGCTTCATAGCAGGCAATGTGTTGTAATGATCTTTTGGGGCATTATTTGGGCATATTAATTCACCTGGTTTATCCACATTCTCCTAAAAGCCTTCCTTATATCAGAATTCTAGCTGAATGATGGAGTATTCATATCAGTGGTTAAAAACTTAGAAAGCATTAATATGTAGTCAATATTTTTTATTCCTAGGACTTAAGCTAAATGCTTTAAGTATTATAAAATGTATGTCAAAAAAATGCAAAATAAAGAACTAAAGAAGAAGCCTATTTGTCACCCTTCTACAGTCAATCCAAGCAATTCATCTATCAAGTATTTCTCAGAACCTGATGTATTAACTGTGAGGCAGCTCTGGTTTTATTATTCTATTTTTCTTAGACACTTGTTCCTCCAATTTATTTTAAGTTTAGCTTCATTTTATTTGTTGTTACCTTCAAAAATGGTAAATTGTGGTGGGAGGGAAAGTTTTCTAGAACAAATATTTAGTGAGAAATTTATGCTAAAATACTTGACATACCAAAATTTAAATTGCAATATTAAGGTTTTGGGGGGGGTAGACATAATAAGGTCATTTTCCTATACTTAGAAATAAATATAAATCCTAAATTTTGTAAAAAGATGTAACACAAACCTCTGAAGCAAAAATATGAAACAAGAAAAACCTCTTATATTTTGACAAAAAATATTATACTAAAAGCTATTAATAAAAAAAATTCAGACTAATTATTGTTCCCTCTCTCTTCATATTTCTACTAAAAGCTATTAACAAAAACCAATTTCTGACTACTTATTGTTCTCCCTCTCTTCATATCTCTGTTAACAAAAACACTCCAAAAATATATCATTGTTTAAACATTTGGCATCTTGGCTGCTTTAAAGCAAACATCTCGTTGGTGATGAGAGTAAGTTCCTTCTCTGATTATTACTGTGCCAACTTTGCAAAGACTCTCATCCCTCTTTTGTCATTGAACATACTTCAGTTGCTTTGGGACTTTTAAAATTAAAGAAACATCAACTGCTCAATGATAAACTCCTTCAGTAAAAGCAAAATTTCATTGTATGTGTCTGATAAGAAAATATTTGATACGCAGCTGGGGGATGTTGGGCTTGGGGCTTTTTTAATAGAGGAAAGGTTGTCGCTTGGTTCTTTTAGGACAGGACTGCTAAAGTTTCCAGGTTTGCCTTTACCAGCACGGGATAAATAGCACCTGTCCTTGGTAAGCCCTTAAGCAGAGTTACGTTATACATTGACCTTTTTGGAATGCTAGCAAACCTGACTGTTTCTATTCCCAAAACAAAACTGCTCCACTCAAACTTTCATTTACTTATTTCCAGAGGAAAAAGCCACACTGAAATAGAGAAACCGCCTGATTTCTACAAAGTTCCGAACCAACTCCTCTCCTTGTGGGTCGCACTGACCTTCCTTTGACAGAGTGAAAATAGAAAAAAATTATTACTTTTAACTATACCAAGATGCTGCCATAATTATTAGACCAGATAAAAGCATTCGTGCAGAGCAACGTTTGGATTAAAAAAAAACCCACAAAAACAAAAAAAAACCCAAAACAAAACATGAGCCCATAAATGCAATAAAAGGTGGAAGTTCACTACTTACATGCTGCAGGCTGCGAGATGAGGCTCGAGGCTGGAGTAGAATTTCCCTTGCCCTCAGGTGTTTCTAATTGCTGATTAAATATCTTTTGGTTCTGCCTGCACCAGCCGACAGTCCCCTCTGCGTCTCTGCCTCTCTTTGTGACTAGGACACAGTACTCTGAGTCCCAACCTATAAATAGATCCCAGCTCTGTGATTGATATAACAGGCAGCTGACAAAAAAAAAAAAAAAGGAAAGAAAAAAAAAAGGAAAAAAAAATAACCAGGTCTTAAGCAAGGCAGCAAAAGCTGGGCTTTTAACTCTGCACTGTGCCCAGGGAGGAGTCCCCCACAGTCACCCGTGGGCATCAGAAAGAGAAAGTGCAAGGCAATTACTTTCCCAGCAGCATTACAGCAACTTGAGGCATGTAAAGCAAATGAACAAAATTCACTACACAAAGAAGGAGAGGGAAAACACAACTAGCAGACTGCATCCAACTCTTCTGCAATTTAACAAAAAAAAAAATGTCGTTTTCAAAACAAGTTCGGAATTCTGACAGAAGGAGAGAGGAGTTCAGAGTTGAGTTCTGGGGGTTGGTGCAGGCACGCTTATATTTCTGCTGCAGAATAAACTAGTGGGTAGGTTGGCAATTTAATAGCTCAGCAGTCTCCTTAGGGTCTGTGCCCACAAACATTGCTTGATGAGGCTGTTCCTGCAAACAAAACTGAGGGCAGTGACGGTACCTCCCTATTGACTCAGCAAAAGTTACTTAGCTCTAAAGGACCTGAACCCTCATTTCTGCTTGTGTCCTTGGCTGTCAGGAGAAAGTGATGAGTTACAGATATCAGCAAAGCTCTCTTACAGAGGCTGAGCTGGGAGCCCACCATCTGGACAGTGACTCGAGAACGCATCACAAATGCTTCTGGTCTGGTCCTTGTTACCTAACACAGGGGTAATGGTCCTGGATTTTCCCATATTTAATCCCTACAGATTCTCTTGTTAGAGCCATAGTCAGGCAAGGCCAGTAACTTTTCCAGCAGACAGCTGGCTCTCCAAGCCATTGCCAGCTCCTAGATATTCATGATCTCCAGTAGAACCTTGCGACAAGGGAGCTTCATAGCAAATGGAATCAAAGGCAAGACAGCTAATGATGAAAACCAGTGGGAGAATGGGGAAGAAGAGGGAGAACAGTAGGCAGGGAGAGGCAAAACAGCTTTCACGACACTGCTGTCTTTGGCAACATCTCCTACAATCAACTCCAGCACCACGCTCACTTACGCTGGCAAAAGTACCAGTGCAAACAGGGTACCAGACCCACCAGCCTTCTTTTCAACATATTGCTAGGCTTGCTTGAGATGAGATGGTAAAGAAGTGCTAAACTCGTGAAGAGCAGGATAAAATCCTCAGGCACCAAGCCTGTGCTGAACTCCATGGTTCTTTGGCTCAGTGGCTAGCAGTACCTGAACTATTTAAGCTAGTTTAGGCATGTCTACACCGCACTGCAGCTGCTGCTGTTGCTGGAGTAAAGAAAGTTAGGTCAACAAGAGCAGCTATCCCAAATCGAGGCAAGGACCCACCACATCATAGCCAAGGTCTCATTCAACTTCAGCTATTGATTATATAGGAAGATACAGTAATTTCCTTTTTTGGGCCAAATCCTGCTGCATGCTTAATTCACCTCATGTCAATGTTCCTTGTGTCTAAGCTGGTAGGATTTAGTCAAGGAGTTCTACCAAAAAATGCCATTTTTGCTGGAGAGGGACCTGATGAAGCACTGGGCAAAGGCTCATGATGAGCTACTGTCCTGTGTGAAGTCTGGCTTGTTACTTTACCACAGCTGCATATCCCTCAGCTTTAAAAAAACCCAGAGATAACAACACTTAACACTGCGCTTTAAAGCACTTTGATATCTACAGATGAAGACCTACAAATGAAAAGGGGGAAAAAAGTATATGACAGGCTGAGCTCCAGCATGGAAACACACCCTCAATTGCCTGCTAGATTCTGGTCCTTCACCTGGTTGAATCAGATCTCAGATCAAAAATTACCTGATAAACAAAGAAAAATTTTATTTCTGCCCTCTCATTTGGGCTGGCTAGTACAAGATATTTTGGGCTTTAATACTGAGAGCTGTAAAACATTTTAAACTACCCATTGCCATGAGAAGGAATTTTAGACACTCAGTACACAGAATAACCAGGCTGAGGCATGGCAGATGAAGGCAGATCAAGGTCCCAAAACCTAAATCCAAAAGCCACTTTTGAAAAACTCAGCTTTAACTGTCAGACTGTTCTTTGCTGTTATATATTGCTGACATCTAAAGTTCTTCAAATACTCTGTCAAGCCTTGTGTTGTATAGAAAAGCATCATCCCTGCCCCCTTACATTGTCATGGGCCAAACTGATGCTCTGGTGGGAAAACCCATGATGTAGTCTAAATCACAAGCACTTCTTGGGTACATCCCAAGCAGGTGTCTGGAAAGTTCTATTCAGTTCTTAGGTCCATGTCCAGTGCTTATCATTGGCATCCCATACCTACACAGCAGAGGAAGTCCTGAGCATACAGTAGCACCCCTTTCTTCCACTTTCTGCTTGAAGGGTGAAGGGAGGAGGTCTTGACAGCATGCCACAGTTAGCTACTATGAGTGAACCTTGAATGGAGTCAGCATTCCTCCATCCTTCCTTCCTGCCTTTAGACAGAAGGATGTATGACTGTAATTGCTCCCCAGTGGGGTACCCAGCAATCCAGAGAAGATCTGCTTTAGATAAAACTTCAAACACAAGTTCCTCACCCCCACTGCCAGCACCCTTGTGCACAAACACCACTTAATTCCAGACTCCAGACTCAGGGTGAGGCAGGGAAATAATCCAAGAGTAGAGGCCATAAGACTGAATGCCCACTCAAAACACCGCAAAAAGAAAGCCAGAAGATTTCAAAAGCACCTTTGGATACATTAATAATAAAAAATAAAACATTTTTAAAAAGCATTAGTGACTTGTAGACTCTACAAAGGCTCACGTCTTTCCTTGAGGTACCCAAGTACAAGCCGTTGTAAAGTGCAAGTGCAGTTTTACAGTACTTTCTACGTGTTGCTTGGGAAGGTATTTTTAAAAATGCTTCTTGGTAGGCCCACTTTGATCATGCACGTATTTCAGTCTCAGATCCTCAAGTCTGTGGTGGAGGTAAAATTTCAGTGCCTAATTTCCTTCAGACACAGAATTTGAGTCTTGCACTATAAATCTGGGCGGAATTCACTCAGCTGCATGCAAGCTATTATAGAGGAATGCAAAATAGACTTTCCTTTTAAAGACAAAAACAAACAAAAATTCACAGATACCTTTTTTTAGATAGGGCCAAAGCAAAAACAGTTGAAGCTTGAAAATACGGGTCCAATCAATGGAATCTTTCAATTCCCTCCACCCGTACATTAAACCACACAGATAATCTTTGTCCCTTCCCCTGTGAGCCTCAAGATTCTTTGGTGCAAATCTGATTTACGTGTTTTAAGTTTAGACCTCAGAGTCACTGCTACTTTTATATCAGGAAATGCAAGTATGAATACAAGTATTAAAAGATAAACCAAAAGTCAGCTTTGCAGTTTCCAAGGCACCCACAAACTATGAAGAATAATTATAACACACAATAAAAAGTTTCTTCATCAGAGTCACACTACTTTGAAAGAGCCTCACAAACCCAAAATTTCTGAACAGCTGCATTAGTGCCCTCCTGGATTTAGTGAGGTGAATTGCAGATTTCAAACAGGGACTACCTACACACCAAAAAATATGTTCTAAAATGATAATTTTTACATAAAGGAAATCAATGTAAAAAATCCCAAACTAACAAACCTTTTCCAAGACTGTGAAAATTACAAGACAAGAAGTAAAAGATTAAAGAATGAAAAAGTTTGAGTAGCAACTCTCTTCTGGATGCTTGGCACACATAGTATGATTCTTAGATCTAACAGGTAGTTAAATATACTATGCATTTTGATACAAAGTAGATAGTCTGAAAACCAGCAATTGCTCAAGAGGGAAATGCTGCTATTATTGCAAGGAGTTTAGTTGTTTTAATTCCTTGTTTGATTTTAATGCTATAAACTTCATATTGCTCCAATATTCTTTTTCTGTGCAACCAATATCCATAGCAGGGCATTTTTCTTGCACACATTGAACACAAAATTCACATGTTTGCATCCAGTTTTTTCATGTAGCCTCCAGGATGGTGCATGCCGTGTTGCCATGTCAAGTCTCTGTCATCAGCAGGGAAAGTCACACTGTTCTGTTAAACTTGTAAACTTTGCTCCTTCTTTAGTTCCTATATATTTTGCTATTTTTCAGGAATGTGAAAATGACTAAGATTTTAACGCAAGTCTCCTACCAGATTTAGCCATTCCAGCTAAAGATGTTAGCTGCTGGCCAGCTGGAGGTTGGGACTCTAACAGTTCTTTGGCAGAAGGGAACCTGCAAACTTTCTGAATAGCTACAAGTAAAGCACTAAAGTCAGGCTAGGACTAAGGAACTTTCCTGGATTAGGCAGCACCCAAATCCATTCTTTCATTTTCAGACCTGTGGGCAGAGAAAAGTCTTCACCTGGCACAGCTATTTGTAGAATTAGACTGTGGAGCGGCACAGTCTGTTGCTGCTCAAGCAGAGGTTATGCCATTGGCTTGAAGAAGAACAAGAGCAAGCACAGAAGAATGCTCCTCTCCCTCATTTTTCTGAGTCCACCAGTAATAACAATGCACTAATGAAAAATAGCTTGGCCTGAGCAACAAAACACATACCAGAGTGCATTCAGAGACTATCCAGAGCAAGCATTCTGTTCTACATGTACACACAGAAATAAAATCTGTAAGGATTTAACTAAATCCTGCAAGCACTGGGACAATCATATGCTGCATTACATTTAAATACACAGCCTTTGTCAGTCTATCACATACAGTATGATAATACAGTCTCTTCTCCCCTTACCTCACTTAGATCTGTACTAAACCTTCACTCCTACTACACAGGCTTTGCCTAAAAGGGCTCCTGCGTTTACATCCATGAAAAAAACAAAACAAAAACAGAATAAGAATTCTTGGATGTACTCCTGCCTAAATTATGCAACCATGATATTCACTCACTGGAAACCACCACCATCCTCTTCCAACGGCACGCTGCAATGCATTCGTCCAGCGCTGGGCTGTCAATTGCATCATTTGGTGCAAGCACCTTCTGCACTCTCCATTTGCTTCAGATGCTCTGCAGAAACTCACCAGCTGTTGTTGTACCACTTGCTCAGGACCTTGTTTAGCACCAGCAAGTCCACACCTGTGCTGGCAGGGCATTAGTTGTGCACTCAGACAAATCTCAAAGCAGCCCGGCAGCCTACTACGGTTGGCTTCAGGCAAAGAGATAGTGTTTCGTGTTCTCAGTGACCTTGGCGTGGTGGGGAGGGAGACGAAGCAGGGTAACTGTCATAATAGAGCTGGTAGCAATTTTGATATCAGTAGAAGGAGGACAAAGCGAGATTTAAGCCAGCTCTGGTGCCAGATAAAATAGAGACCAGGATTGCCAGAAACAGCTTCCCCTTGGGTTTTTGCTTTGTTCTTCGTTCAGATTCCTTCAGACAATTTCTACAAAACCCAAACAACTACATTATAACCACAGACAGGCCTAACCATGATGTCTGGCTCCAGATCAAAACTCCTTACAGCCAGAGTGTTAGCTCAGCTCCCTTGAAAAAGCATCACCATTTTCCAAATTTGTGTGTCGGGGGGCTGTTAGTGCTCTCTCTTCTCCTCTCCAGGGAAAGGCTCCATACTCTTTGTGTGTCTTGCTTGATTAAAAGATACATTTTAAAGAATAAAAATGAATGGAAATAACTGATGAAGTTCCTCAGAGGAGAGGATATTCTGCCTGCAAACACCCAGATGAGGAATAAGCTTTTCCAGGAGAAGCCCTCTGCATGCAAGCTGAGGGGTTTCATCTGCCTCCATCTCCACTGAGGACATGCCAGCAGGCTGGCACAACTCAGCAGATCTCTCAAAAGAAAGTGAGGTACCATGCAAATTCTGAGGCTTCTAAAGTGAGAAAAGACTAATCCTGCAGTGGGTCCTATATGAGACCCCTCCAAAGCAACACCATTGATCTCAGTCCTGCCTGACCTCCCAGCCACATTAATTTTGTCTGAAAGAGCCCTCATCTCTGCCCTGGGGACTCCCACCAGTCTAAGGAGAAGGTGCAGCTCTTACCCCTGTCAAAATACTATCAGCCAAGTGTCATTCAGCATATCCACACCAGGTGTCTGAGGCCAGGTGTCGGCTGTGGGGTGGCTGCAGGTCAGCCTTAGTGAGGAGAGGCTGGGGCTATCCCATGCCTGATACAGCCTGTTCCAAATGGCTCCAACCTGCCCAGCACAGGGCACAGCTGAGCACCTTGGCCAAGATGGTGGTGCCTGGGGGAACACATGTTTAAGAAAGGCACAGGCAGTGAGGAGTGAGAAATGGCCCCACGGGCACTCAGGTCAGAGCAGGAAGGGAGGAGGCACTTCAGGTGCTGAAGCAGAGTCCCCCCACACCCCTGCTGAGGCCATGGTGCAGTAGGGGGATATTTCCTGAAGGAACTGCAGCTCACAGCTGGCCAAGGTCAGCCCACCACAGTGTGTCACAAAAGATAGAAAAAATCTGCTTCGTTCAGTAGCTCTCCCTCTGTACACAAGACCTAGGCAAGCAAGTGCTCCTGGCCAGGTGATCTCTGGCTTCTGTTCCAGGCTGGATATGCCACAGAAGATAGACAACCAAAAATAACCCTGAACAGTACTAGAAACTCTCTTGATATTATGGGAGAGACTATTCTCCCACACAGATCACACCAATCCCCTACCTACAACTCCTGACTAGTGAGAAAATGAAACAATTGTGTTTGGGAGGCACTTGAGGGCACACATGACTTCCACAGGCACAGCAAAGTATATGCAGATGCCTGCCTCAATTCCCTTGCTGGTAGTGAAGTTTGGCCACCATGATACACTCCCTCACTGCGGGTAAATCAAACACAAAATGGCTGGCTAAGCATTACACCCACAGAAATCTCCATAGCACATAAAGCTACAACAAGGTTCCCTTGCACCTCTAGGGGAACGGGAATCTGCATTTCCAACTAAAGCCTCTCAGCTCCGTGCCATCTAAAACCACTTCTGATCCCACTATATGGCTGCCAGGCCTTTAGCAGAGAGCTCTAGGCTCTTGTAAAATGTTGAACAGGTACAGACCCAGGTAGTACCCTTCTCTCCCTTGTCTCTCTTTCTTTCTTTAGGCTAAACATAGAAAGTGCTGCTGAACTTCGCCTCAGCTTCATCTTAGCACTAAGTGTGGTGTTTTCTTCCTCTTCACTGCAGTTCTGTTGCAGTCTTCTTTGCCTCCTCATTAAATCACCTCAAGTCCTTCTTCATCTCAGTGTTGCCAGTCACCTCTGAATGCTCTCCCAACCTGGACCCTTCCTGCTCTGCAGCCTGGAGCACCTCAAATCTCAGAGCATTTCCTCTTTAAGAGAGTGGAGAGAGGGGAGGAAAAAATGGCAAGAGCCTTTTTTTAAAATGTGGTTACCCATATGTGCAAGAAAGAAGAGTTTCACAAAAGGATTTAGCATTCTTTTCCTCTGCTCTCCAGGCAGCCAGAAACTCAGCTCCTCAGCACGGAGCTCATCCCAGAAGAAGGAGCAAGGCTACAGCACACAGAGGGGACAAGCTGCAGGGGAAGTCTGTGCAGCTGCAGAGCTTTACTGCTTGTTTCAGTCACTCAGGACTTGGTCTGAAGGTGCTTTGCGCTGAGAGAATGTGAAGGAAGGGACACACAAAGGCCCAGCAGAGAGGTGGCAGTGCCAGGGAGTACCAGGATAAGGTGCCAGGTACTCAGACAAGTGCACCACAGCTGTCCCCACAGTCTGATGGAGCCATGTGCTGCCAGCCAACAGAATGCGAGGCTGAGAAAGAGCCAAAACTCCAACAGTTTCTCTGCAGACAATCTCATGCATGTGCCACGGAGAGCATCCCCCTTGTAATGCCTCTGCGGCCTTCTTTTCCCTCCGCCTCCCCTTCTGTGCTCCTGGAAGTGCTGTGGACCACTTTTGGACACAAAGGTATCCTGCAGTTCATCACAAGCACTCAAAGCTGCTGGAACCTGAGCTGGAGATCAGGTATAGCACAGTCCATAGCAAGCTATATTGCCCTCCATACTCCCCTCCTCCTCCCCACCTCCACCTACCCCCTGTAAAAAGATGTCACATTCACCAAGGCTTAACAGTGACAAGGGGTAAAAAAAATCTGTCAAATTCTTAACTTCAAGTGGATTTACCCAAAGCCCCTTGGAAACAGCTGCTTGAGGAAGGTTTCTGATGAGCCCGTGTTCCAGATGCAGACATTTGGTTGCTCAGTCTCTTGCTGTTGCTTTAGTCTGTGCTCTTGCCACACCTGGACCTGTCCTCACCCGGAATAACCAGTCCCTTCCATCGCTTCTGCCTAGGGCCCTGCTGCTGTTGGGAGGTGAGGCCCAGCTCCTCTTCTGTTCCCTCCCTTAAGGAATGTGTCACGGGCATGGCCTCACACACTCATACACTGCCTTGCTGCGACTGCCCACTGAGCACAGGGAGGAAGATCTAAAGCACTCACAGTAGCTTCTTCCCTGACACATCACGTACCACACAACTGCCCTGTGCTTACAAGCTTGGGCAAAAAAAACCACTATGAAATCACAACCTTCCTTTACCACCTCTGTGCGACAATAAGCTCTGTGCCAGAAGTGTTGGATTCAGCCCCGTACACGTTTTTGAGGCTGGGCAGCAGTCTCACTTTGCAGCCAGGTAACAGGAACTCCCGGAGAAGTCCCATTTTTATGCTACACAGCAAATAAGGGTACATTAGCAAAACAAAGCTATGCAAGACTACTTGAGCATGCTCTGAACAAGCTGGTTTGGATTTCAGCAGAAAGACAGCCTCATTCTTGTGGACTTTATATCCAGATGAGATCCAGGCTATATTAATTCAAATGCAAAGCACCATGAGATTGTATCTAGGCTGAGTTATCACTGAGTTAATACACCTTAAATAACATAGACAAGAACAGAACCTCTCTTTCTTGAATACATTAGGTGCCTTGCCATGAGATCCTGGGATTCACTTGCCTGGTGAAACCCCAGGGAAACTTGAAGGACAGACTACCCTCTTCGGAAGCCTCTTCTCCAAAGCTGTTGTGCTACATATGCCTCATTCTCCCAAAGAAATTTCTTTTTGACACTTTATCAGATGACAAAATTCACATTTTTAAATTTGTAAAAATGGGATGTTAGAAAATATATAGCCTGTAGAAATGTTTTCATGTCTCCTTCTTAACTTTTCAAAGAAAACAGTTCATGTTTAAAAAAAAAGTTAATTTATTTTTCATTTTCTCACTGGTCATTAGGCAGAAAACGAGACTTTAATTTAGAGACATGTGGACTGCTGTTTGTAATCATGGGACATTTCATATTTCTTGACTGTATTAGCAAATTCTTCAAGAAAATACTTTCCTAAATCTCAGTGGTTCTGTTAGGAAATTTAACAAAGCACTCCATTTTTTAATAAGTATTTTCAAGTCTTCTGTGTTGACTACTGTTGTTCTGGCAGTAATCTGGAGAAATTGTTACTCACTCTGGAAAAGCCTAATCAAAGAGCAAACAGGCAAACAAGTCTTGACACCCAAAGCCACTAGGAAGCAGTCCCTTGCCCTGAACTGCTCATTCATTCCCTCCTTCAAAGGTGATTTCTTCAGCCAGGCTCTCCATAAATGCAAACTCTTATTCAGCTCCTTCTTCAGAATGCGTGAGACTGTGCAGAGAAACTGCTTCTGCATTGCTACATTATGTTTGCAAAATGTTACCTGTTACCCTTGCAAACATTGTTAAGTGAGTCACGGGCAGCCTCAGTGGTCCATGTAATGGCAAGATTGCAAACCAAAGCTCTTCAGCCATTACCTTTATTTAGTGTTCAGAGCAAGCAAAAGTAAGGAAGTTCATGGACAAAGATGTCATTAAGGTTGTGCCATGACAGAGATGACTACATAGGTACTGTTCATCTCTGAGACTTAATGTTTCCAGATGCCTCATAAATGATAATTTTTACTTCGACTAATTACAGACATGCTGTGGTGACTCCCCAGACAGACTTTTAAGTTATTGGTCTTATTATTACTATTATAAGCAGCATTCAGAACCTGAGGTCCTTTGACACTTAGCACCACGCATATGTAAGTATGCAAATATGGTCTTTACTGCAAATACTTTGTAATTTGAGGCCTCGTCCGCATCATTTTTGTGTAAATGTAACTATCCCACTTCACAGGAATGATTTTACAAGAATATTTCACTGAAAAAAGCTATGTAACTATAACCACATTTATGTTAGTCTAGCTTACATCTCCAAAGAACCTATGCTGAAGTAAGTATGTCATACCAAAGCAATATTCAAGCCAGAACTATACCAGGTTGACTATACTGAGATCCAAAATCACAGTGAAACCAGTACTCAAAGAGTCTGATGAAAACTGGGGCACACATAAGTTGAGGGCAGAAGATACAGTCAGAACAGACATCAGCAATTTTATATCTGTGCTTCAACTTAACTCCTTTAAGAGTCTTCTGTCTGAAACAAAGACGCTTTGTTTGCAATAGCTTTCTCTGTTGTGTTTGACTGGCTTTTTAACTCTATTATACTGAGGCTGCACTGTTACTCACCTCTTACTAAATTCCAGGGAATCCACATGAATTAGCAGCATTATGAATGTCCAGAAAGAAGGAAGCTCATGCCTTACTATTCGCTAGAGAATCTGCGAGACACTGACCAACCAATGGATCCTCTGATGCACTCACAGTTAGATGTGAGCCTCAACTGAACTCTCCTGTAATTGGGGCATTTGGACAGTCCCTGTCCCATGTGGATTTCCTGGACTCTAATAAGCATGAGCTCATTCTGCAGTCTTTCCCCTAAGGCATAATAATAAGGTCTCTACCTGTCACCTATTTCATGAAACTTGTGTGAACTTAATACCTTCCAGACTCTGACTGGGTGCAAAAAGCATTTGAAATTAGATAACAGATTCAAAAGCTACACAGACTTATGCAGTGCCAGCACACACTCAGTATTCCCTTAGAAAAGCAGGCCAAACACTAAATACAAATTAAACTGACAGGGCATTTTTCTAAGGAACACAATTATCTGTATTTCATTTTCTTTGAAAACAAAACAAAACCAGACAGACAAATGACATCCACAAAGAAACAAGGCCAAAAAGAGCTGGATGTGGAATCAGGAGCCCTCACCTGTGCAGTGCTTGGCTTCTTCCTGCTTCACTCTTCTTGTGCTGCCATATCCCTCCTTGCTGATGAGCATCATCCCACCTCAACCCCACTCCGCCTTATGTGAAGCATAGGAAGAGGGTAGGCAAGGGCTTCATGAGAGCTCCTGGATTCTGTAATTGGTGGCAGATTTAGGGCTAACAGTTTCCTTGGCCCCTGAGACGTGCATGGACTAACAACAATCTTTCACATGCTGATAAATTGTCATTATTGTGCACAGACCTCTGGAATTGAAATCCAAATTATTTTTCCAGATTTAGTGCCTCTTTTTACCAGTTTCTCTGTTTCAAACCACCCCTGTTCACTCTAGATCTCTTAGGGAACTTGAGGATTTGAAGTGGTGATGGTAGGCTGCAACCTGGATAGCTTTTTTCTTTCTATGCTCTGTTACTCCAAGGAGGGTGGGTAGATCCTCTGCATGTTCCAATACTCGACAGGTTTCTTGGAAGAAAATACAGCAGACAGCTACATTCTCTAGAGGCAGATCACAGGATAAATAGATCTGGATTGTGTTGGTCCCATATGAGGTATCAATTCTATGTCTTTGTCTTATCACTCCATTCCTCCTGCTTCGCAAACCCAAAACACTTTCTCTGAATAATCACAACTGCACTGATTTCTTCCCTCTGCAAGGGAGCCAGGAGCCTGCACTGATATTTTTAGGTAACCCACTTGCTTCTGTTTTCTTTCCCCTCTGTGAATAGATCCTTCACTTATTCTAACCCATAATCTCACATACATTTCTTCTCTCTTTCTTGTTCTGGCACTCTCTCAGAACTGCAAATGCAGCACCTACTGCTTACATACAGGGCTACACTATTGCTTTATGCTGGGGGTTTCTTGTGTTCAGCCCTCTCCCAGGGCTGAACCAGAAGTACTTGACCAGAGGTACAGAGCTAGAGATGGCAAAGAGACCTTGATAAAAGTAGTAAGTGGCTGAATATGATATAGAAAGCCAAGCAAAATTTCCAATTTATATTTTTATGATTATTCATTAAAGCTGATAAAGATCCCATTCCAAAGGAAGAGGGGTAAAAGACCTAGCCAGCAAAGGAAGTTAATCTATAACCAAAGAAGTTTCTCATCTAAATTCTCTCCTGTTTCATAGTGACAGTCAGCATGAAATATCACTGCTCTGACATGAGGAAGCCTTGGTGCCAAGTTTGTGGAAGTATGAACAACAAAACCAGTAACAAGGCAGGAGAGGGTCAGTCAGTCCTTTTGTGGCTGTGTCCAACCCATGCTGCTGCTATCTCCAAGGAGTTCCCCCTTTGATTATAACCATATCCTGGTTTTTCATTCTTCTCATCTTCTGCTTTAGGAATGTCTTTTTACACATACCTCTTTCAGCCTATGTGCTTTGTCCTACCCATCTCCTTTTTTTCCTCATGCTTTCCATTCTTGATCCCAGTCTTTCAGTTTCTCTTTCCTTTTTCTTTTGGTCCATAAACAACCCCCTTCCCCTGCATGTCAACAGCAGTGGGAAGTAACCTAATTAATAGTTTCTTGATAGGCTACCCCACACATGCACACACCCATCCCCCTAGTATCCCACTGGCAATTCAACAGCCCTCTCTCAAGAAAGGAAAATATTTCCATACTAATTAATAACAACATCGGGTATTTCTGGGCGGAAGGATCAGGGATTCCCGTTTGGGCCCAGATCTCTTGAGCTGATGGAGCAACTGTACCTCAGAGCACATTTCCTTTTCCAAATCCTTATCTTATTAACTGTTTACACTGTTCTTCGTATCAAACATCTTTGCAGCCTGGCTTCTATGTTAACTGGTATCTGCAATTGAATTTCTTCAGCACTCAGACTGTTTCTCTCATTTAGCACATGGCACTTGCTCAGAAACCTACATGGCTTCCCTTCTCTCTTTTCCATCAGGATTCACACCAGCCAAGGACCTTTGCACGCTGTGGCTCTCAAAAGAAACAGATGCTATCCATTTAAAATGTCTCTGCTGCTTGACTTCCCCTGACATCCACTTCCCGGTCTCTGTTTCTGCCACAACCACTTGCAAAAAAAAAAAAAAAGTCAAGCATGGTTTTTGAAGTATTTTACAGAGGAGGAGTAGTTCTCAGGCTGACTGATCTACAGCACAGATTTTTTTTTTTATTACCAGATGTAGTAGGATAGTCCTACTCCTATCTTCACCCAGGAGAGGGGAAAGGTAGTAAATTCTTCATTAAGGACTGTGCTCGGAGATGGGCTTCCAGAGAAGAGAGGAGGCATACGAGAATTTTGCTGTCCTATCTTGGAATCACCAACAAGGGAGAGTTGTGTCTTCTGTCTCTAGAGGTGACCTGACACAACATGACTACTTGCTTCTTCTGCATCACAGGCCAGAAAAAAATTGAAGAGCAAATAAAGTGTGAGAAACACCAGTGCTTCTGAAAAAAAATGCAAAAGACAGAGCTCTTCCCAGTAAGAAAAAACAATACAGGTCCTATACCTTCTATCAGCTCCTTAAAGCCATGACAAATTAGCAAGAGTATTTCTTAGAAGCCCTGTACAGACAGCTTTGTGTTAGGGGACACCAGTATTGAAGCAAGACTGCCATTCTCCATCACATACACTGGAGGACAACAGGCTGTCTCCAGGAACTGTTGAAGAAGCAGAAACACCAGCAGCAGCTGCAGAAAGGTTCACAGTATGCAGGAAGATGCTCACAAGAACAGGTCCTTCTACTCCACAGAGTGACCTGAAAAAATACTTCCAGAAAAATACTTACATAAAATAAATGCATAAGGGGCACATTTATGAAGCAGTAGGCCAATGAAAGGCATCTTCAAAATAGAGTAATAAGGAAGAGTAAAACAGAGAAAACAAAGATAAGTGAGGTGCCCCCAGTTATTCTGTCACAGCGGTGCTGCCTGCTCAGCCTTCACAGCGTCACATCCTCCACATGTCCACTTCCCATGCCAGCCTTCTTCTGAAGAGCCTTTCGCCCTTCGGCTGCTGTTCAAGCCTCAGTGCATTCTCACTGTCCCCAGTGTCTGCTTGGCCACAGTGTGGCCCATCTCCAGAAACAACCATCCTTGTACAGCAAAGCACGTTTCCATCCACAAGGCTGAAAGAAGGAAGAATGGAAGGAATGAAGGAAGAAAGGATCCCTCTTAAAGAAAGGAGAAGAAGGATGGAGACAGAGGCAAATAGGAGGGAGACTGAGAGGGGCCATAAATTCCCTTCTAATTCCAAATAATTCCGATTACACGGATGAGTAGTTTTCAATCAGAAAGATAATCTCAAAGATAGATGGCAGGATAATTGCTCGTCGGCGCGACGTAAATATTGTGTCGTTTCTATTAATCTCAGCGAATCGGATGTCAGGGTTGTCACTCATTCATCAAAACAAATTAAAAAAAACATATTAAAAAAAGAGAGAGATGCTGGAAGGAGGGGGATGCGTATCCAATAAGCAGCTGAAGGCGTGCAAGGTAATGAATGCTGCTTACATGCTGTTTGCATTTTTTAGTTTATAAAAGCTAAAGATAACTCAGGCAGTAGATCTTTATTAAACTCTTGGTGAGCACTGCAAGGGGCACTGCTGCACACAGGACTGAGCAATAGAGCTGCAGAATGGGACTGTGGCTGTGAAATGAGGGAGGGAAGGAAGTGGACAATACACCCTAGATGGATGTGGGGGTGAATAGTCTGGGCATTAACAACAGGCAGGGGCAACTGCGGAATCACTGTACCTGGAAGAAAGGACACCAATCACAGCACAAAACAAAGGCAGTGCCTCCATCTGCCAAGTATAGGAGTGGGCAGGGAACAGAGAGTGATGTGGAGGGGTCAGGTAGCAGGGCACACAGTGCTTTGATGCAATTTTGCCATACTGGCTGCAGGATGGCAGCACATCACTGCCCCACTGCTGTATCAACCTGTCTGCCTAGTATTCCATCCCCAGGCATTATGCACCTCCACCCCCTGCCCTTGCAAACCACCTGGCCTCAGACATCTTTCTCACAGCCCTTTGGTCCCGTGACTCTACTGTATAGGCTTAGTTCATTACTGCTGACCCAGCAGGACCGACTCCCCCCTGCACCCTCCAGCACTCTCCCCCCCCTCTCCTGGAACACGGTCACTTGCCTGGGACAGTGCCCTGGTCTGGAATCTACAGGTAACAGCTTGGGTCACGCACTGGTCAGTCACCAGTGTTTCCCCACTGACTATGCAGAGAAATTCTTAGGGAAGACCCTTATTCCATTCTGACATCCATTTCCTGAGGGCTGACACCACTTTCCTCAGGTCAGGAGCCCTAGGCTTAGCTTCTGTACAAGGGATTTTCTCTAGTGGATGCTGGGTGGGCTGAAACTACCACTCACATGACACAGCTGGCACAGCTTTCCTAGTAGAAATCAGGTAGGAACAAATAGCCTCAAAGGAAAGGCTCCCTATACAACTTTCCCCTTACCCAAGGATATAGTCATATCTTTCCAAGAGTGGGAAACTTCCACTTGACAGTAGCCTCCAGCCATGCCATCCTGTGCTGCAATTCACCAGAGCTGGTGAACTAGTCAAGGCTAGATTAGCATTTGAACAAATAAGTTCCCCAGAAAATTCAGCCATGGGCAGGAGCAGTTCATAAATGCGAAGGAAGGTTCTCCAAGCCAGGACTGTTTGAACCTGCTGCTCACTGCTGTGATGCAACAGGAAGGCCTTTCAGTGCATCACGGTCACCTGTAGTCACTGAAGTGGTGCTCTTCAAACAAGTCACCTCGGTTTGCTCTTGAGCAAAACTGTTTCCTTTCCTTTCCTGTGGTCTGGAGCAGCCAAAACACTACCTGAAGCTTGTGCTCTTGACTGGTGTATCCTAAGTACCTTGAGATGAAAGAAATGCAAACCTATTAAGTTTTTAGACCAGACTTATTTTGTCAACAAGTCAGACAAGTTTTGCCCTCCTGAGCTCCAGGAAGAAGCTGACAGGTTTTGGCTGTAAGTTAGCTCAGTGCTTTGCAAACAGCCCCCTAACACAAGGACCTGAACCAGTGCCCAGGGGCTGTCTTCACTAA
This sequence comes from Eulacestoma nigropectus, assembly GCA_013397775.1. Taxonomy (NCBI): domain Eukaryota; kingdom Metazoa; phylum Chordata; class Aves; order Passeriformes; genus Eulacestoma; species Eulacestoma nigropectus. The sequence goes on along the minus strand of VZTE01005061.1, from coordinate 1,266,627 downwards.
ACGGATTTGAAAAATGCTAATATTTCATCCTTGGCCACATCAGTGTTCCTGTTCATTTACGGCTGCTGTTTGCTAAGTGAACTTATTTATTTAAAAAGCCATTCTACTGGTAGCTCCTGTTGAAATTTGGAAACAAATTCTCCATTAATATCCTCTTGCCAAGCTATGGCAGAAATGGTCCCAATGTAGGACAAGATTCGTTAGGATTGAGTGCTGTTCTCACTGCAGAGTCCTCTGGGACAGAAGGAGCAGGGATACTTGTCCCAGCAATACATTTAACCTGTCAATCCAGCCAGCAACGCAATATCCGCTGGGGATTTCAGTTGCTTCTGTGATCCTGCCTTATCTCCCTACATCCCCCGGCATGCCCACCGCTTGGTGAAATGTCACTTCTCTCTCCCCTTCTTCCAAGATGGAAGTGAACTTGTGTGCCTGGCAGGGGTCTGACAGACATGAGCTGAAAGGCTGTCAAGGACCCACTGAAAAGCAGGAGAGCCACACTGTGTCAGATTTCGGGGTGTAACACTGCAGCCTTCTGTCTGCCCTTGGGCTAACTCTAAATGGAACCTTTGATAGGCAGCCAGGCAGCTGTCATCACAGGGTCAGCCTCAGAAGCAGGAGGGTATGAGCACCTGGGAAGCACATGCCAGTGAGCAGAGAATAGCAGCAGTATTGTAAGGCTCAGTACTGCAGGGAACCAGGAACACCAGAATGAGAGGAGAGTCAAGCATTGGATAATGGCATAGACCAGGGGCATCCATCCCTAAGTCCTGAAAAAACTCAGTTCCCCAGTGACTTCTCAGGGGTGAAGCGTCCCACAAAACCAGCCTCTAGCTAACTCCTCGTTGCTCATGTCCCTCTCTGAGAAATTAGCCTAAAGGAGACTCTTCTAGGGGAAAAACTGCAAAGGTAATTCTCTTCAATAACCACCCAATGTTGTTTTTCACTTCCCATGGGTGAGGACTGTATCAGCCTCTGACTTCCCTATGACTGGTGTCAGAGCATCTAAACATGACTTAATGCTCAAGAAGAATTTGCCTTTTTTTCTGTATGTCACACCTTCCCCAGTGAGTGCCTGAATGGCTCTCTACAACAAATGACTGAGCTCACCTATGAAAGATGTGAGGGAAGAGTAAAACCACACTGAAGGGAAGCTCCTCGATTCCCTGACTCAATGGTCTGATCCCTATGCCCATGGAAGTTGGAATTAGAATTATGAGCTTAAAGAATTAAAACTGTATAAACTATACACACCAATACACAAATAATTAACTTACTAATTTAGTTAGTGCTCTCACTCCTGAACAAGAGTTTGTCTTTCATTTACTGGACTTCTTTCAAAGTACCTCTGCAACAGCTTTGCAAGATAACCAGCTGACAATCTAGACCTTCAGGCAACACTTTTTTCAGAGTGAAAACCAGCATCTGTGGAGTGAAAATTCTGTCACAAATGACAAAGTGGATGAAACTGAAAACGTTAGTAAAGAATGAACAGCTAGTCTTCAGAATGAATACAGCTCAAAAACTTACTCACACCAGGGTCTATGCTAGGGCTACTGAGGTATGAGTCACCTGGAAACTAAGAAGAGGTGGTAGAAAAATGCAGATGACACCTTCATTTAAATTAATCAAGATAAAAGTGGACCAAGAAGAACCTCAGAGTGACAAAGCTGAGTAGAAAAGCAGAATACTGTGGGTGAAATCCACCATCAGCCAAAGCCAGGCAATGCAGACTTCCCTCAGAGAACACTTCAATAAGCCCAGAAGTTCCAAATAAATACAGGAAACATAGACAGTTAAATGGAAATGACCTTTCACTCCACAGTAGTGACAAGGGGAAAAAAAAGAGCAGGGAAAAATACCCACCACTTATTCAGATACACCAGGGAGGAAATACTAAGTGATAACAGACAGGAATTTTTGTCCCCGTGTTCTATGCTCTACCATAGCACTGTCTCCAGTAGTATGCCTGGGCAATCTCTCAGGAGAAATATTGCTGCTCTTCATCTTTTTCCTTCCTTACACACCACCACAAAGAGCAAAAGGAAACCACGCCCTCGGAGAGACCTATAATAGTCGGTTAGCACTGAATATCTTCTGGAAGAGAGCAGAAACAGGAGTGCAAAGCTGAGAGAGAAAAGTTTCTGGAGAATATGGAACATAGGAAACCATATTAACTCATGGGACTTACCCCACCAGGTAGCACTGAGTTAAGTAGCACAACTTAAGCAGATTAAAAATAGTATCAGATAGGTATTTGAATTACGGTGTGATTTATACAGGCTCTTCAGTTCTCCTCACTGACAGCAGCCAAAACTTGCTGCAAAAACATCATAGTAGTTTAGAACAATCTGCCTCCTCACATCAAATTATCGCCATGACAGAGATTCAGTTAAAACTCATAAGCTGGTAAAACTCTGAACATCAGTGAATAACAGTGCACTCAAGCCCACATCAGTGACTCAATGCCACCTGAGGGAATATTACACAACATTTATAGATAAATTGGGTGGCAACTCTAGCTTAAGTGGTGATTTGTCTTTAGGCTTTGTGTACTGACAATAGCTGTTTCTATATCTAAGTTTCTTACAAAAAGATATGAGAACATACAAAGCTGTCCCCTGAGCTTGCCAATGTGACGCCAGCTGGACCCACCTTCTTGGAGAAAAGCCAAAGAATACCCAAAATTGGAGGCTGAAGTCAACCTCAGACCAGTTGATAGAGAAAAACACCTTCCTCCAAACTGCACTCCTCTGAAGCATCAGCCAGGCTGGGAAACGGGACTCAGGAGCAGGGAGATAATTGGTGCAAATTGGCATGATAACTTCTGTACTTGTACATGTCACCCCACCTAGCTTTATGTCAAGTGCTGGATGGCTCCTTTCTGTGTAATTCTCCTGCACTCTATTATATCTAGACCATCCTTCTTTGTCTCTCTAGATGAGGAGAAAGGTGTGGTGAGGTAAGTCTGCCTTGTTACCCAGAGGCAGAACAACTGTACTGGCCACTAGAACCAGCTTGCAAAGGTCAGGCTGGAAAGCACTGCAGGGTAGAAAGAGCCATCAAAGGGAAAATTGATAAGCTTCCTTCCCTTGTTACATTTCCCATCTCTGCCTCACCCTTCATGACCTTTATAGACCAGCAACCCACTCTGCTGAAATCCCCCTCTTGCAGACAGCATTTCCCACATACTGTAAGAGCCAGGACCAGCCAGTTCCAGTATCTAAACTGAGTAGCAATACTTCATTCAAAGCTTTTTGTAAAAGTGATTCTTGAGTCTGTCAGGATCAATGCTACTTTACGAAACAGTTTTAATACATATTCCATTTAATCTTCTCGCTTCTTCCTGTTCCACAGCAGAACCTCTCAAGACTGGTAAGGTGCATGGTACAACTCACCCCAAGGAAAGTTCATTTGCTTCCCCTCAGCCTCTGTCAGCCTCGTCTGAGTGCTACAAAGGCTATGTAGAGACTTTATCACTACTGTGAGCACCTCTGGGAGCGTCCTTGACCCTGCTCACGGAAAAGCCCATGCACAGAGATGCACAGCACTAAAGGCACCCAGCCATAAGAGAGAGACATGCAGAATTGTTCTTCAAGGCATGGATTTTTAGGGTCCTCTCATAACATCTACCTCAGTGACCAGAGCTGCCATGTACAGCTGGTGGGAGATGTAGGAGCATGTTTATCACATGTCCCAGCTGAACAGGAAAGTCAGGGGCATAAGGCAGAACATCCTGCAGCAATAGCCCAAAGCAGTCTAGGTTGATAATGAGGCAGATTCCCCAACAACATAAAGAGTGAAAGTTAACCTCCAAGAGTGCTACTGTTTTCTTTTGTCTCTCAAATGCTAAATGGACAAAACACAGAAAATGATACTCTAATGCCACAACAAAAGCCCAGGGCTCCCAGGCCTGAGTCTGGCTCACTCACATTAATGGCTCCCTGGTACTGGTCTCATTACTGCCCTGCTCCTCTGTTTCTCCACCAAAGGTTACCCTGGGTACAGTGTTGAGCAGGAGGCCATGCTTGCACAGCTCTCTGGAGAGGCTGGGAGGGAGCACTGGAGAAGGCCAGAGCAAGTTGGTTATAGTGCATTTGGCCATTGATCTCACTCATTTTCTTTCTTGTCATTCTGCTCCTGCATTGTAGCAAAATTCTTCTGCTCCTACCCCCATCTCCCATTCAGATTCCTTCTGACACTGTGATTAGGTACTTTGCCCTGAGGACATCCTAAAGGTGCAGTTCTTTACAAAGGACATGGGTCCCCTGATGCTAAGCACGAGCACTGACTCAGTTGGGTGCACACAGTGCTTCTGACCACTCTCACTGGCTCATTCATCAGCATTCAGATACAGTCTACAGGCCATAACCAGACCTCTGGGAAGCCTCTGAGAGGTTTTCCATTGACTTCCTCAAAAAATGAGGCAGACTTATTTCTCTCTCCACAGAGCAGAGTCTCAGATTACCTCCAATGGACAGCAACTTACCAGCTTCCAGACACCAAATGAATACTCTGACATGGCTGCATCTTCTTCTGGCACCATGGTTTTTTATGTTTCTCATCTCCACATACTGTGTTCAATGTGGTTTTCTTTTACTTGCACATGTCGTGGCAGCAAGGACCTTTCTTTCTTACTTTTGCTTATAATTTCAAATCTCTTACCATCTCCACACTGCAGGCATTGGTTACAGTGCTCCAAATTTAGTATCCTTTGCACATTTAATTAATGGTCCATTTACCACCCCTTCCTGTATATCTAATGAAAAGGATTAATCATACCAGCCTGAATGGTGATCCCTGTCCCACCTCACTGGCCATTCAGGCTATTGAACAACCAGCTTTGCAATGGCAAAGACCAGATCTTTCTAGCTCAAGATTATGTAATTCTTTTATAACCATCATCATACTTTGATCAGTTTTTAAGTCCCCAATCCTCCTCCTATATGGGGAACAACCACATATTGCTAATGAGATTTCATATAGTTGAATCAAATGCTTCACCAGTGATCAGATTCCTGTAAAATACTAGCCAAGGAAAACATCAGTGAATAAGCAACAATATCTGAAAGCCAAGAGCACTTTCCCAATGTAGTTTGTTCTCCATGCTGTCTTTACAGATGCCATTACCTGCTCCCAGGTGTTTCACATTATTCCTATTTCTTTTACACCTCAGTTTCCAAGGAGATACCTCCACTGTGAGAACCCAAGTCCTTCCACAACCTGTATCAGTGATGCCTATCCCCTATCTATCCTCCCTCGAGCACATTTCTCTTGCAGATGTTCTCTTACCGTGGGTGACAATAAAAAGTTTTTCAAAAGATGTTAATTACAAAAGGCAGAGCAGAAATAACACTGGACCATTACAGGATGAGGATGGTCACTTTGCAAACAGGGACAGAGACAAGGCAGAGGTGTACAGGGCTTTTTCCGCCTCTGTCTTCAACACTGATGATGGGCTAAGGAAGACACAGTGCCCTGATCTGGAGAACCATGACTGTGAGAACAATTAACTTCCAGCTGACCTTGAACTTGTGTGGGATCTGCTGTTCCACCTGTATCCCTATAAGTCTATAGGGCCTGACAAGATTCATTGAATACTCAAAGAGCAGCTTGATGTCATCACAAAGCCTCTCTCAATGATTTCTGAATGGTCTTGGGAATCCTCCTGTTGACTGGAAGCTGATCTCTTCAGTCTTGTGACGAGTGACAGGACTCGAGGAAATGGCATAAAGCTGAGTCAGGGGAGGTTTAGGGTAGATATCAGGAAAACATTCTTCACCCAGAGGGTTGTTGGGCACTGGAACAGGCTCCCCAGGGAAGTGGTCACAGCACCAAGCCTGACAGCATTCAAGAATGGTTTGGACAATGCTCTCATGTACATGTGATTCTTGTGGCTGCGCTGTGCAGGACCAAGAATTGGACTTCAATAACCGCTGTGGGTCCCTTCCAATATCCCCTCAGGATATTCCATAATTGTAGGAAAAGCTGGGGTAGGGAGAACAAAGGTACACGCTGAAGAATTCAAGAATTTGCATAAAGGTATCAGAAAAAAGTAGCTGAGGGTACTCGTGGTTCGACAAGTGGGCATGTCTGTGGACGTGAGGGTCACATTTTGCCCCGGAAAGCCTCTCACTGCAAATACCTCCATTTAGAAGCACATGGAAATCTCTATTTCCCTCTGGGAAAGCGCTAGTAATAGGACAGCTTCTCAGCAGAGCTACTTCTCTCACCTGAGGCCACTGCAGGTGCGCTGACAAAAACAAAGCAACATCTGAGACTGGGCTGAAACCTGCCCTCTTGCCCTGAGGCCAGAGGAGGTCACAGAGGTGCTCCCAATAACCACCTCTTCTCCTCTCTCAACCTTCTTCCTGGCCTGCCAACAGAGGAATTATCTCTCTAGATTTCTTGCAAGGAGGTAGCGAACACAGAAAGCTTCTCAATATGAAGTGGAACTTTGCAGCTTTGATTACAACTGCTGCATTTAAGCTGTGGAACACTAACACAACGCCGACAGGTACACCTTGAGAGAAATAACACCAATGCTCCAGCTGTCTCACTCTGGGGCTTGCAAAAAACCATGCATTTATTTTTATCTGAATGTCTCTCAAGGAAGAGAGCGGGGCAAATGTGTCTTTCCAATGTGCATGACATCTTCTGGGGTTGGAGTAGAGGTCCATTTTCCTCCTCAAGGAAGGGGAGAGATACAGAACAGCCAGCATGAAGGCAGATGCCCAAACATGAAAGCAGACCTCCCTCAGTAAGCGGCAGAGTGACGCTGCATGGAGTCGCAGGGAAAGGCCTTTAAGGCCCTTAAACTGAATCCCTCAGAGATCTTAATTTCTATGAAATAAATGTGCTTGCCCAGAGTTTGTGATTAGGTTTGCTCAAGTAGGAAACACTCAGCTTCATCAGTTGTTGCTTAAAGTCCAACTCATGAGAAGACCCTCCATGTGCTCCAACCTGCAATTTAGCCCTTCCTTCCTGGCTTCTCACGTCCCTTGGTAACAAATCCAAGGCAGCCAGGAAGCTCTCTTACCTCCCCCATGCACACTACTAGCAACTCTGTGCTGGCTGTAAGCTGACTGAGGAAAAAGCACCTAAAAGTAGCTGACTTTACAGACTGTGGGTTTCTCTGCGACCTATAACTTCCTTCTGATCCATTTTCAAGAGGTCCAAAAATCCAGTAAATTAGAGCCTATCTCCCTCACCTGTGTCCTTGGGAAAATCATGTAGTTAGTCCCCTTAGTATCATGTACTACATGTAGTTAATGCCCTTAGTATCATGTACTACATGTAGTTAATGCCCTTATTTTGGGCATACAAAGGAGAAGGTGGTGATTAGGAACAGTCAGTGTGGATATTCCGAGAACAAATCATGCCTGACCAACCTGATTCTCTTCTACGATAAAATGATAGCACTTATGGACAAGGGGAGAGGCATGGAAGGCATTTACCTTGACTTTAGCAAAACATTCAACACGGTTTCCCAGAATGCCTCAAGACTGATAGTAAACCATTATGAGTGGACTATCAGATAAGTTAAAAACAGGTTGGATGATGAAGCTCAGAGGGCCATGTTCATACACTACCCGTAGGCCAGTACCAAGATACATGCAGGGGACCTGTCCTATTTAACATCTGTATCCATGACCTAGAGGATGCAACAAAGCACACTCTTATCAAGCTTGCACTTGACACTGAACTGGGGAGACCAGCTTATATGCTTAAGGCAGGCCTGCAATCCAAAATGCCCTAGAGAGGCTGCAGGGCTAACATGAACGTTACAAAATTCAGCAAGGACAAATGCAAAGTCCTATATCTTGGAAGAAATAATCCACTGTGACAGTACATACTAGGGTCTGCCTTCCTGGGTAGCAACTCTGCTGAAGAGGACCTGGGGGCCTGATAGGTCTTAAGCTGAATATCAGCCATCAGCGTGCCCTGGCAGCAAAAACGGCCAGCAGTGCCCTGCATGGTATTGACAGAACCATAGCCACACAGATTCAAGGGACATAGTTATTCCACTTCACCTAGCACTTGTCAAACTCCATCTAGAACATGTTGTCTAGACTTGAGGCCCTGTTACAAGAGAAAGATTGATAAACTGGTGCAAGCAAATGGAGGGTGAGCGAGATGATCAGCAGTTTGGAGCACTTGCTCTGTGATGAGACTGAGGGACCCAGGTCTGTTTAGCCTGGAGAAAGTTTTAGAAGGACCTAACAGCAGGCTTTCAATTAGCACCTTATCGAGAACATAGAGACAGGCTCTTTACAGTGGGTTGTGCACTGGCAGTACACAACAGATACAAATGGAAACAAGAGAGGCTCAAACTGGATAGAAGAAAAAGCTTTTCCAGCATGAGGTCAACCAAGCATTGAAATGAGCTGCGCAGACAGGCTGTACAGCCTTCATTTTTGTAGGCTTTCATGATTTAATTCAATAAAGCCCTGAGCAACCAAGTCTGAATTCAGTGTTGACCCTGCCTTAAGCAAGGGACTGCATCAGAAACCTCCTGACATCCCTTCTAACCTGAATTATTTTGTAATTCAGTGATTCTACAAACAGATTGCAGAAGACATTAATTTGTTGCAGAGGTATTTCTGGAGTAGGAGCAGGTGAAGAAGCAACATGACCTGCCTGCTACTTCCCACCAGCTCTGCAATGACTGCCTCTGCACAACAGCTCTCCTCATGGCACCTATGAACAGATGGGCCACGACCAGAGAGCAAAACAGCTACTCTAAGATGAAGACCTGACCCTGGCCACTGCCAAGCCCATCAAACCACAGCCATTTTTTCTAGTACCAGTGAGGGAATGGCTCATGCCTTATCAGAGGTTATCACTGACCACTCTGCCAGCAACAGCAGTGTTCTGAATGCAGCGTGCTGTACAAGTATCAACTTTTCCAGTACATCTCTCCACAAGAATACAAATCCTTCAGAAGAAAACCCCTAAAAGGCTATTTGTACCAACAAATATGCAAAGCTATTTCCATGGGAGCAAAGTAAACTGGGCCTTGGGCAGAGCTGCATCACAAAGAAGTTGGAGCAGTTTATTTCTTATCTTCACATCTGTAAAAAAAACGTTATTTCCCAGTAACACACACATAGAGCTGTCTCTTTATAAAACTAGATATTGTTATAGAAGGAATATTCTTGTCTAGGCCTAGCTAGCTGGAGAGATGGCAGAAATCTGTAGCTACTAATTCCTTCTAAAACCCAAAAAACACGGGATAACTCATGCCATATATCTTATGATGGAGGAGATCCTTTGTTTTTTATAGTCAAGACATGAGGAAGTATCTTTCAAAAGTAAAAGCTTTCAATTGGAACAACTCAAAGAACTCACCAGTGATGTCACTTAACACCTTTTTAAAAACAAAAAACCAACCCAGCATGAAACATGACTGAAGCAATGATAGTGAAAATCCTGTAGTTTGAAAAGGACTAAAGGGATGTTGCCAGGGAATTCTAGATCAGTTAAACTTGATCTTAACCTGAACAAACAATGAAAGAGTTAATCCAGAATTATACTGGGAAAAATAAAATCAGAGGCTAAAAATATAGCAAAAAGTAGGTCTTGCTAGGCTGATAGCCTCTCTCTCCAGTTCTTTCTTTTTTTGTTGTTTCTTTTTTTTCCCACTTTTTTTTTTAAAAACATGAATGCAGGCCTGGTAGTTAAAGACAGCTGGGCTAATGCAGCATACCTGGACACCTATAGCAAGGCTACAGCCATGGCCAGTTTAGGTGTCATTTCACATGCATTGTGCAGATCCTAACATATTCCTGGCCCAGAAACCACCCTACTGTCCTCGTTCAGTACATGCACTAAGCTCAGCCCCAAATGTCCTCTGTACGCAGGAAGGCAGTAGTGGCAGTCTGATGACAGTGGTATGCTGGCTGCAGGGGGAAAGCAAGCTGGATGTGCTGCTTTCACTCAGTCTGCCCAGTGCACTTTGCTCTGCACGTCCTGGAGCCATGGCAAGCTCTGGGCTGGGCTGCAGGAGAGAGGAACACAGCCTTCGGTCAAAGGACTGACATGCAAGAATGGCAGGGCAATCTACATTCCCATGGAAGGAAAAGGGTAGAGCTGGAGGTTTCTGGTTATGGGCAGGCTGCAGCCCCTATCTCTGGAGAAAAAAGTGTCATGATGAACCTGGGGCAATGTGACACAGAACAGGCATATGGGCAGGGTACAAAAATGTGCCTTGGTCTGGGGCAAGGAAGACACTGGGCAGAGTTTTCAGGAACCTCATGAGGAGAGGAACATGTAGGACAAGATTCTTTGGCTCAAATTTCCTTCTGTGACATCTCAAGTAATGAATGTGTGCTGTGAGCAATCCATACGGTATGTAATCCACGGATTAAAAACAGGCTCCCCATTTGAGAATCAAGAGCAATTGTCCATGGTAAGATGATGTTAGACACAGGCATTAACGGAAGTCTGCACTGACCCATTGCAATTCCAACTCATTGTTGGTATTGGTACAACATACAGATGGATGGCACGAGTTAAAACATGGAAAAGAGGCTGCTCTCAGTGACAAGACTCACATCATTCTCTATAAGCCAGCAATGCACAGCCCAATGCAAAATATAAAGTTGGAGGGACAGATGTTGCAGGAGACAATCACAGAGACAAATCTGGGGGTCCCAAGCACAGCATGAACTCTCACATATCCCTAGGATCTACAACATGGGAAAGATTAAAAGCATTATGTAAACAACTTGCATACCTCAGTGAGGCACCTGCTAAAGGCCTTGTCCCCCATAGGTGCAAGCTTTTTGTCCCCTTGACTAGTCAAGACTGAGAGAATGTGCTTACCATGGCAAAGCACCTGAGAGCACAGTGCCAGTGTTATAGAAAGAACTATAAAGGGATACCGAGCCAAAAAGCTGATGGATTCAGTTCAGAATGAAATACTGCCATATTGCCTCCTAATGGCAGGGGGAATTACACACCAGCCAAGGGAGAAAAGAACTCACAGTGGCTTACACCTGTTTACATGAGATAAGTTACAACATGGAATTGTCTTCAAACACTGCTTACCAATCCTTGCAGATGTCCTGGAAGAAATTCTGTTGCAGGGATCTATTTTCACCTGATAAGAATACACCACCTTGGGCTGCTGAAACAAGACAAACTGTGTGCATCTGAGAACATATTAAAAGTCAGCTATCTACAGAGGACCTGCAACAGGACTCTAGAGATATAGAACAGATCGCATAAGGTTAGTAGAGACACGACTGGATCACAACTGTATCTTCTGTTTCCAATACTTCAGCTCCTCAAAAGACCGCTCATCACTATCTTTCAGTAATCAAAGGACATGCAGATACTGTCCCAGAAAATGAAATTAAAGCTGTTCCATAAAACAAATTTCACTTTTACTTGGAGCCACCACAAATTATCTGTGATGCAAGTCCTCTTTGATACGTAGGCAAAGAGACAAAGTAGCCCTGAGTGCTCTAGTATCACTCCATAAAAGCACTGAAAGTCTTAGCCTGCAGTAACTGATCACGAGCTCTCTATCGCAACAGTTCCCATCCTATTTCCCCATACTCCCTTTTGTCAGGAGGTATTGTCTATTCAATCCTTGTTGGAATGATTTTGGAGCACTGTGATCAGCACTGAACCAAAATCACCCAACTCTTGTGAACCTTTTTTCCCTTCCTACTATCAGAATGAGACTTCATCTTGATGTTCAGAGCTTGGAGACCCAGAGGTCAGAGGCCACCACACGATCCACTGAGCCACCCAGTCCCTAGATCACAATGTTAACAAATCACCATTTATCTTTGTTACTGCAGCAAGTGTCCAAGGCAAAATGGTGCCAAAGATCATATCTGTTGGGATAACCTATTGATTTGTGTCATATTCTGCCCAATCCCTGTTTTATTTTTGCTCAGGCAGAGGTCAAGACAGGTTAAAAATAACTCCTTCAGTCTGAGGTACAGGACTGAGGAATTCAAAGCCAGGCTGTTTTTCCCAAGGGTGGGGGTTCAAATCTCCAAGACAAACAACAGAATCAGAAATCTACAGCAGTTGTGAGCAAGACCTTGTAGTCAGGGAACTCACGCCACAGCAAAAAGTTTTGCAGCTTTAACTAGGAGAATTTTTTTTTTCTGTGACAGGGAATAAATCAGTCATCTTCGTTTATTCAAGCAACTAAGCATTACAAAAGTTTACGTGATATACATACACAGCAAATGCTTTGAAGTACCAGTGCAGATCAATGCAGGTGCTGTTACAGCATTCACATCTCCTAGCCAAAGTACACTTACCAACATCAGCATAATTCACGGTCCTTATTCCACAGTAAGTCAAAATTTTGACCTTTATCACAGGGATAAAAAAAAAAAAAAAAAACCGAAACAACAAAAAACAAACAAACAAACAAACAAAAAACACCAAAAAACCCAGAGTTGAATCAGTTACTGCTGTTCTTAGCACTAATGTTCACGTGCCATTTTTGTCAGAGAACTCTCTAGGTAGATGCAAATTTTTATTTAGATTTTTTTATCCTATTTCAAAACCTTGGGGTTAAATTGTCAACACTTTAGAGATATTTTGCCTTCCATTAACATTATGCCCTCCAGGAAATGAAATTTTAAGCTAATACACATTCACCCCTCTTTTTCATTAAAGAAACATTATGTACATGCAAAACAAAAAACATTTCTTTATAGAACCTACATGATCTCCTGAAAATTTTGCCCAGTGATGCAAAAGAGGATCTCACCTTTACTCTGGCTTCATATTCCCACTCTTATATACAGATTAGATGATTAAGAAAGGAACACAGTTTGTTACTGCATCTTCTAAAAAGAGAATTTCTGACACTTGTACTAAAGCTCAGCAGACTTTCAGGACCCTAATAAGTGGTCAAGTCCTCTTTTTCTCTCCACACAGAGATTTACATCTGAGTATTATTCACCTAATGGCCACACTACCACAGGCCTCCAAAGTCCTCTCTAAAAGAAAGGACATTATACCAATCTATGCTACCATGTGATAGAAATACGGACCCTGAATGACCTGAGAGAATAAAATCTCCCACCGACTACCAGCACCTGTAGAAGAAGAGGGAGTATCATGAACTGTGCAACATGTGTCAGAAAATTCACTCACTTTCCCAATCAAATGTCAACAAAATATTGCTTCCCTTTCTATATCTTCCTTGGACCTAAAGGGACAGTATATTTTAGGAGTATACATTAGTTACTGCACTACGGATAAGAAACAATTAAGGAGTTCATTGCCCTTGTGCAAAAGTAACATGGAAAGTGTGCAGCACCTCCATGGGAAGTGGATAAAACAGAAACCCAGTTCTGCCAGGACAGTTTCCCAGATGGGATGAGAAAAATCTCTGTATAGAGTAGTTTACTGAAATAGAGCAGTAAAACCAGCCTAATGTTGTAACAAAAAGCAGAGGAAAAATCAGGCAGGGCTGAAGTTTTCCTGGGCTTACAGACAGTCACAGGAGAGGCAGGCTGGCTCACTGCACACAGCATCCTGCAGTTTTGGCAGAGGAGAAGAGCATGTGAGAGCAAGCAGGGGATTCTGAGGAAAAACTTCACAGCAAAGACACTAATGAGAAACAGGAACATGTTCTACTCTGCCCTGGCACAAAATTGACCTGCCCCATGGTCAGCCAGGCTCAGAGATGACTAACCTTGCTGACTGTCACAGACAGGTTTTCGTCTGTAATGACCAACAGGTGGAAGAGCCAAAGGGCATTTTAACTCTCAGCAATACCATTTCTTGTATGATATATGCTCCAAAGCCACCTCTTCCCTTACTGTATTCTTTCACTGGCCATTTCTGGAACAGCACGGCAGAGCCCCACTCTGGGGTGCAGGAGCTGGCCACAGGAGTCATCCAGCTGGGGCTGCTCATTTACAGGTTAAGGAGGAGACCACCAGCACAGGCAGGAAGAAGAGCAAACAGGGGCAGGAAGCAGTAGAGACCTGGCAAAGTCCTCTCCTCTCTGCTCGCTCTCTAGTGGTTCTGCGGGCAATTACTCCAGAGCACCCAGCCATACCAAAATCAATAAACAATTTATACACAGTCCAGGGAACTTTGCCACACTTAATAAAAGTCTCCAGTCACAGTTATGGCTTCATTTCACCTTAATGTCTTCTTTAACTGTCCCTTCTTTTCAAGATCAATTAGAGGCACGTGCAAAGAGAAAAACGAACAAAAAACACACCCACGCACACACCCACACCTGAACAAACCAAAAAACAGGGAAAAAACTAAAAAGCAAGGTCAAACTAAGCAGCCCAGCTTCTCCTCACCACTCTCCTGAGGCAAACAGAAATTCAGAGTCTGTCAGATAACACATTGGGACACCTTGTTTACACATGCTTCTTGCAGACCCTGGTTCTGGGCACAGATCAGCAAGACAGCAGCCTTATTTAGGAGAGCTAGAGTATTTGGTAAGACTCAATTTAGCCTACAGGAGACACGTGTTCCTTGCAATTTCAGTGGAAATTCAGCACCTCTGAAAAATTCCAAATACAAAGGGTGAAACTCTACCTACCCTCAAAAGGGACACAGATCAGACACTCTTAAGTAGATCTTCATCTTGTGCTAGGATGATCCAGTCTCACTGTCCCATTCATGCCTTGGCTTTTGATGAGACATCCACAACCCTGCCACTGAATCATCTTCTTTACTCCAGTGATTTGCAAGAGGAAAGGTGTAATGAAGGAGGGTAACTTCCATTAATAGCAACTGGGGGCAAATAGCTTTTGATCTCTCTTTCACTTTGTGAATTGAGGTGCTAATATTGCTTTGATGTTGTGTATTCACTTTAAAAGTATTTAAAAAGTTGTCTGTGTTTTCTTGGTATCTTGTTTGAAAAAACTCTCTCTCTACCTGGGACACCTGCTCTTGAACAAAACAAAACAGTTGAGGGCCTGGCCCATTTGCCAGACTTTCAGTCCTTATAAGGCTTCTTGAGTTCAACTGCTTCCTCAGATAGAACCCAAAGTCTCTGCCCTAGCTAAGCTGAGCCCATCAGCCACTAGAGTTATTGCAGACAAGAACAGCTGAACCAGCCCTTTTCACTGTTTTACAACTTTAGAGACCCGGGCAACATAAGATTCAACAGCTCCATGCCCCTGATACCAAGCACTGCCTCTAGGTCCTTAACCAGAAATGTATAGCAGAAACTGGCTGAAGACATTACAACTCCTCAACTCTTCTCACTGCTGCAGGAATCAGCAAGGGAAGATCCGCTTTGCATTCATGCCATCAGACACAGGAAGGAGTCACCTGAGAGCGACCCTAGGTAAGCAACAACTGGGGCAACTGACCTGCTCAGGGAAGACACTGCTGAACTGCTGCCACTCGACAGCATTGGCCCAGAAAATACTATTCCTACAGGTGATAATTTGGCCTCTTACACTGCTCTTAGAAAGAGGGACCTCTTCATCGAAAGCAGTTTTGAAGCGCAAATAACGGAGACTGCAGAAAGCAGACCACCACCTATCACCACGCCACTGTCACTGATCAAGTGGCTACCAGCAAAGTATGTCCCCAACTCGGGCCTCAAATGTGAAGTGCATCTATACCAAGCCTGGGTCTCCTCTTGTGTCTCCTTCACCAGAAAGAAAGAACACAAGGGAGGAAGTCTGGGAGCAGGCAAACACCATTCTCTAGCTGGCTCCCACTGCTTTGGTAGGGCATACACAGAACTAAATGCACGCACACAGTCAGCAGGGCAGTCTGGCTTTCAAAATTAAAAAACCAAAAGAAGGTGGACCATAGGTTAAGATATAAGGAATAAAACAATTGCTCAGCTTTGAACCCAAATCATATTTCTCTGTTAACATCTCCAAAATGTGAGCTCTGCTCTCCAGCCAGATCTCTATTCAAAACACATCTACCTCTTTTCTTGGTTCTTCTTCCTGCCTGCACATACCTTCATACATGTATCTTTCCTGACGACTTTCAGTATGCTTTTGCTAGCATCCTGAGATGCCCTGGCTCAGGTCCTGAAAGTTAAGGACAATTAATTCAGCAATCAACAGTTTAGCAGTATCTCTTTTTTGCCATTTTATTTCATACTGATGTCATAACAGATCATGTATCATCCTGCCCTTCCTCACCTTTACTACTTGTGGCCTACACCCACATCCTTCTCTGCTTGGACAGTATGTTCTCTGAATAGTAAATGCTCCTATTCAAAGTCTGTAAAGCCTCAGTGTCAGATGGACTTCAATATTGACCAAAACCTTCTAGGGACTATAGTAGGACAGAAAGTGAGGAAAGACTGAGTTTACAATAATCCCACAGGCTACGGCAGTAGTTCAGGGCACCTTGGTCCTCAGATTCTTTGAAGTACTATCTTCCAGAAGGCCACCTAGTCACTTTTCTTCATACAACCTTTGTTGGAGGAGTTTAGAGCTCTTCACCCACTACTCACTTGATACTGTGCAGAGTTTTCAGCACACTCACACTAAAATAATTTAAGTTTGGATCAGATGGAGTGAAGCAGTTCAAAGTAGGTTATGCAAACCTGCACCTGGTTATATCTTCTTAATTTGAAGCCTCTCAGGGAACATCAAGATCACCAATATATTACAGCATACATCAGAAACTAATAGGGTGTTAAATACTTCCAATTGAGAAGAGCCTACATGTCTGGGAGGAGACATCTCCAGTAAAAAACTGTATGCTGCTGCTTCACAAGCCTTTGGCAAGAGCAATGATTTTCTTACGTGCAATATTTTACAGATTGTTCAAGGTAAAAAAAATCTACCTTTTTTACTTAAATGCAAAATATCTCAGTGATACCCTGTGATAGAGAATTGGTCATCACCTTGTGCCATGGTGCTACTGGCTGTATGAGTGGGTACACAGCAAGAAGCCCTAGAAACTGGGACCTTCAATAGAACGCGGTCACAAGCTACTGGTTTGGTTGGGAGTGTTTAGAGGAAGAGAAGGGGTCTAGAAAGAATAGACATGGGGACCAAATAATGAATGCTCTAAGTTAGTCACTGCATGGAGCCACTAAAAACTTGAAACAAAAGAACTGAGTCAGAGTATCACCAGGACAAAGGTGACCAGAAGGATGAGATATCATAAACCATCCACTGGTAGGAGTCAGAAGAGAACCTTCTCCTCCACAAACATGTTGCTACATATTTATTACACATCAAGTTTATATCTACCTGGAAAGCACCAGTTAGAAGCAAGGCAATCTCCCAGACCGTGACAAAGCAAGCTTTCCATTAATAATCCATAATGCCACCAAGAAAAACAGAAGGAGCATAGCATTTTCAGAACTACTCAAGATTCTCAGCTGCCCATGAAACCCAATTTTGTAAACACAAGTAAGCTGATGGGTTTTTTTGTTTTCCCTTAATGTTCAAACACTTCGCTATATCCAGCCAAGGTCAGGAGGTGATCATTAGCAATAACAGTTTCTTGACCACTTTCAGGGACCTGATCCTATGGAGATACGAAAAAAAAAGGTTCCTTCAGGAAAAAAGTAAGAAGCTACTAACCACAGGCTATATAAGAATCATCTGCAGCTGTACGACAATGAGACCTATCATGGCTGAGGCACTCTTTCTTTTTTTCCTTTTTTTTAATAAGCAAGCACCCTATATAGAAGCTTCCTCCTTTTGTATATCCCAAGAATTTCCATATTCAACAGAAAATCCTTCTCAATGCTGAGCAATCAAGAGTCCTTATCTAGAGATGGGAATGGAGACCTAGTAGGATGTGTAAAAGGAGCTGGAACATGTAGCCAAACTGAATGACATCCAGTTCATAATGACATGTCATAAACCTGTGCCAGAATATGGGGAAATGGTCCAAATGGTTTCCCAAAGGGAGATATATGTTAGAGCAGGAATGGTAAAAAATACAGACTGAGTCTAAGCTTCTATGCACTGCATTGCATTCCCTGGGTACAAAAGGGAAATGGAGTGGCTGCTTGAGAAACATGTCACATTTCCCTGATCCCTCTACTGCTGGCAAAGATGTGATTTTATACAGCAAGAATTGAGCACTAGCAGGGTCTGGAATAGAAAGGGTCACAGCTGTTTTTCTCCCTGCCAAGGTGATAGTCCTAAGGGCCCAAAAAAGCAACATATTTGCTTGTCTTACTCTTTCAAGGATCACTTCAGCTGTAGCATTTTACTGGACCCTCCCATCCAACGGGGATTGCCTCCAGTAGCTTTAATTGAGAGGAAGAAGTATTTGGTACAGGAATACCCTGATGTTAATGCCTTGTCAGAGATGCATGAAGTACTCCAGGATGCCAAGAGGCCTGACAAATATACAGTCCCTTGGGACAAGGTCTTTTGTGCTTTTTATGGGCTGATGCAGTCTCCGGAAGTGGAGGTGGAACTGATAACCCAGCAATACAGGTCATTGCAGAGCCTGAAAATAAGGCCATCCTGCCCTTTAAATCAACCTGCTTTGTGCTTTCCTAGATGGAAAAATACAGTCACATGTTATGTTCTTTCCTTAAACCCAGACCATCCAAGCCTCAGGAGCAGACAGTAACTGCATTGCGTTGCCTGGGTTGCCTCACTACAAGCGCAAGAGGGCTGGAGAGTCAGACTATCCCTGCAGCTGTGGATGAATGTAACCACTACATCTGTGTGCACTCAGGCACACAGAGATCAAACAGCACTGAAGCACTGACACTGCTGGACCTGGAAAATAGGAGAAAACAGAGATCTTTTCGGATTTGAGTGCACACCCCAATCAATCAGACATATTTCAGGCATTTCTTGTTTGTTTGTGTTCATGTTTGTTTGTGAGGTAGTTTTTTGGGTTTGGTTGGTTGTCATTGGGGTTTTTTCATCCTTTATAAATGGCAGTTCTTTCCCTTCTGGCTTCACAGAGCCCTTCAAGACCCCAGAATGCTTCAACACTCCCCTCTGACAAATTTTCATCTACCTAGCCTACTAAAAGGGAATAAGAAAAACAAAGTACTTGTGTTCAACAGGACAGATGGATTTGTAAACTTAGATGGTGCGGGGCAAGATGAGAGTTGTTTGTTGATGTGACGGAGAGCTTGAGAGTGGGCTCAAGCGACAAAAATGTGAGAAAGAGTGACACCTGCATTGCCCAGTGTGTCCCTCATTCTGTCTCAGACAAGTTTGTCACTCCTGTGAAATCCTCACTTGGACATTGTGTCCTTCCTTGGTGACTCGAATGCTTAGCAAGCATCCCATTAGCAAACTCTAAGCATCCCTTTCACAAGTGGCAGAGTGCTGTAGAAGGCCACTTTGCCAGGCAATAACACCACCTGGAAAGAAAATTTCTGTAAGCAGATTCCTTGCAACTGAAGCAGCAACCTTGACCAGTCACTTCAGAGCCCCGTTACATCCATAATGATACTGTCTCCACCTTTCCCTTCCCCCCAGCATGAAAGATGAGTGGTTGTGTGGAACGAGTCCCGGAGCTGTGATGGGAATCCGTCTCGCTTGGCTGCAAAAAATATATATATCCTGGTATGGCTGTGATGAATTCTTTCATTATTCATCTGCAATTGCCCTGCTACTGCTGCTGTTCTGTTCTCACTCTCTCTTTCTTTTATAAATAAAAATGGAAACAGATTAATGACAAATATTGACAGAGATTGCTTTTAAAGAGCCACACTGGAATGTGGGCTGTGGGGGAGAAGCAGTGGCAGAGCAGCATCAGAGGGATGGGAAGACCAGGAGAGATTATGTAAGAGATGGGAAAAGATAAAGATGCTCGCTCCAGCTGGGCCAGATGAGCACTGACTGGAGCAAGGTATCCTTCTGATGATGTGGACCTCAATTTGCTCCAACAAATGAGCTCTGGATTAACAGAGCTGTGCATCCAAAATATCTGAAGCAACTAGAAGCAGTCAGTTGCACTGTCAAAGATACTCTGGAGCAAGGTTTCCAGAGACTAGAGCAAAATATTCACAGGACGAAACAGCAAAACACAGAGGGGCAGTTACACACAGATCACCTGGCAATCAATAAAAAGTACCTGATGCTGTTTGTCTCACTCCACTCTGGGTGACCAGTGAACATCAAGGCTCTGGTTGGCGCAACTGCCAAAGCTACTTTTATTTCAGGAATGTGACTCAGATGGACAAAATAAGTCTGTGACCAGTCAGGCCACAGGTTGACACAGTGAATGAATGCATCCAACGGAGGCAAACCTGGCCTCATGCTACCCTTCCCTGTCTATTCCTACTGCATGAAGAAACATGATGAGCGTTATACTCAAGTAGCACTCCAAGAAGATGAATTGTTTTTTCCTATTTAACATTTCATCCCCTTATTGAAGAAAGCAGGAGAGGAGTGGCAGAGATGGCATCTAGCTCCTAGAGAAACAAAAATCAACTCACTTTGGATTTACTTCTCATCTTAAAACAACCTGTTGGAGCCATTCTGAGCAGATGGGCTGCGGGAGACAGAGCTCAAAGTCCTGGCCTCTTATAACCAAGCTATACCTGTTCCTTGTAGGTCCTGGCACATTTTCTCTCATCACACAAACAGATGCAAGACCTGACCTACAAAATGGCCAACTCAGACTGCTTTTTGTGCCACATACTGCTGCAGCATCACAGAGAGGGGCAGAGAGCCGCAGCCATTGCATCTGTCTTAGTATTTAGCCCAAATGTTGCATCTTAAACCTCCTAGGTGCTGTGTAAACCTCACAGATTGGAATAAGTCTGCTCTCCTGATTGGAGGGCTGATGCCACTCTCTTGTCCTACACACCTACTGATGCCCTTCAAATCAGCTGGGGGTCCAGAGATTACAGTATTTTTTTTCTCCATTCTTCTGCTTTTAATCTCTTGCTCATCCTCCACAGACAGCTTGAGTTCTGTTAACACTTCTCTATGTATTTCTACCCCTACAAAGATCTCCAGTGATTGCAGTCTCCTCTTCTTAGGTCCCATGCTTCCTAACTCAAGCACCATCTATCTACCTGAAGATACCATGTCTGCTAAAATCACCTTCTACCAAACCATTTCCAAGGCTATCTCACCTTCCTGCCATCAGTTATATTTCCTATCTAGCTCCTTATTCCCATCAAAGTGTTTGGCATCACATATGAGGGCAGAGATGTGCACGGACTCATTGTTGCTTGCTCCTTGCCAGCCTCCCACTTAACTAAACACATTTTCATCCTTCCCTCAGAATTGCTCCTGCTCTTTTGGTGCCAAGCTACTCTCCCACCCTCCTGTCCTCCTCAGAGCACACTGCTCCTTGGACTCCTTACAACAGCAGCTAATTCAAGACATTACAGTACAGAAGCCTGTGCCAACATCCAGTGCATAAACAAAGATGAGATACACGAGAGGAGAAAACACACTGTCAGCATTTAATAACAAACACAAATTGCAAACAGGAGAATGGACTTCTCCATTCCTGTTCTCTCAGCAGCCAAAAGTGATCTGAGCCAAGGGACATGTCCATTCACAAACTAGGATCCATTAATCGCTAAATGACTCAGTAGCTGACTGATTGCCACCAGCCTGCTTGGTGTCTGACTGAACCACTGAATGGAGTAGATCTTGGGAGTTTTATTTGCACCTCATTACTGTAGGGATACATAAATATAAGGCTTCTAGTGATGCAATTTCAAAAGCTTTTAATGTCTGCTACAGATTTGCCCTATAATCCTTGCAAAATGTTAACTTCTCTGTGACTCTCCTTTTTCTGAGAAAATTGCCTTATATCAGATCCCAAAAACCTGCGGAGAGCAGGCTGTTTGTGGGCCTCAACATTTCAATACTTTTACTGAAAGCTGTTGCAAAAGACAGATGTCTTTTTTAGTAACATTCTCATTTACCAGAAAAGCTGGTTCTCATCACATGCAACATGATGTAGAGAAACAAAGTATTTTCCGTAATTTTGCCCCATCATTTGTTGTGCTTCACTGATAAACAAATAAGACACTGAAAGAGAAGACACCCATGTAAACGACACTTTGGGTTCTCTAAAGCAGGCAAGTCCCTTTCAGACATAATCTGAATTTAGGAAGCATATGCAGTTGTCACCAGAAACGTCCCTTCTCACCTCAGCTAAAGATAGTGTCAAAACCCTTAAGGAGCACCTGGGAGAAGAGGGGCACACAGTTCTTGGCTATGTGACTTTAAGACCCCCTCAAAGCCCCTCTTGCAGCCTTGCTCTGTGTGGATTTCCTATGAGCTGCTGAATCCCTAGAGACCATGGGGTGGTGGGCACACATCTGTAAACAACTGAGACTAAGTTAAAACCTTGGTGCTTGTCAGTTGTGTGAGTCTCCCTCATTCAAACCATTATTCCCAGGACTTTCTCCCAGCCCACCCAACTCCCCAGTCCCAGTCCTGCCATCATGCCTTGGGCTGCCTCTAGCACTCCTTGTACACATCAATTGAACATAATCAACTGACTAAACCAGCAGAAATCAAGTCATTTTTTGCAGTTAAAGTGGTTGATGTGACTCAGAGGAGTCAAAGGAGCGAAAGGTAAGCAGCAGGAGCTTACAGCCAAGCACGAAGAAACAATGAAGTGGAGATGGAAGGACAAGGCTTTTCCTTCCAGCAGTCATGAACTGTTTCCCTCACTTCATGGCCTTGCACACTGTATTTCCAACAAAGAAAACATCCCTAAAATTTCAGTCAACTGCAAAGACTTTTTAGAGTGCTTTAGGATGTATTTGGATGAAAAAGTAGTGCAGAAATAGAAAGTCAACACCCTTCCAAATTTCTACATGCTATAGGGTTTCAGCTCCCATGGACACTCAAGGGGATGTTGGAAACCCTTTGCATCTGCAACTGAACTCACCGTATCCTGATGTATCCAGCTGCACATGCATCATACGTGCTGCTCTAGTCCTCATGGGTCTTCTCCACTGATTTTAAGCTACACAGCCCTTCAGAATTCAAAGTCTTTCTCCTCAGTACCTTCCCCTCCTCAGGCTCTGGGGCCAGGAGTTGCAGAGTTCCTTGTATATTTACTTAGGGCAGCCTCATGAGAGAGTTTCAGCTGTTGTCTTTCCTTAAAAACTTTATTAGCTTTGATGTTGCTTTCCAAATGAACACCCTGCATTAACCCACGTGATGTTTTAGCCTTCACAACACTGAGCAGATTTGAACTCTGTGGAAAGAGAAGATCTGGAGTTTGCTGACCTTCACACCCCATTACGAAGTCCACCTTTCATTCAAGCTTATGTTTAATGAGATGACATGAAGGGCTTAAGTAATGGGGTATAGTATTCATATGGATATAAACTACCCAAGGAAAGGCCTACTCCTTCCTCCTTTATCTTGCCCCTTGTGTCTCACAGCTTTGCCCCTTTGCCCTTGTTCTGACTCCTTCCTGATCCTCCCACCAAGTGACAATTTGAATTTTAAAGCCATTTACATTCCAAAATGTGCATAATCAGTTTTTTATCCTGTACTTTTCTGATGTGACTTTTTTATTATGACATCAAGTACTGACCCATAATAAGGATGTAAATGCTCACTTTAATGTCTATTAGCAGTATCTGCAGATGCATATAAAATTATAGTATCATCACATAACTACATATTAACCTCTTGAGCTCCATGACAAACTCTCCAGGGAACACTGTATTCCAATTTTCAATTACCAGCAGTAGTTCAGTGACAAGCAGTAGAAGTTGTACTCATCCATATCCTAAACACTTCAGGTACTTGGAGAATGACAGAGAGTAGACACATTCTGAATATACCAGTTCTGATGCTTCCAGTTGCCAGTTATTTGTGACAAGCATTTGGGTTCTTCCCAGGAACAAATACAGTTACATTTAAGTATAGATACAGGTGGGATGCAACTTACCTGAAATAAATTTGTGGTTTTCAGCAAAGTTGTTTCTGAGTCATATGGTAGTGCACCATCATCACTTTATCCACAGAGAATAGCAGAGAGAAGATAAGGTGTACAGCAACATACCATGTGTCATCTTTTATGCTTCTATTGAGCAAACAATGCACTTTGCTCAGAAAATGCCCACTTAGCACAGGTGTGAGGTGTAATGTGTGAGCAAGGAATGATGTGGACTGCAGTACTTTAGAGCAAGGATAAGAAAATCACAATTGCAGCTATCTGTCCAGTCCCAAGATGGTATTAATGGAAATTCAAACATTCTGATTTTCATCCTTCAGGTTAATAGAATCTGTTTACATCAAAAAATGGGTATTCAGCTGCAATCAGAGTGTGCCAACCCACATCTAACAAACGAACACTAAAAAAGCTTGTGGAGAGAGGTTGTTTGTGTTTGTCTTTTTGATTTTTTAAAGATGCACTAATTTCTCTAGAGTCCATGGAGAGAACAGAACAAAAGTTAGGATAATAAAGACAATAGTTAGTACCATTTTCTCTTTGTACCCTTCTCCTTTTTTCCAATGCAGCTCAGCCAGAGGATTGATTCTGGTTCCAAAGAGGATCTCTGTTCCAAGGGCATTCTCCCCAAAATATACACTAAGACTTCTGATATTTTAAAACTTTGCTGAATTAAGCATTAGAAGGAAGCCTATCATTTGTTAAACAACAGTCAGGTTTACTTCACTAGACAATCATTACTTTGTAGTTTAGAGAAAAGAATCAAGAGGACAATACTTGAAATACCACAGCAAGACATGAGTCAAAATTCATGTCATCCTATGACGTTCAGGTAAAAGTATATAAAGTGTGACTGTTCCATAGCAAGTTTTCACCTACCTATTGCTCCTTCTTGAGATGTAGTAGACAAGTCATTTCACAGCAGATTCTCTATGATACTATGCATTTGAGGCTGCTCTTTCAATTCCTTTGAAGTCCAGGAATCATAGTATTTCCAGAGACAAAACATATTTGAGGAAATTAAAATACCTTCATAAGGAAACTCCAATATAAAGTGAATACATACCAAAAAGTCCTAGCTCAAAAATAAATAATATATATACACACAGATATACATATATCTGATTACAGATAAAAATACTCAAAAGGGCAGAAATCCCTTACCTGCCATCCTAAGTTGTCCCTTTGCCCATACACTTTACAGCAATGCTAAATCAAATGATTACACACTTTATATGGATGCTGAAAAGTTAGAAGCAGAGAAATTCTTCAGTCTTTTCTCAGTGTTCTGTGAGAGCATTGCTTTCTCATGCAGACTAGACGAAAACAGTGAAGACAGTTTTGTAAACTAATTCTTTATCTTTGCACCTGCTGTTGTTCAGTTAGTGTTGTTATGGTACCCTGAGGAAAATATTTTGAAATGGGTGTTGTACAGCCTCCACCAATCATTCTAGGAGGTGGCTGATCAAGGGACCAATAGTACTATGCTACTTTTGTGAACCAAGTTATATAAAAGAATTTATAATTAATTAAATAATCCACTTTTTCCTGAACTTTGATCGTGTCGTTTTTCGCTGCTCTCGGTACGGACAGCAACAAGTTTATTTTTGAGACTCCAACTTCATACAGAGCACAGAATGCACACCTCCAGAGAGGCGAGGGGCAAGAACTGAAGATTAGCAGCAAATGAGTCAGACCCAATGACAGAATGCACAAAGGAGGAGGCTGTCAGAGCAAAGTTCTCATGATGAAAGCAACTGACCATCAGCCCTGGAGAGATGCCTGCCAGCTGCTATCTCTCTCTTAGCTGAGAAGCCAGAGAAAGACTTCAGCAATAACGACAGCGCTCCTCACCTCATCAGTAATTGCAGCTGGATGTGCAGAAGGTCTGAGCACTCATAGCTGCTAAGGAAGTTTGTAGGAAATGTGATTTGAACTCACAAAAGGGTTCAAAGTAAGTCTCTGCAAATTGCCAGTGTCTGCGTATCTCAACTCAGGCCCCTCAAAATCAGAAGTAACTCCTGGGCTTTGCTTCGGTCCCAAACTCCTCACTTATGCAATAAGGGTGATAATAACATCCAAATGCTCAGCACATAAATTATTAACATTCTAAGCTGTCATAGCAGGAGGTACTCTGAAGACACTAACAAAGAAATTACTTCTTTCCTCTTCAGAGTGGAGTCTGGATGCCATGCAGTAAATAAAGCTTGAAGTCAGCCTAAGTGAGGGGGAGAAAAAAAATCCAAGCTAGCAGTTGTACATTCAAGTGTCCTACACTAAGGCAGGAACCTTGTGTGAAAGGGGGTAGGTGGACAGGCTGAGACACACAGCCCTCAAACCCAACAACAAATCATGCAACTGCCTGAATGCACTGCACTGTACCTGCAGAAGGGCACTGATTACAGAAACATGGGCCACTCAAATTGCAGCCTTGTCATCAGAGCACAAATGTTCTGGTTTGTTTGCTTTGTTACTTGGCGGGTGGGTGGCGGTGTTGAAGAAGGTTCTTGTTTAAATGTCTAAATACATATGTAAGCACATGAAGCCCACGGTTTAGAGTCATGAAGCCTATCAATGTGTTGAAGAGGGTGAAATGCCACCTTCCCCAAGTAGCCCCTACATTGTCTGAGTGCAGGACAACAGCCACACCTCATGGCCCCCTCCAGGAATCAAACCAGCTAATAATAACTTCTACACATCTGAAATGTTTGACATTACCAATAGTTTGCCAAATTTGAGCCCTTCCCATAAGACAATCTATTGCTCCTTGTTCCAACTCCTTGTACCTAACAAAAATCAGCATATTTCACTGGGAACACTTCCCAGTTCTCACAGGTGCAGCTTGTAGATGAGAGAGGAAAATAATCACTTTTAAAAATTGGACAACTCTCTACCCCTAATATGGTGTTAAAAACTTGAAGCCATTTCCAAAGGATCTTGATCTTTTTGTTTAAAAACATTCAGTCCACTTGGGATCTAATTTTTTACAGTTTATTCATTGGAATAGTTAAGGTAAAGGGATTCCTGTGTTGTTCCTTCCATAAATATGCATAGCTATTAATACTGGGACAAAAGCATAGGCAAAAAAAAAATTCAAAGTCCTCTGCTCATTTGATCTTTGAAGCCATTGTTATCCTGGTAAAAAAGAATGATGCCAATCTATCTTAAAAGGATGTTAGTGTTGGCAAAATGAATAGATATCCATTAAACTATCAATTGAAACTGACCTGCTCATTTAAATGACATCCCATTTGGGACTGGGCAGATCTGAAGCAGTGGCTTAGAAATGAAAGGCTATTTAAGAAACTCTGGAATTGTTTCAAATTCCAAACAGGGAGCATCTCACTTGTCTAGAGACAATGTCCTGACAAACTGGGAAACAAAATCATTACAAAAAAACTCCAAAGAATGGACATGATAAATTACCTCAAATCCTTCACTCAAGTTTGCAATTCAAAGCAAGAAAAGCACAGTAACTCCCTATAGACCTTCAGATTACAGTTTATACTTTATACTTACGGAAACGGTCAAGGAAGCATGCAGATTAATGGACAGCCAAATACTGTAAATCTAGTCAGATGTCAGTGAAACCTCTCTTCCCCCACTCTCAACTCAGTTTGCTTTATATCAGATAAAACACTTCTTTCATATATTGATTTATTTCCAGTTTCTATAATCAGAACAGAGATTCTGCAAGAGCCTCATTCAGAGAATACACATCTTTTTTAAAACAGAGGAATACAAGCAGGAATCTTTCTTATTTACATGTTACCCTTAAAATAAGAGTCCCAAGAACCCAGAGTCCAATCCCTATCAAACAGCTAAATCTCATGACCTCATAAAATATTTGGGACATGCACAAGGCAGCTCTTCACAGACTTTGAGTAGACCTGTTTGTGAGCTATCTCTATGAGAATCCTCTCTGACAGAAGGAGGAAGCTAAAATGCAACTGATGGTAGCTCTGGCTCACTGTCTGGTGTTGTCAAAACTTGAGGGAAAATTCAAGGACTTCAGCAGTGTCCAAGGGCTCTGGTCAGGCCAGACCAGTCTCAAGATCATTGCCTTTTTAAAAATGCCTCCAGCAACGAAATCTCACATGCACTAATCTAGGCAACCTAGGCTTTAGCTCCAAGTTCATTTTTATGCCCATCTGCAAGACAAAATATTGTTTATTACTCAGTATTTCCAATTCCATAAAGGGTTTTCTACCACACAGGCATGACACCTCTGATCATCTTCTGATAAACTAAACAGACTGAGCTCTTAAGCATTGCAAATTATAAATATGATCGGTACAAAATTGCACTGTAATACTGCTAAAGGAAATGCAATAAATCCTGGAATTAAAAAAAAACCAAACCCTTACTTTCTAGGACCTTGTACATTGAAAAGCAGTGGTAAGAACTTTAGGTTCAGACTCAGCTGCCTGAATATCACTTCCTGTGGTAGTGTTACAGCAGCATTTGGGCAGCAAAGGCTAGCAGCATATTTGGATATATGAGTATACGAAGCCTGAATATCAATATAAGAACACTCTGTAAGAAGTACCATAAGTGACTCTTACAGTTACTCTGTAACTCTGAAGAATACTTTAAGTGTAGACATGGGAACTGAATGCATATGGATGTGGAATACTGGGGATTTTCACGCAGGAGCACAATTAAAGGTTAAATGACAAGTTTTACAAGTATGAAGCTTATGAAAAATTACTTACATGGGTTAGTGGATTACACAAGACTTGTTGACTGGGCATACGTATACATGTCAAAAAAGCCTCATCATAAAGAAAGAACAAGACTTTTCAACTTTGCTGGAAAAAAAAGCATTGTAAGAAACAATGTCAGGATGCTGATATCAGGAAAAAAATATACCAAGAGAAGATGCAATTTACTTATAAAGAGGGTAATTAATAAGAAAACTGATGACAATCAGAGAGATGCTAATCCTTACTTGATGTTTTCAAACATCAGGGACATGTCCTTGTAAAATATATTTAAATCCAGTTGCAGGATAAATACTATAGCCAAAGGTTCAAAGAAGTTTTCTCCAGCCTTGAAGAAAGTTTGTACATCTTTTTGAGACAGGACATTGGGCAAAGAAAACACTAAAAAAAGAAAATCACTGTGTTACTGCTTTATCCTTACAGTAACCCCCAGGTATCCAAACCTGGTGACTGTGAGAGACAGACTACCAAGACAGGCAGACCTTTGGTCTAACACAGTAAAGCCTTTTTCATGCTGTTCATCCCATTTCCTTCAGAGGTTACAAGGACAAGAAGGCAGCTTTGCAAAATCCTCATCATCCTCATAATACTGGCATCTCTGCTTTAGGACATGGAATACTCTAGGTCATAACACACAGGGCTCAGCAATACTTTTCCTGACTATTGTCTGCAAGTATATATATTTTGCTTCTTCCTCTGATATAACAGGCTGCATCAATCCATTTTCCAGTTTCACCAATTCTTTAAGTTTGTACAAGAATTCTCTTTACCTAGTATGCCAGTGAACACATCTTTTCAACTCACTGGACCCAGACTGACAGCCACGTTCACAGTTGGGAGGGCATTCTAGCTACATTAAAGTTGAGAAGGATGTCAAAAGTTCCTTCTGTCTCTACAATGTAAGTCTGTATGATATGTCATGTGACTGAGGGCCAGCCACACGCGGGTCTCCAGGCATTGGTGCCAGTTTAGTCTCCCTGCAATTGCCTGTGGCACAATTCACTTTCTTAAAAAAGAGATGCTTTGGTATAATGAAAACATTACGTCCTCTGTGCTGAGTTCAAGCCTTGTACTGGGTAAAAGTTAATGGCCTAAGATAATCTTGTTTTACCTTCTGTACAGCAAGTGTCCCCTTCTGCTTTATGTCTTAAGAAGCATTAGTGTAAAGTATTTTTCTTGTATTTGATGGTACAAAAGGAGGATGTCTCAATGACAAAACACAAACTGGAACAGAATACAGGAAACAAAGACACAGAAATGAAGTTCACAATGAAAACGGAAGTTTATCATCCTTTGATAGTATCCTAAAAGACTATTAAAATACATTTTCTGAACAAATGTAGTATCCTTCGCTTTTGCTTTACTGAAAAGTTCTCTGGTTACAAACTGTTCCTCAAGACACCACAGCAAAGTTCTTACCCATTTGACATACTTTCTTTTCAATATCTAGGCGTACATACTGTACACTACTTTTTTGTAGCATCTTCGTTCTTCAGTACAGAAGGGGTTACAATAAAAGAGGCACTCCATCAAGCTTGTTGTTGCCCTTCCTACAATTTCCCTTCTTATCCTCTGCCCACTAAGCAGGTCTTTGCATTCACAAAGTAACAGCAGGAACATCTACAGTTTGAAGGACAGCACTAACCTACTCAATGTCATTATTCAAGAATGATGCTGGCAAGACACACCTCTGCACACCACAATCATGAAGGTAATCTATCATTCAGTAGCACTAGTCCCAACCTCTAACAAGTTTCTCTCAAGCTCCTGTTTTGTTGCTTTCTTCACTTGTTACTGTACCTTAAAATCATAAATCCATCAGGACAGAAACTACTTTCTTTCAATTCAGTCTTCTCCAGTACCTAACAAACTGGGCATTAAGCTTGACTAGAGCTCACTGGAACTACTGGAAATGTGCAAAGAACAACTAGGAAACATGCTTCTCTCAGCTCTTGGTTTCTCTTTCACTGAATGTCCATCTTCTCCCTATACACAAAAGTATGTCATTTTAAGATTGGTCTCTGTCATCTATGAAAAACTGTAGCAATTGCACGAGGTCTCCGGAGACAAGAAAGGGTATATATACATCTTTCTAAAAAGACAGCAAGGGGTATCGGTGGACTGACAAGCTAGTCAGTCCTACATCAGTCCCTTGTAGCTTTATGGAGCAAGTTTTGGAAGCCATTTCTAGGCACCCAAAGGACAAAGAGGTGACTAGGAACAGACAGATTAAATGATGGAAAATCAAGCCTATGAACCTGTCTATGATGGAATGATTGGCTCTGAGGATGCACAGAAGGCAGCAAATTATGTCTACATTGACTTCAGTAAGCCTCTTGATGCAGTCTCTCACAGTACCCTTATAGCCAGATAGGGGATGTATGCCCTGGACAGCATTCAGTAAGAAAGATCAGAGAGAAGCTGGCCAGGTTAAACAATCAGTGGTTTGAAATCTGCATGATGGCCAGTTATGAAAAGCATGCCTCAGAAGACAACACTGGGATTAATAGTGTTCAGAGATCATTAGTGATCCAGTGGAAAATGACAGAACATACTCTCAACAAGATCAGAAATAATGGCATGCTGAGGAAGGTAGCCACTGATATGCTGGAGGGTGGGGGTACCACCAAGAGGGACCTGGACAGATGGAGGAATGAAAAGACAGAAACATCATGAATTTAACAATTAAAATAGAATAGTTCAATTGGAAAGGACCTAAAATTAATAACTAGTGCAACTGACTGATCATTTCAGGACTGAACAAAGTTAAAGTAAGGGCATTGTCCAAACATCTCTTAAACCCCAACAGGCCTAGGGCATCAACCATCTCTCTAGGAAGCCTTCTCCAGTGTTTGGCCACCCTCTCTGTATAGAAGTGTTTCCTAATGTCAAGTCTGAATCTCCCTTGGCACAGCTCTGAACCATTCCCATGTGTCCTGTGAGTAGATACCAGGCAGAAGAGACTGGCCCCTCTCTCTCCACTTCCCCCCCCTTAGGAAGCTGTAGAGAGCAGTCTCCTTTTCTCCAAACCAGACAAACCCAAATTTCTTCACCACTTCCCACAGGACATGCCTTCCAGCTCTTTCGCCAACTTGCTGTTTATTATTTGCTCTGTTTTAAAAATACATCATGAGCTAGTCGAGGGAAGGGACTGTCTCACTCCGCTCTGCACTGGTGCAATCTCACCTCGAGTTGGGGTTGCAGTTTTGGGTGTCACAATATAAGAAGAATATAAAGCTATTAGAGAGCACCCAAAGGAGGACTAAGAAGATGGTGAAGGGTCTGGAGGGGAATCTGTATAAGGAGCAGCTGAGGTCACTTGCTCTGTTCAGCCTGAGGAGGAGACTGAGAGGAGACCTCATCGCAGTCTACAACTTCCTCAGGAGGGGAAGAGGAGGGGCAGGCACTGATGTCTCTGGTGACTAGTGACAGGACCCAAGAGAATGGCTTGAAGTTGTGTCAGCAGGGGTTTAGGTTGGATATTGGGAAAAGCTTTTTCACCCGGAGGGTGGTTGGGCACTAGAACAAGCTCCCCAGGGAAGTGGTCACAGCACCAAGCCAGACACAGTTCAAGAAGGGTTTGGACAATGCTCTCAGGGACATGGTGCGATTCTTGGGGCTGTCCTGTGCAGGGCCAGGAGTTCATAGAATCATCAAGGTTGGACAAAACCTTTAGGATCATCCAGTCCAGCCAGCAACACAGCTTTACCACTGTAACCCCTGAATCACTAAACCGCATCACTCAGTGCCAGGTCCAGATGACTCAAACACCTCCAGGGATGATGACTCCACCACCTCCCTGAGCAATCTATTCCAATGCCTGACTACCCTAACAGTGAAAAAAATTTTTCTGATATCTAATCTAAATCTCACTTGCCTCAGCTTAAGGACATTTCCTCTGGTCCTCTCACTGTAGGCATGGCAGAAGAGACTGGTCTCCACTCCACGAGAGTATCCTTTAAGGTAGTTGTAGAGAGAGATGAGGTCACTCCTGAGCACTGAGGGTGCACTCAATCCCCAGGTCCACATCAACAATTAAGGTATTAAACAAGACTGGCCCCAAAATTGAGCCCTGGGGAACCCCACTAATGACTGGCCACCAACCAGATTTAGCTCCATTTACCACAATTCTCTGGGCCCGGGCATCCAGCCAATTTTCTACCCATTGAAGAGTCCATCCATCCAAGCTGTGAGCAGCCAGTTTTTCTAGGAAGATGCTGTAGGAGGCAGTGTTAGACACTTTACTGAAGTCTAGATAGACTGCATCCACAGCCTTTCCCCCATCTACTAAGTGTGTCACTTTGTCACAGAGGGAGATCAGGTTGGTCAAGCAAGACCTTCCTTTCATATATTCACTTTGGCTGGACTTGATCCCCTGGTTGTCCTGCATGTCCCATGTAAAGGCATTACGCAGGATGATCTCTTCCATAACCTTGTCTGGAACCGAGGTTAGGCTGACAGGCCTATAGTTCCCCAGATCATCCTTCCGACCCTTCTTGCAGATGGGCATTACATTCACTAATTTCCAGTAAGCTGGAACTTCTCCAGTTAACCAGGACTTCGGGTAGGTGATTGACAGTGGATTGGGATGTTCCTTCACTAATTCCCTCAATACTCTGGGGTGGATTCATTCAGGGCCCATAGACTTGTGAATGTCTAACTGGCATAGCAGGACACTGACCATCTCTTCCTGGATTACGGGAGCTTCGCTCAGCTCCCCATCCCTGACTTCCACCTTTGGGTGCTGGGTATCCTGAGGACAACTTGTCTTCGTATAGAAGCTTGAGGCAAAGAAGGCATTAAGTACCTCTACGTTTTCCTCGTCCCCTGTCACTACACTACCATCTGCATTCAACAAATGATGGAGACACTCCTCGATCCTTCTTTTGCTGCCAATGTATTTATAGAAACGTTTTTGTTGTCTTTAGTGTAGCCACCAAATCAAGTTCTAATTGAGCTTTGGCCCTTCTAACCTTCTCCTTACATGACCTCGTGACATTGTTATAGTCCTCCCTAGTAATCTGACCCTCCTTCCAGAGACAATACATTCTCTTTTTTTCCCCAAAGTCCCAGGCCAAGTTCACTGTTTAGCCAGGCTGGGCTTTTTTTCCCAACAACTTTTCTTTCCAAACATGGGGACAGCCTGCTCCTGAATATATTTTAAAATTCCTTTTTAAAGCACATCCAGCCTCCCTGGAATCTTTTGCCCTTCAGGACTGACTCCCAGGGGACTCTCTCAATCAATCTCCTGAACAAGCCAAAGTCTGTCCCATGGAAGTCCGTGGTGGAAGTTCTGCTGGTGCCCTTCCTTACTTCACCCAGCATTGAAAACTCCAACATTTCATGGTCACTATGCCCAAGACAGCCACCAACCACCACATCACCCACTAGTACTTCTTTGTTGGACTTGATGAACCCTGTGGGTCCCTTTCAACTCAGGATATTCTATGATTCTATGATTTAAAGAACTTTAAATGCCTTTCAGTAGCACCCAGTATAAGCTCCTCTATAATTTTTCCAGGTAGCGGGGCTAGACCAGCAGGTCTGTAGTTTCTTGGGTCTTGCTTCATGCCCTTCTTGTAAACTAGAATAATTCTGAGTAGCATCTAGTCAGCATGGACCTTCCCAGACTCCCAAAACCTTTGGTAGGTGATTGAGAGAGGTCATGCTACAACAACCACTAGCTCCTTCTGTACTCTGGGATAAACCCCATCTTGCCTCATAGACTTACGAACATTCAACTGGTCCCTTACAATTCCCATGTACACAAATAGAAAGTCACTATTTCCACAGTAATGGTCCTCCAAATTAGAAGACAGGGCAGCCCAAGGTTTGTCAGTATTGTAAGAGACCAAGGCAAAAAAAAGTACAGAATGCCTCCACTTTTTCTTCAGCCCAATTTGTCAGGTGACCATCTACAACAAATATGGGTCCAATGTTTTCCCTAGATCTCCTGTTGCTATTAGCGCATTTCAAAAAGCCTTGCTTGTCTGACACAACACTGGCCAGTTTCAACTCTAATTAAGTTTTGGTCTCTCATATCTTCTCTGCATATTTGAACTACAGCTCTGTAATTTTTCTGTGAAGCTTGACCTTGCTTCCAGAGATCATACAATTTCTTTTTCTTCCTGAGTTTCAAGAGGAGTTTCCTGTTCAGTTAAGCTGGTCTTCTGCATGGCTTGTTCGACTTTCAACACAGAGAGATCACCTACTCTTGTGCTTTTAAAAGGTGATTCTTAAAAACTGACCAGCACCCATGGAACAGCACACTAGTAACTAGCTCACTGAGTTGCCTAAAGTTAGCTCTGTTGAAATCCAGAGTAGCAACTTCACTGACCGTTTCCCTCACTACATCAAAAATTTTTAAATTACTCGTTTCATGATCCTGTGGCACAGGTAGCCACCTACCATCATATCTCTCATAAGTCCTTCTTTATTAATAAATAACAGGTTTACAAGGGCGTCTTTCCTAGTTGGCTCACTGAGTACTTGTGACTACAAATTATGTTCAACATACTTCAGGAATTTCCCAGACTTGCTTGTCATAGCAGTATGGTATTCCCAGGTCATGTCTGGGAAGTTGAAGTCTCCCATAAGGACAAGGAGAAAGACAAATGGAGAGAAGACAAAACTGAAAAAAGACTGGGGAGTCCTGGTAGACAAAAAGTGGAATATGAGTGAGCTGTGTATCTTTGAAGCAATAATCACATTCTGGACCACCTTCGCAGAAGCACAGCCACCAAATCAAGGCATGTTATTACTCAGTTCTACTCAAGTAATCCATATGGGAAGCAGTATCCTTCACAGCAAGTACTGTGTGAGCAGAATGAGTTCTAAGAAATCTGCCTTAGAGAAAAAAAGAGACAAAACAATGGACTTATTTTATTCATCTAAGAATGCTGTCGATATTAAAATCTGTATCAAGTTACTGAAGTCTGAAGATGTATTTTGATAAATACCCTGGAGCAACAAGATACATGATTCATTTAGCTTGCCTACCACTCAGGAGAATCAAATTTGGTTGAGAATCTGACTTGTAAATGGAGTCTAACCTAGAAATAGGAAAGACGGGAAAGCTGCAATAATTGGAGTCTCCTGCAACTTCCAGAAAGTTAGCAGGAAGTATGGCTTGTCAAGACAAGACCTGCCACAGTTACTCTTCAGTACTGCCATGGGTACAATCAGCCTTTAAAGACAAGAAATACCTCCTAGGAGCTTACAGCCTAAGTAAGGGCTTAACCAGATAACAGTGCTATTGACCCCAATAGGAAAATCTGATAAATTATCTTTCCCTGTCCCCAGAGAAAAATCACATGAAGAATTGTAACCAACCCCTCCACCACCGCAATGAGATGAAGGCTCTTGATTCCCTAACACCTTCCTTGAAAAAGTTTTTAAAGCATCCTGACATCACAGAAGAGAAAAAAACTCCTTTGGACAATACTCAGAATGTAGCAAGATATATCACAATTGGTTTTAAAAAGTGGAATACAATGGCTAAAATATAAAATTTTAGCTAAATGGTCAGTAGTCTGAGTAAGTCTGTTGAATAGACTTAAACCAAGAGAGGTTGTGGAGGATACTTCATGAGATCAAAACCATGTAATTTCACAAATGCTCTTTTAGGGAACCACTCCCTATCATTCAAGCCGCATGCAGTTTATATTACAAGGCTTCAAATCCTAAATTTTATCTGCAAGTTGTCAGAAGAACATAACCACCTTTCCCATTCACTGTATTCATGACTACTAGATAGTCAAGCTACTACTCTTCAGGTTACCTTCTTTTCACATGTTTTAGATTACAGGCCCTCCAGTGCTGAAACTTCCCGTGCTACCCCTTAGGCATCATTGTTCAAAATAGCTACAAATAAGACAAAGCCATGACAACTTTAAAACAGGAACACTTCTCCCTTCACAAATTGTTACAGCTTGTCCTGTAATCCAAATGGACCCCTGTATTCCTCCATTAAGGTAAAAAGGCTTTCCCTGTTCTAATAAGTTCTAAAATGTACCACCCAAGTTAAAAAAAAAAAAAGAAAAAGGGGTTGAGAAGGATTTATAGTGACAGATCTGACAGTTTGCTTGGCCTGCAAAATACAAATCCAATTTGGATGTCTCCCCAAGAATAAGTAGGTATTAGGGGATCAGACACAGTGTGCCTGTAGTATAACTAACTATATTTGTCAATCATGATTTAGCAAGCCATCCAATTTCTGTTTTGTGTATATTATGACCATTTCACATCTTAATACAGAGTTAATATAAATCACTGCTTCATATTCCCCCAATCAAATGTGTCCCTCAGCCATTTGATTCATAAGAGAGCAGAACACTGCAAAACCACTAAAATAATGCGAATTTTGCTATCTGCTTAAGATTGCTAGATGCACCTCCACAATCAAAATAAATTTTACAAGTTTAAACAGTCCTGTCTGAAAGCTCCACACAATGAGGAAAGCAAAAAGTTCTATTCATACAAATAGATCTTATTTTTAAGGGACTTAAGAAGCTGTGAGGCCACCTGTGCCTTGGCACATGCTATACAGGTACATATTCTGAAAATATAGTCCAAGATAAGCTCCAGATTAATTAGAGGGAAGAAATCCCTGTCCAGATATTCTGCAACACAGAAGGTAACAGCAGACCAAGTGGAAGTTCTATGAAGAGAATCTCTTTAGTGTACACTGCAGTGTAATGTGCAAACATCAGCAGGTAGAGACACCTCCACTAAGTATAGCAGACAATACTTTTGAAGTGAGGGAAAGCATGATACAGAAGGAGTCTGATCTATACCCATAACACTCTGAACTCAGGTGACACTTTAAATGGCTTTTTTGTTCAATGGCATGTTAACTTCAACAGCAAGCATCCCTTAGAAGCACTGACAGACATTGTTTTAATTTATACACTGAGATATGGAAGTTTTGTATAATCTTCTACCATACTCCAACAATATTCAAGGGTCCAGGTTTCTATCCAGGACACCAGCTTGCACATTTACGTCCAAGTAGTTCTCCCAAATCCTTACCCAGTAGGAGGTTTAAGAATGAACATGCAATACACAATAAAGACTGAAGATGCTCAGAACAAGAGACAGGAAAAAGGGCAGCATTGTCTAATGGACAATGCTGTCAGTGAGCTGACGGCAATTTCTACATAGACAAGCATCGTATTTGCTTTGCCAGAAGCAACATGATTCGAGTCCATTAGCACATGGCCTGAAAACATTCTGCTAATACAGGATTCAGGATCCATGTTTCAACACGTTAGTATTCCCTCCTCATTCCCCAGTCAACAAATCCTTCTGGCCTGGAAGAAAGCAGGGGGAGACTTCTGCCTCCCTGAATGGCAGTGGGACTTTCACCCCAAAAATGCCAAATACACAAGCAAGCAACATGTCC
Organism: Eulacestoma nigropectus; assembly: GCA_013397775.1. NCBI lineage: Eukaryota > Metazoa > Chordata > Aves > Passeriformes > Eulacestoma > Eulacestoma nigropectus. The sequence goes on along the minus strand of VZTE01005061.1, from coordinate 1,228,689 downwards.
AGGGGTTGAATAAAGAGCTGAAAACCCTAAAGAACTTGTACATGACCCATTACATATGAGCTGGCATCAGGGAAAGAGATGAATTCATAATAAATACAGCAATAGCAAGAAAATTTCTAAATTTCAGAAATTTAGAAACTGCGGTCTCAACACTGATTACCTTTTCTTAAACATAGATTCACAAACATGACTTAGGCATGTGGGGCACACAGACCAGCCTGGATGACGGCACATATCACGCACCAATACTGAAGATACCACTACTGCCAAACAAGATATTTGGTGCAGACAAACACCAGAATCAAACGCTTCCAAAATCGTGCAAGCTTTTACAGTTGCAATGCTTCCTTTTAGCTGTATCCAGGGCTCTTCTCTGGTGGCATTTTAAAAAGGTTACTGGAGGCAGCAATAGTAGATTTCTCAGCTGCTGGTGTTTTCCCAGTCCACTCAGAGTTCTGGGACCTCAAGGATGGTGTTGCTGGTAGCTCTGATTCTGCTGCATCCATGTGGACAGATAAAGTTGCTGGAATATAAAATTGCAGGAAAGGGGGAAGAGAGGAAGAAAGTAAGAAAGGGCAACAAAAAAAGTTAGAACAACTGACTTCATGGTAAACTCCATATGTACATATAATTTCATTTATGAAGATATTATTTATTGAATCTCTCGAAGTTCCCCATCCAAATTCCTTTGAAATAGAGGTTCTTGACATCATTAACAATTTTGCTCTAAAGATTCACACATCCAAAACTCTTAAGTTCCCAGTCCACTAACTAGTCCCCTTAGTCAGAGTTCCTGTTGAAAATCAGAAGTTTTAGCTGTCCCATATTTAAACTGAATCAATTCACAATCACTCACTGAAGATAACTTGGACTCCTTGCAAAGACTCAATTAACTCTGTATTTGAGACTTTCAAAGTCTCTGAAGGCATGGCAAATTTCAGGTTGCTAAGCTCATCTAAAGAGGAAAACATACCTCTCCTCACGCAGTAAGGGCAGTACCCTGAACCTCCACATATATCCAACATGGTAAATGAGCATATTATGACAAGAAGATACTTGCCAAGCTAGGTTGAAATCCATTCTCATTTTCTCAATACAACCACTGCTTCAAAATGGGACAGGCTATAACAGCCAGAGAGATTTGCAGATCCATAGCTCAACCCAACAGCTGCCCAAATTTCCAGAAGGATTGTCAAAAACCTAGAGATATGAGAGTTTACTCCAATTCACAGTATCCTGGATCACTTAATCCTCACAAACAGAACAGGGCAGGGTAAAGAAGAGTAACTGCCATAGGAGTCTCTGGGGCAAACAATTTTTTTAACAAGTAACTACTACAATACAAAACACATTTCATTGCAGTCTCACAACAGATAATAGTCGTTTGTGTGGTTTAATTACAAGTTATGTCTGCTGCTCTGTAGTGGATGAAGGCTAAAGAGGCCACAGCAAGCCTCAACTAGAGGCTTTGAAGTTTAAATAAAAAGTTGGTTCAGTGCTTGAGGTTCCACACTCAGTAGATCTGGAACCCCAACAATGCTGTTTCTATACATCCAAAATGGTGAGTCATTCCCGTACAGCTACAACACAACTGATAAAATTGCAATTTTACATCTAGCCCATCATCCTCCTCCACCTGAAGGTCATATGAAATATGAAAAAATCCGCAACAACTAAGTCAGTCCTTAAACTCACAATCACCACCAATACTACACTATGTGCCCCTTGCTAGAAGCCTCCCCACTAAGGCTCTCCATCTTTCCTCATAAAAAGAAAAAAACCAAAGGACTGAAACTGGCTTCTTGTTTCTGGGTATGACAAAGAGTGAATAATTAGCAAGAAATAGGAGAGAGAAAATTCACCAAATTGCTACTATTCATCAGACTGTTCTCCGATAAGCAGTTTCACAGGCTGCTAACTGTCACCTTTTTTACAAGCTAAGTGTGAATACATGCCAAGGCAGACAAAAATCTATTTATGCAGATTTTTACCCCAGATTCACTGTAATAGCTGAATAGGATGCCAGTTACCATGTGCACTGCTACACACATAGAGGATTGAACCACATAAACATTAAAAACATCAGTGTAAAGATCGACAGTTGTTCACCATTTATTGCACAACCATCTGTACGTGTGGCCTATTCTGACAAACTGAAGACACACGTGATAGTCTTCATCAGATTCCTTTCAAACCAGAGAATAACTTCCATGAGAAAAACATTTTATGCAGTATTTCTCAGATAAGCTCTACTGTGCCACTGGGGATATTATTCCAAATCTACTGTACTGCAATGGAAAGTAACTAAACACAAGGACACTATCCATGCCTTTGAAGTCTTAGATCACTGGAAGGCCAAAGGACCTTTACCACCACAGACTTTCTTCCTCCCTAGGCAGTGGCTGTTGATCACTGAGTTGGATGAATCTCTGGTCTAATCCAGTACAGTCAGCCTTAACTTCCTCCAGATTTCCTTATTCTACTGCCAAATTACACCAGCCAAACTTTTGTTCTTATCTGGTGAAGGCCTCATGCTTTAGGGCTCACACTGTTCGACTGTGTAGTGTGGAAAACATTAACTTTAATTTTTAATCTCTCTGAATATTTGCATAAGTTTGCCCAACTTAATTTTGATAACAGTCACTTCCTGAAGTGCAAATTAATTCTGAATTTTCTACCCACTTTTTGTTGTTCTCAAACAGCTATCTCAGTTACAGTATTTAGGCCAGTTAGCCTCAAAGAGCAGGACTAATACCAGAAGTTTAATGCTATAGGAACACAACAGAGACCTAAGCCACTTCTTGTACATTAATGCAGTTTTTTTGATGTTCATGCAAGGGTCTCTGGGAAAAGATACTTTACCAGAACTCATAAATACTCACACTGATGAAAGTATGTGAAAAGACATGGAATAAATTTAGTTGCTTGGTTCCCAAATAAACATTATCTCTAGCTCCCTTCTCGTATTCCTGCACCAAGGAGGGAAATAGCATCCACATCTCATCTGCCTTTTATCAGCATCTTCTGATTTCAGCCAAATTCAACTCAAAACTTTCTGTGGATGGTGGGGAGGGGAGGCAACAGGGGAAGATTTGTAGCTGCATGTTTAAGAAAGAAGCTAAATTCATCACAATGACAGGGGATAGTGTTGGCAGAGATTTGAGCTATTTATTCTTTTAGGAAAATCCTATAAAGAATGACACGAGGAAGCCTCTATCTGCAGTCTTGTTCATCACACTGGTGAGGAGTCCGATAACAGATGTATGCAGTAGCGTGATTTAGTGCCAGGAGCTGGCCCCTGATGTGTATTAATACAGCGGCAAAGCAGAACGAGCCCCTCTTCATCACTCATCTCTATAAAAGAGGTGGAATCCGAGATGGCCCGATGTTCGGCAGAGCAAGCCCATTTGTTCTGCTGACTGATGAAGCCAGCTCAGGCTGTGTCCTTCACCTCCACGGGGCACTCAGGTTGCAAAAAAAGGAGATCACTGAAGCAGGACCTGGTCAACAAGTGAGACGAGAACAGTTGGACTCAGGTAAGGATCTATTTAAACGTGAAGAAATCCGGCACACTGTGCCTGCACGACAGGCACGGACCTGCATTCTGATTTACCTGTGATTCACCTTTTGCAGAAGTAAAACACCAGAAACATAAAAAGCCTCAGAAGGGAAAAAATGAGACTGCCATGATTCCTCAGGCACACGGGAACTCCAGTATATGGCATTTATATAGGGCTGAGTAGATGCATGGCAAGGGAGAAAAATCTTTATCAATATCCAACAAACGTAAGAGTGTTCAATTAATTCTACATTATTGCAGAGTAATACTACGTATCCTTTTAGGCATTAGTAATTCCATAGCAAAATCCCGTTTGATAGAAATACCATCAGATTCTAGAAGTTTCCAAGTTACGTGTCCAGGTTGTGCTTCAGCTGTAACTGGGAGTCTGTTGTAGAACATCATTTAGGACACAGCTTCAGTTACCCAATCATAGAAGTTTCTTTCCACAAGTCAGTATTGCAGTAAACCCTGCCCACAGCTGTTCACTTTGCTAAGGAAATTTCTAAACAGGAAGGAAGAGATCTTTACCATTTCTGACCATTAAAGACTTTGCAAACCTTGTCTCTTGATGACCAGCACAAGCATGCTGTTTGTACTCTACTCACTACACTCCCTCCTTATTTTGTAATACATAATAATCTTCTCTCCCTCATCCATAATAGGAAAGCTTTCCAAACCCCTGTGCTATTTTCCAGTGCTAAGTTCCACTCCAGTTGTACTCTCAACTCTTCAAGAAGTGTTCACTATACAACTTGCCAAATCAGGTAAGTACAACTTAAATAGTATTTTGAAACATATAGACATAGAAACAGAAGATCTCCTTATAGAAAGTGACCAGCAGTGCAGTACAGTATACATTCTGAATAATAAATAAATGGACAGGTAACAGGGGACAGTGAGACATTAGCACTCATGCCAAGAAAATCTAGTACTCCAGTGCTAAAATTCTGTGGCTACAGATACTAACACTTTTACTACAGAAGTCTCAATACCCCAAAATGGAATACTCAAAAGCCAGGAAAGAATAACCTAAATAAATAATCAATAATAGATGAGACTTTTGCTGAACAACAGATTATTAATGTTCTTTTCTCTTCTTTTTTAATACAGAACCTTTCTGACAGTTTACAGTCCAGATCTGTGACCTGGAGAGAAAGCTCAACTTTCTTCCCTATTTCATTATTCTACTGTCTATCTACCAGCCCAAGGAAGAAACACAAACTTCCTCCGATTAATCATCAGTTTCTTTGCTCTTCCCCACTGTTTTCATATCTCCATTTTCCCCATCATCTTACCCACTACCTTGTTACTGGATTACAAGAATAGTTTTTTAATAAACTAGTAGGAAGAACATGGGTGTAGGTGTTGATGGATAGTCGCAAGATAGGGTAAGGTGAAAGGCCAGAAAGAAGCATCCTAAAACCCTCTCCGTTCTCCAGATTAAAGCTCTTTCATATTCTGATGACTAATCAATGACTTTTCAGAAATCTGCCGCATGAAAATAGACCAGAATTTTAATGACTACATCCCCATAACAAGAAAAAAGTAACTATTTTCATCCAGAAGAGTAAGACAAGCCCCAGGGAGTAAGTGTCTCACCCAGTGATGATACAAAAATTGCCTGATTTTTGCTCCTGTGAAACTGTCTACAAATACCCTGATAAAGGGCATCAGAGGCACCACCTAATGCCAGCCCAACACTGAAGGAATACACCATGCATACTGATCAACTCCCTATTACCATGAACTGCATAGTTTAGGACAGTGGAAATAACACCTTATGAAGAAGCAGATTACTATTCACTGTACAGTGAAGCACTGTACATTATATTAACTTAACATCACTCCGTTGCCAAAAATTTGTTTCGTAGGCAGCTTTCAATGCTATGCAAAAACACACGATATGCTCTCTCACGTTTCATTAGTTTCAAACCAAAGTAACACTACTTTTGGCTATGGCACTTTGCTCAAAAGGGACATGACTTTAAAAATGCTGGCAGGTTACCTGATGTTGGGCTAGACATGGAGGCTGCAGCTGGCTTTCGTTTCCTCTTGATGTCCCTTGAACATGGTGGTCCCAGGTGGACATTTGTTTGCCTATGGAGAAATTAAAACAAATTAAACTCCGTTCCAATATCATATTTCTGTAAGACTGACCAGTCACCTCCAACTCCTACCTTCCCATCAGCTTCTTAACTAGTAAGCAGCAAAAACCAAAAGTTTCTCAGGGAGTTTTGCTCACATTCTTTGACAATATACATTATGCTCCCTTTTTTTTAAGAGCTCACACATACTCAGAAGAATAATTATTTCTTAGCCTTTAAAGGATCTGGTTTTGTAGTAATTTCAAACTAACTCCTTGCATACGTAAAGACATGATCAAACAGTGACATGACGTGTCCTACCATTACTTCTATGCAACAACAACAACAGATGCCTGCAAGATTGCTCTTTAAATAAACTGTGTGATATTTGCCCCTTAGTCAGAAATTATTTTTCAATCTATTTGGTACTGTAGAGTCATCTTAGAATGCACCTATAATGCCAAATGTCCATACATATTGTTTTCACTACAGTATTAAGTTTGTAAAGTTAGGAATGCAAAACCATCTCATGCGTTTTCAAAATCATTATTTCTTTATCAAAGTGCTGTGCAAACAGCTAAATCTGACTTACGGCAACCTTGTCACATCTCTAAACTGGCTGAAAGGCATAATCTGTTCTGTTAATATCAACTGTTAAGTCTGAAGCCTACTGATGGCCATTTCAGCTTAATCATTTCCCAATTAAGAAGTAATCATCTGTCAATTAAGTAGAAACCTGTATTGTTGGAACTGACTTGAGCTGAGAACTCCTCCAAGTTATATACCTGTAGGAAGCAGACAAGTTCAATTCAGAAATAACAGTCTCTGCAGCAGACCAGAGAACTTTCTCAAATACTACCCATAATGAATACAAATGCATAATTTAGCAATGACATTCAAATCCCTTCTTTGTCTGATATAACAGACTTGCTTTGGCAAGTTCCTTGGTCACTCTTCGCGTTAGATCTGATGTGCAAAATGCAGAACCACAGTGCAAATAATATCAGTTAAAGACTGTGAGGAGCTTACAGGGTGTAAAATTTGGAACCATATAAGTTTTGATGATTAAGTGCCAAAAAGCTTCTGTGTCTTCAAAGCTTGTTATTTTGATTTAAAAAAAAAAAATCCTGAAAGTTTAACAAACGCTTTTATCACATATTAAAACCTTTTAAATATAACAAAGGAAAAGTTCATGGGTTTTTATTTCCATGACAAAAATCTATTTAAAAAACCAAACCCGTGTATTTACAATATGTATAATTTTAGATGCTGTATTTATGCAAAACCAAATTGTGCTATTATATCTATACAGAACAGTGCAGGCACCACAAAAAAATTCCTATACTAGTTCAGTCTATAAATTGTTTGAATGCTGCTGGATCTATCTACTTACCTGTAAAAAAAGTGCAACCACAAAATAAAGGAAATACCTACTATTCCATCTTCTCAACTAAAATTTAGAAGTTCTCCAAGAAGTCTGTAAGATCTGTCCTCTAAATCTACACTGAAGAACAGTTACAATAATTTTTAAATGGTGCTAAGTTTCACAGAGAGCCAGTTTTTCTAATCTGGGAACACATATTAATACAACCAGACAAAAGAAGTCTCCTGAGGGGATCAAGTGTACTCCCAGTAAACTCACCAAGACCAAGTGCCAGGTCCTTCACTTTGGCCACAACAAACCCATTCATCACTGCACACTGGGGGAAGAGTGGTTGGAAAGCGGCCCAGAGGAAAAGGGCTTGGGGGTGCTGATCGACAGTGGCTGAACATGAGCCAGCGTGTGCCCAGGTGGTCAAGAACGCCAGTGGCATCTCGGCTTGGATCAAGAATATTGTGACCAGCGAACCTGGTAAAAGATCATTCCTCTGTACTCAGTGAGGCCGCACCTCAAGTCCTATGTTCTGTTTTGGGCCCTTCACTACAAGAACACTGAGGTGCTGGAGAGTGTCCAGAGAAGAGCAATGGAGCTGGTGAAGGGTCTGGAGCACAAGGGCTATGAGGAGCAGCTGCGGAAGCTGGGGTTGTTTAGCCTGGGGGAAAGGAAGCTCAGGGAAGCCCTTATTGCTCTCTACAACTACCTGAAAGGAGGATGTAGCCAGGTGGGGGTCAGCCTCTTCTCCCAGTCAACTGGCAAAGGAATGAGAGGACATACTCTCCTGCTGTGCCAGGGGAGGTTCAGGTTGGGTATCAGGAGGACTTTCTTCAAGGAAAGGATTGTCAAACATTGGAATGGACTGCCCAGAGAGATGATTAGAGAAACCATCCCTGGAGGTGAAAAGCTTTCAAAAATACTGGCACACCTACAGAATGCACATTCAAATCTCATGTTTGTACATTGAAGTGACTCACCTTTAAGTAACTTCACATATGCTAAAAATTGCTTTTGTATATGACTATAATAGTGGCTATACAGTCTTTTAACCAAGCTGTAACCATGTATTCTGAAACATCTAAACACACATAGCCTGAGGAAAAGATTCCATTTTTTATTTTGCATTAGTGACACAGTATTAGATTAGTAACTACATGACTACATAATTGTATATAATAATCCCACTAATTTTAAATAATATAACAATAACAACAAAAGTAATTTTTAAATGTTCCCTTTTTAATTTTATGAACTTACACCAACATTAGCCAGCTGATCCTTGGTGGAGAATCACTATGGACTAGGAAGGAAGTACACACTATCACTTCAAAGAGACTTTAGGCAATTTTTCCCAGTTCACAAATGTTACAGCTAGATTTTGCATAAGAGCTCCTGGCTTTCAGCTACATACTCAAACATTGACCCTTACGTGATGATAACACAAAGGGTAAAAAAAAGAAAAATGAAAACAGAAGAATCTCAAAATCCCTTCTTGTAGCAAAAGTAAAGGCAAATCATACTTCAGTTGAAGACTACTATCAAGAATGCTGTATCTAGTAACCCTGCCTCTTAAGATACAAAGGCTCAGAGATCATAAATTGTCTCTGTAACATGTTTTTCTTTCAGGTTTATCCCTTATTGATCACCCACGCTTCACTTAGTAAACCAGAACCTATTGATTACTCACTGGCTCTGACCGACCCAGTGGTAAAAGTGTCATTTCAAGTGGCTGGTGCACTTTACAGGCACCATAAATCTGTACGCAGGGAATCTCCAGGTGTTAAGTACCTTGGGAGAGAGAAGAGCAGAAGATTGCACTCAGGGATGATAGTCCTCATTAAGGCATGGACAGAAAGGATGTCTGAGGTATAACTTATGAAATATGTGCAATTTTGGTAGATATCACACTTTTCAATGTAAATTTCTAATCACTAGCTTGCATGTAGGTCTATATCAGTGAGGTAATAGAATTAGTGAATCCCAGTTTAACAGCAGACTCCTATAGACTCCTACAAACACCACCACCACTTGGAAAATCAAGTCATGGATATGCACAGCACCCAACATAGCAGTGGATAGGCTGAACTATAAAACGTGAAAATATCACTGACAATTTGCAATGATTAATTAGTTCTTCTTCCAAAGCTGAATGTTAACAATTCTTCTGAACAGTTAAAAATTACTCTAAAGTAGACTAGAATAGGAAAGGCTGACAGCAAATGCATATTTTGCCACAGCCCTCTCCGGGAAGAAGTCTGAGACCAGAACTTTGTGAGATGAAAGATCTGGGCCTAAACTGACAAACTAGAATAGGCTTTACACTGTCCTTACTAGCCTTCAATCTCTTCTGCTAGGCCTCTATGATTTCTTCAATGCTACGGTCATTAAAAAACATGTAAATAAAGTCATAGAATAAAAAGTAATGAGAAAATAATTTCCTGGTTTCTTTTGGACTACGACAGGTTGATCATAAGAAAATAAACAAAGTCACAGTGCTGAGTCACAGGTGGATCTACCAGGTGACCAGAGACTAATGTGAAAACCTAGTTTATAATCTAGAGATGACTGAAATTCTAACCTGGGAAGAGAAAAAGGAGAACACATTTAGAGAAACATACCAGGATCCAAAATGTGGCTGTTTTGTTGGCTGCAATATATTCAACTCACACAGCAGTCTCTGCCAGGAGCTAGTGAATGACAAATTACACATGTATAGGAAAAATGGCTTTCGACAATATGAAAAGTCTATAGTGTCTTTTTGACAGTGTTAATATTTTTTGTAATCACAAACTAAAGGAATTATTCAGGAAATACGGATTTGTCTTTCGTTTTTAACATAGTACTTATGGTACCCAGTTCTGCAGGCAGGTCATGCTGCAGAAAAAACAGGCTTTGTTATGCAGAAAGATGAAATTCATGGTATTCTCTAATGTGTCCAAAGTAATGCTTCCTTTCATTCTTTTCCACATATTTATTCTGTGACTTTATTTACATGTTTTTTAATGAACAGTAATTGCATACACAGGATTCCCATCTCACTTCTAGAGTTTGAGATGACCGTGCTTGCCACTATTTTACATCTACCACAGTATTTAAACATAAAATTAGGACTGGCAATACAACCTGTGGGAGACAATACAGAGCACTTGCAGACACCAGCCCACAAAGAACCTTACTGAACAGCATCAGGCCCCTGAAAACTTCACTATCTGTGAAGTCTAAATGGTAGCATGAAGTCCACTCTTTTAAAATTCAGGGTAAAAACCAGCTCAATCTCACAACAAAGGTCTCTGAAAAGGCCATACAGAGCTAAATGTAATAGTCGGTGGCCTTCTTGAAGGGAGGAGGCACATTGCACACTTGTGGGTGTATGCCTCTTGCTGTAATCTCACATCATCCAGCTTATCTGCTCACACTCTTTATTCTAACCCTATCCTCAGAAGATGCAAAGCACGTGGATTATGCAGTGAAAGTGAGAGGTAGTCATTAGTCTACAATTATAAAAACAAGGGATGTTATTATCCTCATGTTAAAGTGAATGTTAATAGAGACTGCCTTTTAACAGAGATACTGCTACTAAAACTCCACACAGTCCAGCTGTTGCTGTTGTGATGCTCTATTCAGAGCAAACACAAACCAAATGAAAGGCTCTTGCTCTGAGCCCTGAGGTGTTACCTGAGGCTGTTGATGGTGGCTTCACAAAATTAATAAAAGCAGAATTCTTCCTCCTCTTTGACTACAGAGCCAGCTGGGCACCAGTCTAATCTTCACATAACATGTGTAAATCAATGCAAGTTGCTCATCCTATCTGCATGCAAAGCTCCCACACGCTCAAGTGGTTCTTGCTATCGCATCCCAGCGTAGATATTCTCCATGCACAGCAGTCTCCTATGCCCTGCAGAGCCTCATGGGAAGGCTTCTAGAGCACATTTTCAGATTCCAAAATAACTAATAGGTCAGCTCACTTCTTAAATCATCCAAATCTCATAGGTCTTCAACAGCAGCAGTCTGTTCCCCAGTAAGCATTATAATGATGTGGCAATTCCATTCCTAAAAGTCTGCATGTGGCAAATTCAAGTGAACACATTTTCTTCTTGTTTTCTATGTAAGCACTCTTAAGCAGAGATGGTGGGATCCCATGTATTATACTCCCTATTTTCACACTGAATCACACTGTATCTGTGCCAGAAAGACTCCTACTATTTGCCAGATCTGCTGAGTATACAGATTTGAAATAGCAAGTAAAAAAATTTTGAAGCCAAGGGGAATTTATTTTTCACTCCAGAGAATTAGGATTCATCAAAATGGAAACATTAGGCCTCAGTCAGCTGCATGTGACACTAGGTTGATAGCTGCTGTTCATTGCATGCCTGTCAGAAGAATTCAGTTATATTCCCAACTGGAATTTTAGCCAGGCTTTAGCAAAGGAAGACATGAAAATGCTCTAGCTAAATGGAAAAAGTTAAAAAAAAAAAAAGAGGAGAAAGATGTCTAAAGCAGTTGACAGCAGGCAATTTCACATAAAGCACGTTCCAGGAAGATAAAGATGTGTGGATAGGTTGCCTAGAATGAATTGGATAATGTCCTGATCAAGCGGGAAAGTATGCAATTGTGAACATCTGTTCACTCCTTCAGCTGCCTCAGAAAAGGCTTGACAGTGCAAGCAATCCCTGTATTTCTACATGCTTGGGTAAGAGGCAGAAATATCAGGATCTCTGTGCACAGATACAGAAGTGACAGAACAAGATTTATTTTTACAAGTGTATTTCTAGAGCTGGAACTAGAAGTTGAGACATTCAAGTCTGTTCAATTTAACAGCACCACCAAACCCTGGGTATGGGGCAACTGGAAGTAAATGAGGAGATCACTCACCCCTCTACATCTTTATCCCATGTTCCAGGCAAGATGACAGACCTGCTTCTAAATCAGATTAAACTCTAGATTTACAGTTAGTATTAAGAGAGTACATGCAAAGCAATTTTCTTTATCTGTGCTGTTCAAAAGTCTAATACAATTCTTCAAGACTCCACCTCTCCACCTTCAACATCTACCTGCCATTCGAGGTCCACTTTTCCTGTGACCTCCAGTGGGAACATTTAATTGCTTTTTTTCACCCATAATCCTATTTTCAAGGCTAGACAAATAATAAATGGCATTAGGGACAATTTATCTTCTACCTTCCTCTCTTATTCTGCCTGCTATTCAAATTAAAGGGAACACTGGTTCTAGGCTCTTCTAAAACTCTTACCCTGCCTCAAGGGAATAACATTCCATCAACCAACAACCTAAAACATCTTCTCACCAACAGAATATGGAATAACCAAAACCTAATAAGATATTCAACTTCAGCCTATACAAAATCCTCTTAAGTAGAAGGAGTTCAACAACAAAATTCAGTTCAGACCACTCCTCCCAAAGAGGCAAATAGGCAGAGGGGAAAGAGGGAAGGATCCCTTGAGTCTCTACTTGCTTGCTTTTAGCAGTCTGCATCGTGAAGTCGAAATCTTAACAGACAAGACATGATTAGCAAACGCTTTGTGCTCTTAAAGGAGAGTAATTATAGGCATGTGAAAAAAGAAGAGATCCCTGAGGTACTCTTCCTTGCATGCCTCCCGAGAGGCAGCAGGGCCATTAAAAATTCCATGATGAAGAGGAAAAACAGTCTGGGAACAGCCAGGAGGCAATACAGCAAATTAATACACCAGCCATCCCTTGGGAGGACTGCAAGAAAGCACAAAACTCTCCTTGCTTCACAAAATAAAATTATACCACTAATGATAACAGTCATCACACACACAAAACTGCTTCTAATGACGGGTGTGAAATTCCCAGTGCTGTGCATACACTTTGAATGAAAGCTCTTCTCATCACAGACATAAATCAAGAAAGGTAGTGTACGATTTATACAGCCTTTCAAATAAGACTTCCCAAAGAACCTTCCACATAGGCCTCTCAGTGTCAAGGAGGAGGTTCTTTCTCAACCCTCAAATGCGCTCAGTATTCTGGCCTTCAGCTCTGTCTTAACCGAAGTACTGGGTTACCAGTCTTCCAGATGATCTGCACCAAAATCCACCACTGAGACAAAGAAAACAGTTCCACAGCAGAGAAAAGACTCCACTCGGCAACTATACTCCACTGGACACACTCCGCGATAGCAGAATCTAAGCAGAGAAAGGCGATTTTGCATGGCACAGCAGGCACCAGGTTGAAGGAACTGGATAGCCACAACATCAAGACCATTTCTTTTCTAATATGTTTCATATTATTTCAGAGGATTTGCTTCCCACACACACACATCCCATTCTGGCAAATTTCTGAGTTGAATTTCTCCAGGATGAGGCGCAAGCTGTTAGAAGCTTCCTAAAGCACAAAATACTGAAATTGATTCCACACATGGCAAAAGCAGGAGATGTTAACTGGGGCAACAGCTTATCTGAAGCTATTTACACCAGAACCTCCTGTAAGAAAACGGACTACTAACTAGTATGCTTGGCATGTAAAAGCTAAAGAATAACTACTATCAAGAAAACGTTTCTCTGAAGAAACAATTTTCTTCTGTGCCCTTAGCAGCATCTTTACATAAAGCAAGCTCCTTGTACCAAAGAGTTCAACCCTTGCCACATACATGGGGCCACAAAACACATTCATTCTTTTCATATTCCTTTCTCCTATAAAGGTTCTTGAGCACATTTCACACTAAAATAGGAACTATTTCCTCAAACTCCAGGCATTTAAAAACACAACTGCATCTGGGATGGTACAATTTCTCTGTCAACTCAGTAAAAATTCATCAGTGATTATGTTTGTCAAGACACCAGTCATCTGTTCATTTGAGGAGGGAACCAAAAATATGTACTAACTGGTTAGACTACATACCCAGAAAAACCTAGCAAACACGATCTCTCCAGGTTTAGAAATCCCTTGCAAAGAGCTCAGCTTTGAAAAGGGCCTTCACTGGCCATCATAAAGGTAGAGATTTTGCCCAGTTTGAATTTGTGAGCAGGATTTGTCCAGCCCACCTTCCTGGAAGACAAATTTCTATAAAGCACCAAGAAAAACACTGGAGGCACAAGTACGGTTATCCTAGCTGAAAATGAAGAGACCATTAAATCTTTTTGCTTCACAGGCAGAATACACCCCCAGAGTGGGGCTGAAGCACAGAAAGGAATCAATTTGCTGATGCACAATCTTCTGAATTCTTTTTATGCTCATCCAGTTCAACATTTAAGAGCTGATGTCTTCCTCCCTCCCCTTTTCCAGCTTTAACATGTTGGCTACAAGCAGCATGAGGTCATGGTGCGACATTGCAAAATTCCCTGCAGAAGCTAGTGGGAAGAGAGGCTTTGCTGGGTGGGTGCCAAGCTTCCGTTCAGACACATACTAGCTTAGTACATTTTTCATGCTCTATTTGCTAATTAACAAGGGAAAGAAAGCCATGAAGCTGTAAGTCCAGACATTTCTTTCAGATTGGGTCCCTGGTAGAAGCACATAAGCAGAATTGTGTCCAAAGCAAGGATTTGTCTACTTGCACAAGGAAAGAGCTCAAGGGCACCTTACCTTTAGATAGTCACCTGCAGCACAAAAACAGGAGTCACCTCTAAGGCCAACATTTGAATTTAATTTACGATTAGTCAGCAGAAGGTGTCTGAATAGTATATGAACCCGAACTACGCAGACTCAAATATAGCTAACAACTGGCCAGACCAGATCTAAATTTCAGCTAGATATCAAGCCATTAGAGGTCACCTCAGGTGAGTTCTTAATCTGCTCAGAGGGTCTATTTTAGACACTTAGGATACCAAAATGCTTCAGCATGTCACCCACTTCAGTATGTCAGCCCTTTCCCTCTCATCTTGTTTCGATTTTAATAGTGGGCAATGATACTATGCCCATTTGCACCAATAAAACAGACTTGCAGCAAGCCATTGCACATTTCAGAACAGATTGCAGTTATTTTTAAAGGAACAGCTCTGCCTGTCTGTCATACACTGTTTCATATACTGTAAGCGCTTCGTTTATTGACACTCAAATAGCTTGCATTGCTACATTTTATGCTAAGTTTGAACATGGGCTTCCCAGGGAAAAGCGCGTTAACATACAGGTCCATGAGTACTGTTCAGATCACACAGTACTACTGCAGACACCCAGGAGAGGGAAGTGAGACAACCCCAAGAGAGCAGAGCAAGGGAGTTACCTGGCAGTGCAGTGTGCTGGTGAGCATCTTCGGTGGGAAGCATCAGCAAGCACATCCAGAGAGTACAGAGGAGATAATGGATTGAACTGGAAAGTCAAGAGATTTTATTTAAGCAAAGCATTAAAAGAAATAGTGTCCAGATAAAGCTCCTCAGATCTATTTTTTCAGCTGTTCATACAGTATAAGGAGACCTTTCTGGCACCTCAAGGGGTGAGACTAGATGAGAACAGACTCTCACTTCAGACAAAAGGCTAGGACAAGGGGTGAAACAGCAGATCTCATAACCACCTCACACCAGACAGTCTTAGCACACTCCTCTTCCAACCTGCATTACTAAAAATGCTGGTTGACTAAGGTCATAAGTGCTCTATTGCTGCATGCCATGAGAAAAAAGTCTGCTTCTCTTTCAGAAAGCCTCTTGTCTTCACTTTGTAGAGAAAAACGTCACTGTTATGAATTGGGCAAGCACAGAACTTCCCACAGAGCAGTTCCCGTATTCCCAAGGGTTGTGTACATCACTGAAACAGACCTCTAGAAGACTCAGATCCACCAGGTTAAGTTCACAATGAGCTCCCAATTCATTCCACGGCAAGTGAGTTGCTCCTTCCACTCCAAACCAACCTCACAAGCTGTCTTTGCAAACTGCTTAAAACAAATTTTTGAAACAATGCACGGTCAGGCTAATCTAAGATCCTCTGTTAGACATACACTAGACAAATCTTGAGGGCATCAAACCTGTGCAAGATAGCTTGCTGCAGAAGATGCAGTGGTTGGGATTTTTAATGCTCAGGACAGAAGTGGAATAATCTGGTCAATCAATGCATGGAACAAACTTTGCTCGATACATAAGTAGAAGCTTTAGACTGGTAGTTTCTCTGGGGTACCTGCTTCACATTTCCATTTGGCATTTCCTCTTTATTTATAACTCACACCCCAAGCAGGAAATGAATTTTCATCTGCTTTGCAAAGTGCTACACCAATCTCCAGAACACTTTACTTGTATTACTAGGATTACTGATGCATTTTTAAATAAGGACAAAGGAACAATCCACACCTGTAGCAGGACTCATCACACAAGCTATCTGCAACTTCAGAACTCAGTACCAGGCCTTTACCCTCCACCTTTCTGAGAAAGAAGATGCAGCACAAAGCTGCTGCTATCAGGGAGCTTCTCTTTAAGTGGGACTGCTCATTTACTGTCAGTAACACTGCAACTGCACAGTAGAAGAATCACCAGGAACCCTCTGTTACTAGAATGACTAATTCAAGTCCATTTAAGAAAAACAAAAGTTATTTACTTTTGGTCATTTTAAAGCTTACGTAGCTACTTTTATCTTTAGCAATATAAAAGCAATCTGTAAAATGTCCTCATTAATGGAAAATACACAACTGCACAAAGGCTTGAAAATTATTTCTGGCCATACACGTATTTTTAGTCACCTGAAAGGTAAAACAAATTTCAGTCCTACTGCTCACCAACCAAAAAACAACTCGCATAGGAATAGAAAGGAGTATGCACAGCCAGGAGCACTGTTACAACATGACTGCTGAAATGGAAGATTAGTTTTTTTGCTCTTTGTGATTAAGAACCTGAGCTTTTATATCTTAAGTAAAAAAACCTCCTAGCACTGAAGCTAAGAAAGACTTACTGGGGAATATAAAAGTGCACACACAAGAGTTTCAGTTACAAAAATGCATATTTCTCTTGCTTATCACCTCTTACATTTTCCTGTTACAGCTGCTATTTAACTACATCATTTAGGCTCACCATATTTTTCCTTGTCTATGGATGAGACTATCAGGTAGAAGCCTGAGCCAAACAAGGAAAAACAAAGCATTTAAAAAGAGAAAAATGTTTCAATTCTTATGGAACTTTGAGAGGCCAAAGCTCCTCCTGTCAAGAGGCATTTTCCCTCCCACTCACTGTCAGAAAGGAAGGCCTACACTATCCTGAAACAGAGAGAAATAAAAGGAGTTCCTGAGCTATTCAGTTTAAATAGACAATACAACGCCTGAGAAATGGGTTGTGTTCAAAGCCCAGAAGACACCAGTTAACAAAATGAGAAGGGACAGGACTGCCTTACCTCATGTGCATAGGCCACAGTGTGTGGGAAATCAGAAGCCAGCATTGTGCTCTTTCTAGAGAGAAGGAAACCAAGAAAATAAAAAAGGAAGAGCAGAGTCACCTTACCTGGTTGCGATCTCTCTTCCCCATGGATGGTAACCAAAAACTGGAAGGAGGCAGAATCGAAAGGACAGGTGGGAGCCATGCCAAGGAATGAACACGGGGAGGGGGGAGGCGGAAGAAGGGTTGGGGGTAAGAAGAGAAGGGGAAGGGAAGAACAAAGATGGAGGGAGAAGGAAAAAGATTAAACATGATCAGGAGTCATATTAAAAACAACAAATTTCAGATCCAAGAAAGAAAATTAGGTATCAACAGTAGGTGAGGGCTAGACCCACTACGCTACAGTCAAGACGTGCCATCCTTACATACCCATTCCCCAGAACAGCATTAGGGAGATGCCAAAGGATAGGCACCATGACTATTTCCAGTGCTGACTACGATTTAAATACACTAATTGGGGAAGAAGACAGAACACCAAAGAAAGAAAAAGTAATTTCACAGCTGCCTTGTCAGCTGCAGTCTAGTTATGCACTCATAGTGTGGCTGCACAAAGCAGCATTTTAAAAAATGAACATATGGGGCTCAGGTCTTCTCTTAATGTCCAAAAAATCTGCAGTTACTGCAATGGTACATTATAAGGAAGGAGGAAAGAAAAAGCTGACTGCAAAAAAAAGGGCATTTGAGTAGTGTCCACACACTGGGGCAGCCTTACATAAAGATATATATAAAACAAAGGGGAAGTCAGCAATTGCGAGTGAGAAAACAGGGAAGCCATCAGTAGAACCCTGTCTCCCATTCCACAGGTTATGCTTAAGTGTTCACCCAGCTCTTCATGTCCTTTAGCCCCAGAAGGGAAGAGGACCCTATAGTTCTTTCTCCCCTCCCAAAGTTCTATATAACAGCTGTTAAGGGCCTTACTCTTTCTGGCGCGGATCACTAACAATATGACCTAGCCTCTCGGTGCCCAGAGTGCTCATGGAGGTCTCCTGAAACACAAAGACAGGTAAAAGTTTGCAAACTCTCACACAGTGAGCAGAGAATAGCTTGCTGCTGCCAGTAAGAACAACTCTTACTCCACGTCACCTCCTTTCCTTACCAGCCCACTCTCAGCTAAACATGTTCACTCCTTCCTTATAGAACGTCACCTGAGATGATTTAACAAACTAGAATGGCAGAAAATAATTCAATTTTATTTATGAGGTTTGGTTTTTATTTTTAGTGATGCTGATTGCTTGCAGAGGGGCACAGCAAGGACTGGACTAGTACAAAGTATGCAGCACAAGGATGCTTGAGAGCAGGGGATATAGCTGGGAAGTGCTTCCTTCCACGTTACTGGGGTCAGTTGGGCCAGAAACAGGCTGAGACAGGACACTACACTGTTCCACTAACAGTGGGGATTCACCAACCACCAATGAATAAAATAAGGAGCGAAAGCATGATGCTTTTGCCCTTTCTGAAAGCAGCAATTCAGCTGCAGAACCTCTAGCAACTACAGAAACAGTAGGTCCTAGGAGAAAGGACTTGCTCTGGGAGCATGTTACTTCCTGCAAGACGCTGCCCTGTGTATGTGCTCGATGCTGGCATACACACAGCCTGAAGCACCAGCTGTTCATATCTGCATAGCAACTACCTCCAAGAAAGAAGTACACTTTTCAGAAAGGGGCTGAAGATGAGGGCAAAAGTCTTTCACAAGTAAGGTTCTTTTGTGCCAGGTACATAGGAAAAACACACTCAAAGTTTGGGGGCAATTGTAGCAGCAGGGGTGAAAGATGGGCTATTTGTTACAGCAGTAAATTATTAACTTAAAGTGCCATAATGTTCAAATTTACGGTTTATTACTGTGTAAATTACAAGCCGTACTTTTGGTAATTAGCAGCTCGCTGGCGGGGAGCTCTGAATGAAACTCATTATTTATGATTACAATTTCGAGAGAGATGGGGAAGGGGGAGCAGTGACCTCTGCTGCAAATGACAAAGATCCCTTTAAGGTGATGAAGATGAATTAAACAAGTAAATATTATCCTTCTCATTTGGATCATTAGAGGTGTGCCGCCAGGCCCAGTCACTTGCAGGTGGCCTGAGGAACCCTTCCTAAAGTCAGTTTCTTGCCAGCTGAGGATTCATACTTTGAATGCCGGTTACAATTAAGCAAGGTGAGTGGAAGAAAGAAGGGGCAAACAAGGATCTTTCAAGTATGACAGAACAGAAGGCAGCTGTCGCACTCCTCTGGACTCCAGGTCTCTCTAACACACCTTGTTAGCAGACTACAGCCAGCCAGCTCAGAACTTATGCCAATGTTTTCAAAAGCACAGAGCACATCACAATAAAAAAAAGCCAAGCACAGCCACCATCTTCCTTCTCAGAATCATCTTTTACAACAAACAGCAGCACTCAACACTCCATGATGCAGACCCAACCAGGTGTATCCCTCGCTTTTGGACAGACATCGGCAAACTATTGTTTGTTCTTTTAGAGAAGGGACTCATATTTTGTTTGGTGTTTGCCCTACATATAATAAAACTAGTCAATGGCTTTGGGCAGCTTTGTCTGCATTTACTGCATATACCTTTTTATTCTCCTGTCTTCCTACTAAAAATGCAACTGCTAAAACCACCTTCCTTTGCTGCCATTCATATCAGTCTTCTTCCCTATGTAAAATTTGGCCTTCCTTCACCTTTGAGCTACCTCTCTGCCCTTGTAGTCTCAGATGAGCATGCACAAGTCTCATACCATCATCATTTTCCCTTACATTCTGTCTAAATCTTCTTGATATTTATGCTCCCTGTCATTCTTCTTCAGGCCTCTTTTCATACTGTTTTTAGCGCTGATCAGCTGTCTTTGCCACTCCAAGTGTGCCTTAAAATCCACTTAGTCACTCAATCATCTTCTGACAGTCAAAGCAGACAAACAAATCAAACAATACATGAAACAAAAAATATACAGGACCACTTTCTGCACAAAACAATTTACACGGTATCTTAGAATAGTACTTCAGGACTGATCAGAATTTGAAATACAAAATTACCATCTTTCATAAAGGCATACCTTGCCAACCAGCCTCCTCCGACCTTTACGGAGACAACGGGCAGCAGCTCCTGGAAGGCGATTCAGGCGAGCATGAAACCCTGAAAAACAAATGCAGAAAAAACTGAGCAATGAACACAGAAGATTCTTCCTGACAAAGCCACGAAGAAAACCCCTTAGTTCAGTAATCAAATCAGATCCTCTGTCTCTTGTTTTTCAGTTTCAAATATGTAGATATACCAATTTTTCACAAATCAAATAAAATCCTTACTTTTAGAAAAAGGAAGACTACCAGCAGGCAGCTGGTATGACTATTTCAGTAAACTCTCCAATAGTGTAGCTTTTTCTTAACTGGATCTTAAAAAAAACAAACAAAACAGATCACCAATACCAGTTTAAATGCAACATCTATGAACAGAATCTACTCTTGCCATCACATTGAAAGTTCTCAAACACAATTCCCTGTGGACCTCACCTCTCTGAGCTGGCCGTGAGGGCAAAAGGAAGGTGGAAACAGAGAGCTTGTCCAGGCCTGAGTCAATCCTCTCCACTTCAGATCGGTGATCAGCTCCCCACTTCGGAAGAAGGCTGGGGACAGTGAATCCTGGAACACATTCTCCTTCATAAAACCAATCACTTTGCTCATCATCTCCTAAAGAAATAGGATGGAATTAGCCACAAATCAATGTCCCCTCTGACAGTCCCTCAAAATACAAGTAGGCATATCTGAATGTGAAACAGCTGAAGTCTCATTAGGAATTCCTTCTTGAAGAGCTTTATATTTGTATTCTGTTTCAATGATCCTCAGTAACTATGAGGCCTCACTAAATGCTTTAAACTATCCAACTCATCAGTCTACAGAATTTCCCTATAGAACAAAGCTCCTTTATAGATCTGCCTAGGGCAGATTTAGCACTCTGTTGCTACTGTATCTCATCAACCTTAGTTCAATGTTGTGTGATGTCTTATGCAGAACTCTTTCTCTGAAGTAATTACTGCAACGCCAGTAGAGGCCAATCATTTGGCACATGTTATAGGCTGCCACAGGAGAGACTTCACAAGAGAGGAAGACCAGGCTCACAGAGTAAGCAAAAGAAACACACTGATGAGAAAGATCTGTAGTCTGCTAAGACAGCAGCTAAGATGAAAACATATAACTATGAGAAATGGTCACTCTGGGTGTAAGTACTAACCATACTGTGAGTTGCTCTCAATCAAAATTTCTTAGAATCTCTCAGAACTACAAACGCTCTGCAAAACTAAAGCAGCAGCAACAGAAGTCATGACCAAAGTCTCCATGCAGCTGGGTCACTGTAGTTAATGCAGTCGCAGTCTGAACTGCATCAGACACTGTTCATAGTAAATCTGTCTGGCTAGAAATTCCCTGAGAGCAGTAGCACATGAGCAGCATATGAAAAAAAAGCAGGAGGAGGGCAAAGAACCTGACACACATAGCATTTCAGTGGCCCAACTCACAAACAGTGCCATGTAATTGCAAGGTACTTCATCTTGCCTTAAAAAACTAACACACCTACCTTAGGGAAAATTCTCATTTGTCTACCATTAAGCATCAACTCAAGCATCCTCACTTACTCTCCTTTCCTCACTGAGTTATATTATTCCTGACCAAAGTCCATTATGCCCACCCACACACCCTGCTGGGAAAAAAAAAAAAAAGAAAAAA
>VZTE01005061.1:1196265-1206608 GCA_013397775.1 Eulacestoma nigropectus | reverse complement strand
CCCCCCCCACCCCCCCGGGGGGAAAAAAAAAAAAAAGAAAAAAGGAAAAAGAAGAAAAAAAAAAGGAACAAGAAAGTAAAAAACTCATCTAGTGAGAATGCTGCAATCTTGCACATAACAGAAGGAGCAACAAATAAAACCAGCTCCAATCAGCAATAGGTAGGACAGCCAGAACACTTTATCCCAAAGCTCTGACACTGTTTTTTCTGTCATGTATCAAGCTGACCTACCAGTTACATCTTAAAATATAAACATCCCATCTCCACTTCATAGTAAATTAAAACTAAGTAATGTTGGATAGTTCTTCTAAGAGATCATAATTTGTGCAAAACTATTCCTAGAAATTTGGGGTTATGAGCATAGTGCCCTGTCATACCTCAAATCACTATTTTCACAAGACAAACTTTAACAATCAGCATCATATGCTAACACTCCAGTAATTTTCACTGTGAGAGATCCCAATGCATGTAACAAATATAAAACCAAAACCAAACCCACCTTACAATCAAATTATGAACTAGGATCATTCTCTGCCCACAGAAGTGTGCTGGTATGTGTAATTGCAAAGATGACTTATATATATAGCAACAGCACAAATATTACATGATGTAATCTCAAAAGAAGAAGGGAAAAAACCTACATTTATTTAAGAATGCTGCCATCTTAAATTTCCCATTGTTCAGCTTGGAATTGTGCTGGAAAACTATTTCTAAAGTGATGATCTGTGACAAAAAAAAAAATTGTGCTCTCTCCATCTCACTGACATGGAAAGTTGTTTTTTTCTTTTATTTACTTTATGACTAGGAATTGTCAAGACAAAAAAAAAAGGGAAAAGGAGATATTTTTTATTTAGTCTGAATGTACAACAATATTTGCAACCCTTTTAACATAAATGTAAGCTAAAACATCTTGGCCAGAAAGCTATCACAGCATAAACTGTTTGAACAGAGAGGGACCTAACAACGAGGATGTCAAACTTTTTCTACTACCTAGACAGAGAAGGCTGTAATTGGAATTTATTAATTTGAGTCATATTTCTACATGTTCCCGTATATTGAGCATCCTACTTCTAGTAGCAGCTAAAAATTAATGTCTAAAACAGGGTATAAAATCAGGGCAAGTATATAGGGCAAGCACATAGACAAGTATATATATATATACACTACCCAGTCTCCATCAATCTTGTCTCAGGTGATGAAGTAAAACACTTCAGTCACCACTCTGCTTCGTCATCTGATATACAAGTGCTCACTAATTTCAGCTCCCTCTGAAGTCATCAGTAAAAAGAGAGGGCAAAAGATTCTACTTTTCTGTTGCCTTTGAAGAACCATAGTCTGGAAACAGTTATTTTTCAGCAAAGGTCAGTAGGAATTTGAAATCCTTACTCTTAAGGATATTATACTCACCTAAGATCACAACAGATTGGTCCTACAGCCTAAAACATCATCAGAAAACACATAAGCATGTTTGCTATCATTGTGTTGCCTCACACAGGTACCTGGGCCATTAACAAGCTAGTGGAAGCAGCATATCCTATTGAGCTACCGGTGCTACTTCCTTTAGCACTCATATATTCCCAGAAGAGATCTCATCCAAATCTTAGCTTGTGAAATGTGACAGAATCAGAGTGCACAGAATTGCAGGTCTCCAGGGTCACATTCCACATGCTCCAAATGTAATAGTCCTCAATGCCTATGTACCTATTTCACACTTACTTCTGCCGTATCCCCCATCAACTGGACACTGTGCTGTCGGTTGATAAATAAAACCAGATTGCACGTCACACTCAAAACTCCTAAGAAACCATTTCTTCAACAGACATTGAAAATACCATGTTCAACTAATGCACACAAAAGCAAGGGAGGAACACATATTTAAGGATATAAAACCTATCACGTATTACCATCATCTTCTTAGCACAGTCTATCAGGTGACTTGTCAGTATTAAGCAAATTTTTTTTCCCCATCTTCTCTTCTTGCCCATAGAAAAAACAACTAGCAGATTCAGGCACTAATGGTATGTAGACAACACTTAAAACACCTATAGAAACAAATCTTAAGCTGTGCTCTTTCATTATGAAGAGCTCTCAAATTCCTCTTGTATGTCTATGCCTTTCCACAGTAACAGCTTCTTATATTGCAAATATTATGGATCTGACACACTAAGTATTTCAGCAGGAAAAGTGTAGTGTTACGAAAATCACACATTTGTAGCCCTCATCTCACTTCTTAACTTCTAGCCACTCCCTGCCACTGGTTTTTCTCATACATTTCCCTCTCTGTCTCTCTTCAAACATAGATCTTTCTTTGCATTTGTAAAGAAAGAAAGAAACTCCCCAGCAGCACATGAGGAAAATCCCAGAACACTTGTTACCTTGGCGGCCTTCATCATTGGTAAACAGGCCAGTATCACTGCTGCTGCACACACTGCTGGTTTCACTGGAACAAAAACAGAAAAAAACCATGGTTACAATTGCAACAGGCACAAAACAAAAACCACTCTACTATATTTTACTAGCTTCTCCAAGACCGAAGTGCTTCACATCTCACAAAAATTGCATTTCAGATACATGACTGGCTCTAGAACAGAATATAACTGCTTTCTGCTAAAACCTATCAATGCTGCATCACTTGAAAAAGAGTAGAATCCTGTATCTAGTTTAGTTCTAAGTTATCAAGAAGCAATTAATAAAATGGCATTTGCCTCGGGTACTAGAATTAATAATCTAACTCTGACATCGTACGGAATACTCACAAGGAAATTAAGCGCAGTTAAAAACTCTGTCCTTGGGTCACTTAACAGCAGCTGAAAACCCTGTGAAGTTTTCTACTTCAGGTTCCTTTTTCTCAAAAATGTTACACTGTCACGCAAACAGCCCCCCGCCGGCAACTTTTATTTTATATAGAGTAAAGAGCAGCTGCGACATTTACAACTCTCCAGCTAAATACCTTAGTACAGCATGACTTGCTGCTGCTGAACAGCAGTCATCCTTGTTATATCATTTGCATTTGCTTTGCATTTGCTGAAGCAGTTAGAGATTCAACTCTTGAACAAAAGAATAAAGCTAGAAATTAATGTGTAGAAAGCCATTAATTGACTGTAAGGCTGGATGAACATTTGTAGCAAAAGTACATGCTCATGTCAGTTCCAAGCATCTGAAGGCTTTAATGCTGACGTGAAATCATCCCTTGGACACTGCAGGCAATACTTCCTCCGATTTAGCTGAGAGATACCAGAACAAGCAGAAACTACTTACTGCCTACTCCCTGAGCACTAAGACCTTAGATGCGAACATCAGGTGTAAGTCAGCACTAGAATCAGGCTCCAATCAGGGAATGCTGTTTGAAATTATCTCTAGATGCCTCTTTTCCAGGGAAAGTGGATCATACTAGAGACCAGTATCAACTGGAAAAACCTTGATTTAAAAGGCTGAATGATGAGGGACCACAAAATATGTCACTCCAAAGAACTGCAGGCACAGAATAAAACCCTATTTTGTGAGCATATTATTGCTCTTAGAAAATGCGTTCTAAAGTACAGCCAAGTCAACTCATCATGCTGGATATCTAAAACTCTGCATTTTCATCATTGTATAAAGGACAAACAATCTGTACATCATTCTCACATTTCAGCATGTAAGTTAATATCAAATTCCAAATTAATCCATTACAAAGCTTGGCCATGCATTCACCCTCCCACATATACACCACAGCAATTAAGGCCAAGGACTGAGAACCATGAATTAATTGTTTCATCCCAAGCTCTCCTAACAACTCACTATACGACCCTGGGCCGTTCTCTTAGCCTGCCTGCTTTCCCTTTTGATAGCTTGGATAAACAATCCTCACAAGCTGCAGATGCGACGACTGAGTGACTGCTTCATAAGGGTTTTAGCATCCTCAGAGGAAAGGTGCCCAAGAAAGGAAACAGCATTGACAAGATTCCAGGTCATATTAACAGTATTTAAGCATCCTGTTGCACTGAGAGCTCTTTAGTTCCTTATAGATATGCATCACTCCAGTGCTTTACCAGAACAAACTTTCAGGAATCTCACCCTCTTCACCACCCCTTTTACGCCGCAAGGCTGAACACAAACTAGACTCCTGTGCAGGCCTTTCTGCAGGTCCAGTAAGCACTGATTAATGACCTCCACTTGCAAAGGAGGCTACTTACCTTAACCACGAAATAATGAATGCTATTGATCCGACAAGCTACTGCTAGAGAGTGTTATTGATCACCCAATCTTTGGTTAAAATGGTCCTCATTTAGCAATTTCACTGTCGCAAACACCTGGAGCAAAGCATGCTTATAATTAAATAGTTTGGGGGAGTTAAAGTGAGAGGTGATGGACAGAGATCTCAGGTTTCCCCCATTTATTCTTTTGCCTGAGCTATTGTTTGTGTCAGGAGGGATATTGATTTTCTATAAAAATAAGAAAACAAGAGGCACCGAGGGGCTGCAGAAGGTCAGGCTGGGCTGGAGAAGGAGGGGAAGCTGAACACTCCGTCTTTGTCACTTGCCTTCCAAGAGAGAGGAATTTTTTTGGTTTTTATAGAGAGACTGGCCTCCAATTCATCGGCTTAGCCAGACTCATGAATGCAATTGCAGGCTGTCATCGAAGCAGCTCCCTTCCAAAGGGTAAAGCAGCTTAACTGCACACTCAGGATGAGCGATGGTCACATTCTCAGGCCAGAATATTGTACTGGTTTTGGCTGGCATAGAGTTAAATTTTTCTCATAGTAGCACTATGGTTCTATGTTTTGATTTGTGACCAGTGTTGATAACACAGGGATGTTTCAGTTATTGCTGAGCAGCACTTACACAGTGCCAAGGCTGTCTTGTTTCTCACACTGCCTTGCAAGTAAGCAGGCTCGGGGTGCACAAGAAGATGAGAGAGTATACAGCTGACAGGCGACCCTGACTGACCACAGCGATATCCTACATCATATAGTGTCATGCTTAGCAATAAAGGGTGGGAAAAAGAAGAATGAAGCCAGGGACATTTGGAGTTGTGGTGTTTGTCTTCCCAAATAATGTCACAAATTATGGAATTCTGCATTCCTGGAGATGGCTGAACATCTGCCTGCTGATAGGAAGTACTGAATTCCTTATTTTGATTTGCTTGCACACATAGCTTTTGCTTTACCTACTAAACCAACTTTACCTCAAGCTGAGAGTTTTCTCACTTTTATTCTTCCCTTTTCCTCCCTCACCCCTGCATGGGAGTGAGCAGGCGGCTGTGTGGAGCTGAGCTGCCTATTCAAGTTAAATCACAATGAATACATCAGCATTAAGCCAGTGAAATCTCACAGCATTGGGGGGTCAGTAGAATCCCAGGTTTGAAAAAGTCACATTAAGATTTTTGGTACTTGAAAACAGATGAGACCAACTGCATATCTTTCACAAGTAAACACACCACTCAAAGTGGTATTTTAGACAGTTCTTATACTATGGTTTGTTCTGCCCTCAAACCAAACCCAGACCATTCTGGAAGTACTCAGCTTAGACCAACAAGAGAAAGAACTTCAGCACTCAATATATAGTTTGCCTTTGTTTTATTATGGCTGCAGGGAATCTCAAAACATTTAGGGACAGAAAGGCATGTTACTTCCAACAGTCTTAGCATTTAATTGTCACCCTTGTACAAATACACAAATGACTGCTTAAACTAAAACCACTTGTTTCCTCTATTGTTTCCACAATTATTTATAGATCAGGCATTGGGTCACATCACTACCCAATTCAGAACCATCACCATTTCCTCACTATGTTGCTGCCCATTCAGCCTTCTCTCAATTTATATTCACCTTTTGCCATGTTTGGCAAACAATTTCAAAGATTTCATTTCATGCACACTTTGAATCACAATATTGCAGCTCATCTTCCTCCAGGAAAAAACTGGGCATAGTCCCACAAGCAAACAATAAAAAAAACATCTCCTCATTAAGAACCCATATCCAACATTTTCTCAGTGAATGGGAGTTTATCAACTGAATACAGTAGGTTTTTGACCTGACTTAGGATAAGAAGCCTTCTAGAAAGCAGAGAAAATATTGGATATTTAGGCATTTACAGATTCATTCCTACATAACAAACCAAAGCAAGTGTCAGTGGAGGGGAGGAAAAAGAAGGTTTAAAAAAAAATCCATTCTGAAAATACAACTTAGTTTACCTGAAAACCCATTTCGTTTTGTGACATTCCCTACTGCTAGAGGAGTGAACAGTAGTGGAACCAGCTCAGTATGAAAGTTTTGTAAATCACCAAATCACCACAGATTGCTTCCAAGTTCCGTAAGCAGCATCAGTCACCTTTCTTCCCATCAGCTTGTGATGACAACCACACCATTTGCTCTCCTAGGTATCCAATTTTCTTCTCCCTTCCTCAGGATATGTCCTTGTCATACATCTGTGCAAAGTACTTCTCTTACCGTACCAGAAAATACAGCTAGAGCACAGTGGGAGTGAGGCAAACACAGCTAGTTTCACTGTGCTGCTAGCAGCAAAGTGCTATATTCAGAGCAGCGGAGACCAAAGCACGATCCTTCATTGCTGCAAGGGATACTCCGCAGCGAAGAGGGCTGTATGTATTCCTCCCTCTAACTGTGGCTTTCCTTAGTGAGTCACAGCACAGATCACACATGTGGTATTGCAGAGGCCAAATATTCCAAGTGCTAGCTTTCCAGAGAAAATCCCAAGGATCTGGCAGCAGATGGTAAGTGTCATTTGATGCATACACTCGCACAATGATTAGTCTGAGAGCAAGTGATAACTGAGACAGAAAAAAAGCCATCTCCCAGCATGGTCCTCAAGTAACAGTCTGGACACAGCTCTTCATTTACTCTTTCCAAGGCTGGCACAAATAAAGGCTGGATGAAAGCCTGCTGGTTTAAGTTCAAGTTTGACATGATGGAACAGACTCTGACTGGTGTTAAAAAAACCAACTCAAGGAACACTGTCCATCACTGCCACATCTAGTAAGGGTATCTTTCAGTCCACCACCACTGACATACAACATTCAGGAGCTACTTAGCACACTTCTTTTCCTGGACTACAAGCAAACAGCTCTGAGAAGTTAAACTGCTTTAACAACTAGTAACAAAAAGTCTCCATCCATAAGTTTCTTGCAAAGCCCCACTTCACACCCACTTTTTATCAACAACAGCCACTCTTAAAAGAAAAAAATGACCACACTGTAACAGTTACATAGTACAAATCACAACTGACACAGTAAAAATGTAATAGTGGTTCCCGCGACCAGGAGAGTGAGGACTTACTAAAACCTAAGCTTTTCGCAGTGTCCCAGAAAACACCACTGAGAAGTTTGCACTTCGAGCTATTATCCACAAAGCCGTAATAATGAAGTGCCACCAGTCCACTCTGACAAACTGCAGGAGCTAGACTGTCACAACACTTAAATGAAACTCAACATATGAACAATCATACTGTATCGAAGAGTGAGACTTTCCAAATCAACTGTCCTCTGTCTGATCATGACTATTACAGTGAATGCTTGAGAAAAGAACATGAGAAAATGACAAATGCAGACTCCTCTGTATATTCTTCTAATTTTTAGAAGTCAGCAATTTAAGAACTTCCTCAGCGGGATCCTTTATCTGGGCTTTAATGTTTAACAGCCCCTGATATATCTATGCTCTACATCTCCCTTTTGAATGTATTTAAATTTTGACCTCTAAAATGTCCTGCAGTAGAGTTCCAAACCTCCTGTTTCATGAAAAAGAGTATTTTTTGTTTGTTTGTTTTAAATGTCTCCTCAACATCTGCTGTTCTTACACAAGGATAATTAGAAAATAAGCAATCACATTTGCTTTCTGTATGCCATTCATTAAGAAATCTCCTCCATTTGACTCTTAGCAGTTGCCTCTTTTCTAACCTGAAAAATCTCTTCGGACAGAAGCAGTTTTATGACCCCAAACCTTCGACAGAGAGAATAAAAGCCACATTTCAGGAAAAAATTCCCAAGGGCAACACAAATTCAGAGCACGACATTTAAATGCCTCATTTTAATCCCCTGTATGTGATTCTGCCACAAATTCATTAAAGTTCTCCAAAACTGGACACCAAAACATCAGACTCCACTGTTTGTGCAGGTTTATCCTGTAAGTAACATTAAGTTCTCCTCAACTTCTTCATCATCTCACCACATTCTCCCCATAGCTAGGCTTTCAGGATCACATCAAGAGCAGAGATGTAAAACTGCAAGCAAGGTTAGACCGAGGTTCACACAGTACCTGCACAGAGGGCTAGCAGTAATGATGGGAGACCCGACCTGTTACCTACTACTACTTATAGTAAATGCTGAAAACAAGAAACTGAAATCAGTTCGTATCAATCACGCAACACAAGTGCCAGCTGTGGGTTTACTCTCCAAACCATAGGCCACAAGCATGCCACGTTGTAGCTGCAAGGCCACAGACATTTCAGAGGACTCCTTGTGTAACAGGAGCCAGAAACCTACCAGCTTGCCAACTTTTCAAGGAAGCATTCTGGGTCATCACATAGTACTGACAGGAAAGACTTGGAAAAAATCTACAGTTTATAAGCAGCTGAGATATTTCTCGTCTTCAAAAAGAGAGCAGCACTGAATAATTTTAAGAACTTCAAAAAGCAAGGCACAGCATTCACAAGCAGCTGCAAGCAAGGCGGCCATCTGACTAGCACAGGGAAGAAACCGAGATCTCACCATTCTGACATGTTTTCATCTGAGCCCTGTTTCTGATCATCAGCTTCACACTCCATCTGCTCCTTCCTTCCCCCTTTGCTGAGGAAGGGCCTGTTCTCTCCTGACTCACAAAGGCCATGACTGGATGATGTCCAAGGGGCATTCTCTTTCCAGCGTGAAAGACGCTGTTTCTTGGCTGACTTGAACCTGCAGCCCCTCTCGTAGTTCCACTCTGACACCCTGAGCTTTTGCTGGAGACTGGCAGCCGCCTCTGATGTCACACGTTTGACTTTCCGTCGACGCCTGAGAGGTCGACAGGGTCCATTCTCTGTAAAGGAGTCCGACTCATGCCACAAGTGTTGCTTGCTCCTCAGGGTGGCACTAAGAGCTGGGTGTCGTTTCACCACTGCCATGTCATCAGAGTCACTGAAATTAGCTGTCAGCACCTCACGGCAATCCTTGACAGCTTCGTCCAAGCTCGACTCCGAGGCCTCGCTGTAGCAGCAGGCATGTTCTGCCTGATGTGTGAAGTCTGAGCGTCGTTTACGACCCCGTCTCTTGCGAAGCTGACGCCGTTGCTGCCGTGGGCTTAGGGCCATCTCTTCCCATAGCTCATCCAGTTTGTTTTGTTCTGAAGTCTGCTCTAAAGCTGAGGCCAAGTCATGCACCAGTTCATCCATTGGCAATGCCTACTAAAAATGACAACAAACAATAAACACCAGACATAAATACTGCTACTAACACATCACTGGACTGTAATATGCTATAGCCTTTGTAACATTAACCGAGTTAGACACTTACTTTGGAGTTACCTGGGAGGACCCAATGCAGGACAACTGCCATTTCCTGGGCTAACACTCACTTCTTCTTTTTGCAAGGGTTAAATCCCTCTTCTAGTCATGGTGGCACAGATCCCTCTACTGCAGCAGCGGGGTCGAGTGCTCTGTGGCTGAAAAGGCCTTAAGGTGGCATCTTTTGTGTTGAAGCAGCATGCTCACTTACACATCCCAAAGGGTATGGAAGCCTGCAACTAGTTTTTACTACCCGGCATCAGTAAGCCATAGAGAAAGGTTAGCCTGCTTGACAAACAGATTGAGTCTTCCAAAAAGCAGACAAGCAGCAAAGCTGGGAGCAAAACAGATGGTAGAACAGGTACTTTGCAAGACAGCATCGCTTCAGCAGCAAAACAAGGCGCGCGGGACCCTGGGCTCCTTAGAACAGGGTGCAGGAGACCAAGCCCCAACTCCTACTACCGAAAAATACCACCCCTACACCTCAGGGCTGTCAGTGTGACAATCCCAAAGTCCTGGCCAAATCCCTCACCTCACGACACCCCTCTCCCTACCCGTGCCTTGCAGGCGTGGGATTTCTCTCCCCACCGGGCTCAGAAACACTCGCACCCCCATCCCGGTGAACTACCCACTGCCGCAGGCCGCCTCCCTTAGTCCTCAGCGACCCGGCCGCACCGACTCCCTCCTCTGGGGAGACGCCGCTGCTTCTGCCCGACATCCCCCAGCTTCACCGGGAAAACCTGCCCTCACCGCCCCGGACGCGCCGCCTCCCGCCGGGCCTCCCCACGACCCCGCTCACCGGCCAGCGCCCCGCTCCGCCAGCCCCTCGTCAGCGCCGCTTCCGGCCTCCCCGGGCCACTTCCTCCGCCCG